>CM035438.1:147622842-147940342 GCA_020310875.1 Ceratopteris richardii | reverse complement strand
GCCTTGAGCTTTACACATGTAAAGGTAGAAAGATAGAGCCCAAATCCCACGAATTTGTGGTGGTTGAAGTTGCATTCAATCAAGCAAATCAAATCACCTAAAAGTAGATCAATTTGTCCACGTCCCGTAGGGCAGTTGGTTGAGCTTTGGCCTCTTGAGGTGGAGGTCCAAGGTTCAAGTCCCGGGCTGGACATGTTATGGCTTAGGCCAGTTAAACCAGTTGTAACCTTGTTTCTTTCAGTTGTAACCAAGTCTCCTTGTCTAACCCCTGCTTTGTGGGATACAGGGGGTCCTGCGGGTACTATGCCCATTCACTTGTACAGTTGCAATTTCAAAGTTAAAGTCCGGGGGAGTAGGCTTGGGCTGAACCTCCATTTAAAAAAAAAAAGTAGATCAAACTAGATCTTCACTTTTCCTAGATTGTAGGAAAGTGAATTGATTCCCTCCAAAAACCATTCCCACCTTCATTTGAATTCAAATTCAACTTGTAAAAGTCGTAGAACACTCCTAGAGTCTATATAAAGACTTGAAATCACTTGTACATTACATGGAAGCAATATACATACACTTGTGACCATCATTGTCTTGCTCCTTCAATTCTCTGCATCATCTTCTTCCCAAACAGTAATCTTGTAGCAGCTGCTGCTCTCTCTCCAGAGCTGCAAATTGAGTGCAAGATGTCTCATTGGAACGTTATAAGTGTCTAGTTTATGCGTATAAAGTTTCATAGCATTTGGTTCAGTAGCTTGGGAGAAATATCAGATTTTCTGTCTCGGGGTCAATCTCTATGTATTCCTGAAAAATAGGAAGTACCACCGGTGAATGTCGCATTCATTCCTATAGCATATTTTGCTTATTCCTTATACTATTGTGCATTCCATACACTCAACCCTATGTGTATCACTCCCATAAAAGGATGTTTTCTAACTGTAATCACGCTGGTCGCTATGGGCATTTGAAGTTCATTGTCTCTTCCATAGATAGTAAGTTTTTTGAGCTAGTCGACCCGCGAACCTATCTATTTTGTATCGACTCATTCTCTTTGATGCTCCAAAGTACATAGTGTGTTTCTTTGCACTTATAGCATGTCTATAAGGTCTATTTGAGTCTCCATAAGCTCAAGGGCTGGTCTTGTGCCGGTTGGCTTGACCAAACTTCGTCGCTTCGAAACGCACTTTTCTACCTTCGACAAGCTTCTCCAAGTTCTTTCAGTGGTATCAGAGCTAGATCAAGATGGGTGACGGCTTTCCCTCAATGATCGAGAAGCTTGATCGACACAACTACGCGGCTTGGCAAATCAGAATGGAGGCCTATTTGCAAGGTAGAAATCTTTATGGAATTGTAGCAGGTGATGAAGCTATGCCTATTCCAAGATCCAAAGGAGGACCTACACAAGAGGAGACAGATAAGCTCACACTTTGGTGCGCATGGGATGCTCAAGAAAGGTCGTACATACTAAACTCTATTTCTGACTTTCTATTACCACATATTAGAGGATGCAAGACATCTCAAGAGACTTGGGATGCCCTCAAGACTTTCTTTTTTGCTAGTACCAAAGCAAGAAAGAATCATCTTTGGAACGAGTTCAACCAAATGAAGAAGACACATAAACAAACCATCACAGAGTTTGTTACCAAGGTCAAGGAGGTTGCGGATCAGTTACCATCCATTGGAGAGCTGATTGAAGAAGAGGTCATCATGAGGCAAATTCTCAACGGCATTCAAAGTGATAAGCAATGACAATCCTTCACGACGGCTTATGATCTCATCATGGATGTGCAAACTCCAGACTTCAACATCTTTCTTGGACAACTCTTCAATCAAGAAGCCAAAAATAGCATAAAGGAAGGTAACTCTTATCATGGTAATTCAACTAGTGCTCTACATGCAGATAAGAAGGATAAGAAGCAGAAAGGAAAGAAGAAGGAAGAAGATGAAGAAGAGACTTCTCAAGCCAACTTCGCAAGCAAGAGCAAGTGGAAAGGGAAGAAGAAAGGACCAAAGCAAGACAAAGCCAAAGGTCAAAATTTTCAACCTTGTGCCATATGCGATAAGACCAACCACACCACTCAGAATTGCTGGTTCAATGGGAAGACCCAGAAAGGAAGTGGAAGAGGTGGATATGGAAGCAATAGAGGCAGAGGTGGACACAACTTCAACAATAACAATAGAAGCTATAATAGAAGGGAGTACAACAACTATTCAGAAGATCAACCACATGAAGACTCATTGCTTCTTATGAATCTAAGCCACAAAGAAGGTAAAGAAGATGATCATTTGTTCTACATAGATTCAGGATGTTCGAATCATATTGCAGGCAACATTCCTCTTCTATCTGATTTGGAAAGTCCAAAGCATAGACATGAAGTGCAAACAGGGGATGACACAAAGCACAATGTGGAGAAGATTGGTAATGTCAAAGCTTCCAATGGCAGGACAAACATTCTAAGTAAGGTTCTCTATGTACCCACTATCACTAGAAACCTAATAAGTGTAGGCCAAATAGTTGAAAAAGGCTTGCAAGTTAGGTTCACCCAACATGGAGCTTTTGTGGAAGATCCATGTCAAGGCTTCAAGAAGATAGCCCGAGGTGAGAAGCATGGTAGGCTCTTTACTTTTGAGGTAGGAGAAACAAGGAACATAGCTCTATTCAACTTTGGGTCTCAAACCCTAAGTGAGCTTGAAGTGTGGCATAAGAGACTTGCTCATGTGAATGAAAGAACCTTGAAGGATATATGCAGGGATCCAAGTGTTCTAGGACTGCCGAACATATCAAAGCAACACATGATCAATAGGTGTGATGCATGTCAGATTGGGAAGGCACAAAGACAACCATTCAACCACAAAGGCTACATCCACAACAACTTATTGGACTTAGTACATACAGATGTATGGGGACCAAGTCAAGAACCTTCATTGGCAGGATCAAGGTATTATGTCTCATTTATTGACGACCATAGTAGATGGACTATTCTATACTTTATCAAGAGTAAAAATGAAGTGTTTGATTGCTTCAAGAAGTATCTTGCACATGTGGAGAATCATACAGGTAGATCACTAAAGAAGCTCAGATCTGATGGAGGGGGAGAATACTTCTAGATTTTGATGAGTTCTTGCAAGACAAAGGTATCAAAAGGGAAGTGACTACTAGGTACTCTCCTCAACTAAATGGAATTGCAGAGAGGAGAAACAAGACATTGGTTGGATCAGCCCGAACAATGCTTGAAGAGAAGAAGTTGCCACATTATCTATGGGCAGAAGCTATTTCAACTGCTGTGTACCTTGTCAATCGACTACCATCCAAATCACTTCAAGGTATGACTCCTTATGAAGCATGGCATGGAAGAAAACCTAGTCTTGGACATTGCAAGGTTTTTGGTTGTTTAGCTTATGTTCATGTACCATGACAAATAAGAGGTAAGCTAGATGAAAGGGCAACAAAGGCAGTGTTTATTCGATATGATTCAACTCAGATGGGTTACAGGTTCTTCAATCCTTCAACCAAGAAATTCACTACAAGTAGAGATGTTGTGTTTGAAGAACACACGTCTTGGTATGATGAAGACAAACAAAAGGTAACACTACCATATGATCTTGATTCTAACTCTCATCAATTAGGAAGCAAGCAGGATACAAAGGTCCAAGATCCAAGAAGTGATACAGACGATGACCAAGTTGAAAGAGAAAGGGATTACAAGCTATGGAAGTCAAGAGGCAAAGAAAAGATGCAAGAGGTTGGAGAATGCTCAAAACAAGCACCTAGAAGATCAGCAAGAGAGAAGAAACAACCAAAAAGGTATGGATATGATTCCACATTTGTTACGAAGCATTCAATCTACTTGGCAAAAGACTCTATTTCAGAGGAACCCTCAACCTATGAAGAGGCAAAGGGAAACCCTAATTGGGAAAAGGCCATGAACGAAGAGATAGATGCATTGAAGGAGATGGACACTTGGGATTTGGTTCCAATATCATCGAATCAAAAGGTAATTGGTTGCAGATGGGTATATAAAGTTAAAAGAAATTCATATGGATCAGTTTGCAGGTACAAGGCAAGATTAGTTGCCAAAGGATGCTCACAAACTCATGGTATAGACTATGAGAAAACATTCTCACCAGTTGCAAAGATGACTACAATCAGGACATTGATAAGTGTAGCTGCTACAAGGAATTGGAGACTCCTCCAACTTGATGTGAAAAGTGCATTCTTAAATGGTTGGATAAGTGAAGAGGTATACATGTCACAACGACCAGGTTTTGAAAACCCTAATCATCCATCTTATGTTTGCAGACTTAAGAAAGCATTGTATGGATTGAAACAAGCTCTTAGAGCTTGGAATTACAAGTTGGTTACATATCTTCAAGATCAAGGGTTCAAAGCTAGCAGCTCAGATCCTTCTCTATTCATCAAAAGGGATCACAATGAGGTTATCTATCTATGTGTATATGTAGATGATATTATTGTGACAGGTGATGATCTAAATGGCATTCAAAGGATCAAGAGACACATGCAAGAGTAGTTCAAAATCAGTGACCTAGGTGAGCTCACATATTTCCTAGGTATGCAGGTGATATACACAGATGAAGGAATGTATTTGACTCAAAGAAGATACATTCAGGATCTTCTTCTCAAGTTCAAAATGGAGAACACTAAACCTGCAGGTACACCTTTGGAGATGAATCATAAACTAAGTGTTTATGAAGGTGAGAAAATTGAAGACATTAAAGAGTATCAAAGCTTGGTAGGTAGCTTGATATATGCTACTCATACAAGGGGAGACATCTCATATAGTGTGGGAGTGCTTAGTCAGTTCATGCACTCACCGAGAAGTCCACACATGGATGCGGCTAAGAGAGTACTTAAGTATCTCAAAGGTACAATCAACGAAGGTATATTCTATCCTTACTCTTCAGATTTGGATATAAAAACCTACTCAGATGTAGATTGGGCAGGAGCTACGGATGATAGAAAAAGTACATCTGGTTACTTAGCATTTGCAGGTTCGAAGCTAGTGTCATGGAGTTCCAAGAAGCAACCAACAGTTGCTTTATCTTCAACTGAAGCAGAGTACAGAGGCTTGACCATAGCAACTCAAGAGGCAATATGGTTAAAAACATTGTATGCAGATTTGGGACTTGTGAGTTCCAAACCTCACATATTTGGAGATAATGTAAGTTCCATGCATCTAGCGGCAAATCCTATTTTTCATGCGAGAACCAAGCACATAGAAGTCCATTACCACTTCATCAGGGAGAAACTCATGGCAAAGGAGATTGACATTTCTCTTGTTCCAACTGAAAAGCAAGTAGCAGATATGATGACGAAGGCACTAGATGGAATAAAGCTTTGTAGATTCAAAGCTATGGCAGGTATTCAACCTATCAGAGAATGAAGACTCAAGCATACTTTAGCTTGAGGGGGAGTTGTTGGAACATCAAGCTTACACTATGCTTGAGGTGGATTTGATCTACATCAAAGGCTATCACATCGAAAGAATATCCGTTGGAGAGTTCTTTTTCATATGCTCATTTATTGTATTTTTTTGAGAATTTTTGATGGTTCATTTACCGTTGTAAAAGCCTTGAGCTTTACATGTAAAGGTAAAAAGATAGAGCCCAAATCCCACGAATTTGTGGTAGTTGAAGTGCATTCAATCAAGCAAATCAAATCACCTAAAAGTAGATCAAGCTAGATCTTCACTTTTCCTAGATTGTAGGAAAGTGAATTGATTCCCTCCAACAACCATTCCCACCTTCATTTGAATTCAAATTCCACTTGTAAAAGTCGTGGAACACTCCTAGAGTCTATATAAAGACTTGAAATCACTTGTACATTACATGGAAGCAATATACATACACTTGTGACCATCATTGTCTTGCTCCTTCAATTCTCTGCATCATCTTCTTCACCAACATTAATCCTGCAGAGGCTGCTGCTCTCTCTCCAGAGCTCCAAATTGAGTGCAAGATGTCTAATTGGAAAGGTATACGTGTCTAGTTTATGCCTATAAATTTTCATAGCATTGGGTTTAGTAAATTGAGAGAAATATCAGATTTTCTGTCCCGGGGTCAATCTCTATGTATTCCTAAAAAATAGGAAGTACCACTGGTGAATGTCGCATTCATTCCTATAGCATATTTTGCTTATTCCTTATAATTTTGTGCATTCCATACACTCAACCGTATGTGTATCACTCCCGTAAAAGGATTTTTTCTAATTGTAATCACGCTGGTCGCTATGGGCATTTGAAGTTCATTGCCTCTTCCATAGATAGTAAGTTTTTTGAGCTAGTCAACCCGCGAACCTATCTGTTTTGTATCGACTCATTCTCTTTGATGTTCCAAAGTACATAGTGTGTTTCTTTGCACTTATAGCATGTCTATAAGGTCTATTTGAGTCTCCATAAGCTCAAGGGCTGGTCTTGTGCCGGTTGGCTTGACCAAACTTCGTCACTTCGAAACGCACTTTTCTACCTTCGACAAGCTTCTCCAAGTTCTTTCAACCAAAGGTACTTATTCTATCATCCTTAGCTCCTACCCAATTCTGCATCTCAATACATCTTGATATCCAAATTTGAAGAGTAAGGATAGAATATACCTTCACTTATTGTACCTTTGAGGTACTTAATGTTGACGCAGCGAGAGCTTGAAATTAAGCTACAAAATTTGCCATGTCACAAGAACTAAGCTAGAGTGATATAAGAACACATCTATAATCATCAGTAGCTTAGCAAATTTTCTAAAACTGAAAACTTTATAACTGTATTTAGTGAAATCTGAAAATTCACTTTACAGGAAACTTTGCCTTTTCTTCAGGCTTCAATTCTGATATGATTTACTTCAGTCTTTACAAATCTTTGTTTGCTTACTATTAGATATTCTTTTTGCCACTTAAGTGTGCCAAAATTGTGTTTTGAACTTACCGGAATATCACCAAAACTTCACCAGAATGTTACCAGAGTGTCACCGTAATCTCACCGTAATATTACCGAAATATTACCGGAATCAATTGCAATTCTGTTTGTAGTTACTTCAAATGTGTGTAAATGAAGTAAGGAAGTAATACCTGAGCTCAGAGAAAACTTCATCAGTTCTGAATGTCTTTACTGTCACACACAATACTGTACGTACATGTCCCGTTTCACAAAACTCTTTTACATTAGGGGAAAAAGTGAACCCTGCATGGGCCTTGTAAGGATTCCTAATTTTTAGGGATTAAAAAGTTAAATCAAGGTCATTAAGGGGGCAAGTGAAACCACTAGTGGTATTCTCACATAAAATATTTATTTCTTACACTACTTTATTTCCATTATGAAAGAGAATAATTGTGGCCTTTGGATCCTTGAAAAGAATGGCCAAGATTAAGACGTACGTGCATAAGAGAGAGAGGACTTCTGACAAATATTAGGCGTGGGGAATCTAATGATCACTCTCTGCAAAGTTTTCAACGCTTGGATCATGGGTAATCGGACGAAGAACCGCATTTGGGGCTGAGCCATATTTCGTGGGTATTCTGAGCCCTTAGATCAAGGCAAGATCGGACGGAAAACCGTGATTGGGGCTGAGATACAATTTCTGCACATTTTCGACCGTCCGATTATCTTGGCATCCTATGGAGCACAACAAAAGGCGCGTTTTCATCATGGGCAAGCTTTTCAGCCATTAGATCATCATTCAATCCGATGGCTACAAGTGAAGGCGCCCAAAAAGCCTGGCATTTAAGCATAGCCCTCCGATCGTAGGCCAGATCCAAGGGTACATATTCGAAGGCGCATTTTTGAAGTCTCTCTTGATCTCAACCATCTAATTTCAAGCACATCCAAGGGTCCAAATGCGATGCCGCCTTGACTTTTGCCATTGAACCTCCATCATTGGATCCTTAAGCCAATCCAAGGGCTCTAGTTGATTGGGAAGCTTTTCAAAACCATTCAAATGGCTGAAACCATGAGTTCAAGGTGGTTTTCTCTACTTTGACCACAAAAAAACAAGGGAACCCTATGCCTAGCCTATGTGATTAAGGGACTAGACTGTGTCCACCACCCTCTTCTCATTGGTCCATCACTAAACACTCCTTAATCTAAAAGGCCCATGCAGGGTTCATTTTTTCCCCTAATGAATCAATTTGTAGTTGAGACTACTAGCTTCAAGATAAGCTATCACTCATGAAAAACTTTACACTATACTGTGAGATCTAACTTGTAGAAGTACCGTAAAATGTGCACTGAGAAAACTATAACTGTTAACTAACTTTCACAATAACATGAAATCACTTAGATTTCTTCACACAAGAAGAATGCGCTCAAATTCTTCCACACAAACATGTGTTTTCTATTAGAGAAGATGTGTACAAAATGGCTTGGCCTCACTTCGCTCAAAGCCATGAAAAAATCTCCTATTCTGAGTAGTTCTTTCTTACCATCTCTCTTATAGATGAATACCTGAGAGTTCAGGTTCTACTTATTCATCTCTACACACATACGTATTTCTGTATCTCAACTATCCTGCACATCCATTCTTCTATTCAAAACTCACTTATATACATATTTGTTCTGAGACTCAAAACTTGTAATTCTGGAAGTTTCTATGAGCTATATTACAACTGTGAATTTGTCCCTTTACTAAGGCTTGATTTTTCTAAATGCTTTGTTTCTGCTTCTCTTCGTCTTTCTTCATCCTTCATATGTCTTCATGTCTTCATGTCTAATTAGTGAGTGATTCTTCAACAGCTCCCCCTCAATCACTAATTAGCATCCTCTGATCTTTCATATATTCTTCTTTTCTTTTATTCCTGCCATTTCTTTGAATCTGCTTGTTTTTATTCCATCCAAGCTCTTTGTCAAAATATCTGCAATCTGATCTTTTGTAGGAGTGTATACTACTTCAATCTCCTTCTCCACTACCTTTTCCCTTAGGAAATGATATTGAATCTCTATGTGCTTTGTTCTTGCATGAAATACTGGATTTGCTACAAGATACAATGAACTCATATTATCTCCATGTATGATCCTTGATGTACTTGCCTGCATATAATCTTCATCTCCATTTACCTGCATATGTGATTTACCTTTTTCATTTCTTCTTACCTCTTCTTCAAATGTTTCATCATTATGCTGTTTATCTGCATACCAACTCTTCTCTTCATCAAATGTCACATTTCTAGAAACAATAAACTGTTTGGTTAAAGGACTCCATAACCTATAACCCATATGCTTTTCATCATATCCAATGAACACGTATTTTTTAGCTTTTAGTCCAAGCTTATGTCTAAATTGTGACAGTACATAAGCATAAGCAACTGATCCAAACACTTTACAATGATCAAGTGTTGGTTTCTTACCCCACCAAGCTTCATAAGGGGTCATTCCATTTAAAGCTTCACATGGTAATCTGTTTACAAGATATATGGCTGTATTTACAGCCTCAGCCCAAAGATAATTTGGACAATTCTTCTCCTTTAACATAGCTATGACAAACTCAACTAGAGTGCGGTTTCTCCTTTCTGCTACTTCATTTTGTTGCAGTGTATACCTGCAAGTTATTTCTCTTTTGATACCTGCATTCCATAGATAATCATTGAATTCTTGAGAGAAATATTCTCCTCCTCCATCAGACCTTAGCCTTTTGAGTTTTTGTCCTCTAACTCTTTCAACATATGCACGAAAATGCCTAAAAGCTCCAAACACTTCTGACTTCTCTTTCAAAATGTAAAGAGTTATCCATCTTGTTGCATCATCAATAAAAAGAACATAATACCCTGAGCCACTGATAGATCCTTCTTTTGTTGGTCCCCATACATATGTATGTATGAGTTCTAGCAACCATCATGTTTGTAACCCTTCTTCTGAAATGGTAACCTGTGTGCCTTTCCCATTTGACAGGCATATCCGCCTCTTTGGCTTTGTCTACCTCTTTGATATCTTCCATTTCTGCCTCTGCTATTGTTATTCTGATTCTAACTTGATCCTTGAGAATTATGCTAGCAATCATGAGCCAAATGATTGCTTAATCCACAAATACAACAAGTCTTCTTGTTGTTATTCTGATTACCTCTTCCTTTTGTATTACCTTTACTTTTACTTATGACATTACCTCTTCCTTTTGCATAATTTGCTTGAGTAGTCATCTCTTCTTCATCCTTTTCTTTACCTTTATCACCTTTCTTCTTACTCTTTGCATACATAGCAGAACTATGTTCTTTACCTCCATCTGTCTATTATCTCTGTCCAATTTGTCAATAGAAATGTGATCTGCCATGGTCTTCTTGTTTTTGTTACTATCGATGAGTATAATGTTAAAAAACGTTACCTTTCATAAAGATTTACCCTTGAGAATAACTTCGGAATGCTTCTTTGATGCCCTTTGTTGTTGATCACCTCAGCCTTCACCTTTCTTATAAAGAATTCTTTAATTTCCTTTGTATCTACACTTCTGTTTACTCTTGAGGATCTTTCTGCTTTGATACCACTTGTTGATGCGACGAGAGCTTGAAACTAAGCTACGAAATTTGCCATGTCACAAGAACTAAGCTAGAGTGATATAAGCACACCTCTATAATCATCAGTAGCTTAGCAACTTTTCTGAAACTGAAAACTTTATAACTATATTTAGTGAAATCTGAAAATTCACTTTACAAGAAACTTTGCCTTTTCTTCAGGCTTCAATTCTGATCTGATTTACTTTAGTCTTAACAAATCTTTGTTTGCTTACTATTAGATATTCTTTTCGCCACTTAAATGTGCCAAAACTGTGTTTTGAACTTACCGAAATATCACCAGAACTTCACCGGACTGTTACCGGAGTGTCACTGTAATCTCACCGTAATATTGCCCGAATATTACCGGAATCAACTTCAATTCTGTTTGTAGTTACTTCAAATGTGTGTAAATGAAGTAAGGAAGTAATACCTAAGCTTCCTTCAGTGAATGAACTCTATCTGAAGTTTGAGAGAAAACTTCATGAGTTCTGAATGTCTTTACTGTCAGACACAGTACTGTACGTACATGTCCCGTTTCACAAAACTCTTTTAATCAACTTGTAGTTGAGGCTACTAGCTTCATGATAAGCTATCACTCATGAAAAACTTTACACTATACTGTGAGATCTAACTTGTAGAAGTACCATAAAATGTGCACTGAGAAAATTGTAACTGTTAACTAACTTTCACAGTAACATGAAATCACTTAGATTTCTTCACACAAGAAGAATGCGCTCAAATGCTTCCACACAAACATGTGTTTTTTATTAGAGAAGATGTGTACAAGATTGCTTGGCCTCACTTCGCTCAAAGCCATGAAAAACTCTCCTATTCTGAGTAGTTCTTCCTTACCATCTCTCTTACAAATGAATACCTGACAGTTCGGGTTCTACTTATTCATCTCTACATACGTACGTACTTCTGTATCTCAACTATCCTGTGCATCCATTCTTCTATTCAAAACTCACTTACATACATATTTGTTCTGAGACTCAAAACTCGTAATTCTGTAAGTTTCTATGAACTATATTATAGTTGTGAATTTGTTCCTTCACTAAGGCTTGATTTTTTTGAATGCTTTGTTTTTGCTTCTCTTTGTCTTTCTTCATCCTTCATATGTCTTCATGTCTTTATGTCTAATTAGTGAGTGATTCTTCAACACTTAAGTACTCTCTTAGCTACATCCATGTGTGGTCTTCTTGGGGAGTGAATGAATTGTTCATTTCTAGAACATATGAAATATCTACCCTTGTATGAGTAGCATATTTCAAGCTACCTACCCCGTTTTGATACTCTTTAATGTCTTCAATTTTCTCACCTTCATAAACACTAAGTTTATGATTCATTTCCAAAAGTGTACCTATAGTTTTAGTGTTCTCGATTTTGAAATTTAGAAGTAGATCTTGATAAAATACATTCCTTCATCTTTGTATGTGACCTTCATACCTAGGAAGAATGTGAGCTCACCTAAATAACTGATTTTGAACTCCTCTTGCATATGCCTTTTGATCCTTTGTATGCCATTCAAGTCATCTCCTATCACAATCATATCATCTACATATACACACAAATAGATAACTTAATTGTGATCCTTCTTGATGAACAAAGAAGGGGATGCATAATACCTATTTTCCAATAACCCATCAAGGCTACACCACCAAAGCCATCTTAGATTCAGGTGCAGGAGTAGCCATCACTACCACTGCTTTATGGAAACGTTGGAGCCAGCATCAAGACCCACAAGAATGAAGCTACAAATGTCTGATGGAGATATTGAGAAACCATTAGGGTTATTGGAGGGCATATCTCTCACCACTTGTGGTGTAGAATTTGAGCACACATTTGCCATTTGTGAGTTTGGAAAAAATCATGCTTACAAGATGATTTTAGGACAACCATTCATGTAAGGGTTGCAAATTGTACAAGATTAGGGAACCAACTCCTTGTACTTGCAACATTTAGGACTGACCACCAAAGTTAATCTCAAGGATTATTCCCATCGAGATGTACCTCCAATACATTGGAATACCATCCATAGGACACCGAAAGAAACAGATTCTATGCATTCATTAGAATCAGATCCCTCATGGTTGCATAAGGACACTCATCTATGGATGTGTAAGGTAGCCAAACAAGAAGAATAATGATTAGAAGCCAAAACTTTAGGTTCAAAACAACATCCGCGAACCCTTCAAGATCCTGCTTATGCATCAATAGTGTTTCTTGATGAGGAATTCAAGCCTCATGGTTGGGTAGAGGTCTTAGGTACCATGGATATAGTGGTAAATAAAGTACAATGAACCCCTCAATGAGATGAGAATGGATATGACATCTCCATCTTTATGATAGAGCCTTTAGCGAAAGGTCCAATCCTAGAAGAATGTAAGGAAGTGGCCCACGAGCGAGATGAGACAAGTGATGAGGACCTAGAGTCCATTATCATGGAACCCTTCTGTTCCACAGAAGAGGAGTATCTTTACTTTGTAGAAGCCACTAGCCCTCAGTTGGGTAAGGAAAATTATATTTAATAAACAACCCAAGTCACTCAAAATGTAAAGAAAGTAAGCTAAAAAAGAAGAGAGAGAGAGAGAGAGAGAGAGAGAGAGAGAGAGCACCTAAGACAAATGGAGGAGAACCCCTCATGGAAATACTAGAGAACTTTAAAAAATATGAAATAAAAGATAGAATAATCATGGTACGAATGCCTAAAAGAGAAGCAGGCATTGCAAAGGTGTATGATAATAGAGAGAAAACCAAAAAAATAGTAGTCACAATTGAGGAAGGAGAAGAAAAATGCACATACATAGGGCATGATTTGATGGAGGAAGAGGAAGAAGAGTTAGCTGCCCTATTGTGAGAATGTCGAGATGTGTTCACTTGGAATTACAAGGACTTGAAAGGAGTAGACCAAGATATATGCTCCCATAGAACTCCTATGACCCCATAGGCCAAGCCTTCTAGGTAGAAGCCATACACCTATACTGATAATTATGCTACAAAGATTAAAGAGGAGATAGATCATCTTATAGAAGCAAGATCTATTTATGAAATTTAGCATACTGAATGGGTATCCCCCATTGTGGTCATGCCCAAGAAAAGTGGGTCATTGCACATGTGTATTAACCTTAAAAAAGCTAATACCGCCATGATTAGAGATAGTTATCCTCTTCCTATCATGGAACATTTATTGGAACGAGTTGCAGGCAAGGAAGTCTACAACTTCCTTGATGGATTCTCAGGCTATAATTAGGTAGGCATTGCCCCTAAAGATCAACATAAAACAACCTTTGCTACAAAGTGGGGCATATTTGCATTTCGTGTGAAGCCATTTGGGCTCACAAATGCATCCACCACTCTTCAACGATTAATATGTCATGTCTTTAAGGAATTCTTACAAAAGAACTTGGAAGTTTACGTGGATGTCTTATGTGCCCATTCTAACATGAGGTAGACCCACATCCCTGAATGAAGGCAAGTATTTGACAAATGTCAAGAGTATTAGGTCTGTCTGAACCCAAAAAAGTGTGTTTTCGTGGTTGGGCAAGGGAAAATTCTAGGACACATTGTGTCAAAAAATGGAATCTCTACAAACAAAGAAAAAGTGAGAGTGAGTGGAAATTTACCTAGGCTAAAGAATGTGAAGGAGGTATAGGCTTTGATGGGTCATTGTGGTTATTGTCCACGATTTATACACATGTACACAATCATAGAAAAGCCTCTATACTCTCTTTTGACCAATTTTGAATGGATGGATGAATGTGAGAAATGATTCAATGAACTCAAATGACACTTGTGTTTAGCACCCATCTTAACTACACCATATTGGAGTAAGCCATTCCATGTACATAAGGATGCATCCAACTATGCTATTGGGTGTGCATTGACACAACCCATGGATGAAAGCAATATAGATCTTCCCATAGCTTAAGCAACTAGACAATTAAATACAGAAAAAAGAAATTACACCACCACGGAGTATGAAGGATTATGAATGATTTATGTAGTAAAAAGTTCAGGCATTACTTATTGGCTAACAAGTTCAAGTTCTTCACAGATCATCAGACATAGTTGTACTTAGTGAATAAGCCTTGTAATGCCGGACGATTGATATGTTGGTTTCTATTACTAATGGAATATGACTTTGAAGTAGTAGTCAGGAAGGGAAGGACCCACCTTAGAGTTGATCATCTTTCACGATTAACTATGGGAGAAGCTTCTCAAGGGACATGAGATGAACTACCAGATGCACACCTATTTAATCTTGAGATAGTACATGAATGGGCCAAACCCATTGTTGTTGTTCTCACATTTGGACCTAAGAATCCTAGGATTAAGATCAAATAAGGAGAAATTACCAAGTCACAAAGATACCAGATACTAGTAAGAAGCATATATAAATAGGATAATCAAAAAATTCTTGCTTGCTGTGTAGATGAATTGGAATACAAGAATTGGTTGCAATTAGCACATGTAGGTGCACTAAAGCAACATCATTCAAAACACCATACTTTGTGGACTCTACACAGACTAGGAGTATATTGGCCTTCTATGCAAGTAGAGTCTATAGGTTATGTAAAGAATGTCCTGTCTATTGTGAAAGATCACCTGTGGAACATGCCACCTTGTATCATGTGTCTCTTACACTAGATTGAAGTGAAACAATGGTGACATACTTGAGGACAAAAACATTCCCTCAAGGAATGACTTTAGCAAGACAATGAAGTCTAGAGTAGGAAGCTCAAGACTACACACTTATTGGCGATAACTCATACAAACGAGGAAAAGATAGATACTTGAGATAGTGTGTTCATGAGAATGATTATTTGAGCATTTGCACACCAAGGTGTTGCAAGAGGTCATTTTCGCCCCGATGGGATAATCAAAGCCATACTATTTGCAGGATTATGGTGGCCCACTCTTCACATGGATGCACATACCTATGTTAAGAGATGCGATGTGTGCCAAAGAACTCAGTTTCCTACTCGCAAAGATGAAATGCCACTGAAACCCATGATGGGAGGACGTGCATTCTCTAAGTGGGGTATAGACTTTGTAGGACCCATTAACCCCCCTTCTAAAGGTCCTCATGCGGAATAAATCATAGTAGCAATAGATTATCTTACCAAATGGGTAGAGGCTAAGGCTACCAAAAAGAATGATGCACACATGACTGCAAAATTCTTAGTTGAAAATGTCTTTACGAGATATGGATTACCTATACAACTAGTGAGCGATCGACGAACTCACTTTCTAAACCACATCATTGAATATTTATTACATGGTTTTATGGTGATTCACAAGAAATCCGCACCATATCATCCTCAGGTCAACGGTCAAGCAAAAATTACTAACAAGATCCTTTGTAATTGTATTGATGAAACTCGTGAACAACAAACTCTCAAATTGGGACAAACAATTACCTCATGCTATTTGGGCATATCGAGTGGTCTACAAGACCGTACTCAATGCAACTCCCTTTCAAATGATTTTTTATCAAAATGCAGTGCTCCCTTTGGAGTTTTTGATACCCACCCTTAAGGTTGCACAAGAGCATCAATGGACTAGCCATGAATTATCATCAAGGATAATGGACTTGGAACTGTTAGGAGAAACTAGGCTGAAAGAAGCAGCAGGCATATATGATGCCAAGAAATGATAGAAAGCCTATTTTGATGCACTCATGAAAGATAAAGGCTTGAAAGAAGGTGACTTCGTCCTAGTGTATATGTTGAAACAGCATGCACGAAAGCTAGAGAAACGTGGTTATGGACCTATGATTATTAACAGACTGTCAACAAGTGGAGCGATACAATTTTTCACTCTAGAAGGAGAGATAATGCCTAATTACATTAGTGGTCATAGAGTCAAGCTTTATCAGGAACCTCTTATGGAGGATATGCTTAGATGACTCACATTGGCAAAGAAGCGTAAGGAGGAAGAAAAGAGAATATGCAAGGAAGTTCAGGTAGAAGCTCTAGAACATATTAAACACGTGAAACTAAGAAGGCAAGGACTAGGGAGATAACATATAACCATCTTGAAGAAACACGGAGATACCCTATGGCCATGTGTCAAACGAAGTCAACTTCTCATCCTAGCATAGTGGATAGGAGACCAGTCGTTACAGACATCTAGAACAAGGCAACACCCACCATGAGCTTAGGGCATTAATTGATTCAGGTGTTGTAACTAGTGTGATTAGGTGGTCTCACTATAAGGACTCAGGATTAGAAATGCGGCCAATTGAGGCATACCTCATAGGGCTAGGAGGCATGGAAACCCCTTGCATGGGTGCGGTGGACCTCGCTATCCTCATACATGAGATAACCATGACTGTGAAACTCCTAGTGTGCTATGACGACGACCTGATAGAACCGTTAATCCTTGGCCGAGATTGGTTATACGATCATTAAGTGGACCTAAATCTTAGACAAGGCTCCCTGTAGTTTAGAACCTTAGAACAATAGTGAGTGATACTGCTTGACTTCCCTAACAATACCTTGCCTGAGGTATGTAACCACAGACTAGATGAACTGAAGGCAAAGGAGCACCGAAAGATTTTTGGACAAATCTGTCAAATAAGCTAGATCAATCCAATGTCAACCCACGAGGATTGGGTGATGGATAGTTTCCACTCTGGAGGACATCAAGAGATCATCCCCTAGTCTTTCTTTGAATAAGAAGAGGATTACGTGAGCGATCAATTGGGTGGGTTACATCAATGGTCAAATGGGCACCATATTCCCCGGTGGCCCATTCTCCACACTTCGTGCGGACCTACCTAGATCTATTGTACAAAATGCCTCACTTCTTGATGGGAAGGTCATGCAAGTGTTGGACCTCCCTTCTTTTGCAAAGCAGAGTGTTGCCCAAACCTCTCAACCTCAACCATAGTAAAGTCCCATAGCAACTGGCACAAAGCAAGTATGGGTGTAGAAAGTCCAGAAAGTACCAACAAGTTCCAATAGCGCAGGCTATGACAAGAAGAAGTCAAGGCAAAATCAAAGTCAACATCCTACCTTCCCTCAACCTTCTTCTCCATTGACGAGAACCTGATAGATTGGGATCACTAAGAAGTACCTGACAAACGGAACCACACCAATGTAGATTTGGATACCCAAGAGCTATTTTTTAGCTCAAAGCCCAGGCCATGTAATATACATCCCTTCAAAATCACTTCACCCATTGCCACCACCACTACTAGAATCATCCTTGTTACCTCAACCAAATAACCAAACCCACTCACCACCTCTTAGGAAATGGGTGTTGAAACACATCCAAAAACCTCCACACAATCCTTTGTACGACATAACACCTATCATGACTAACCCTTACCCTTATAAATATTCACCCACAACTAAACCTTGTACAAATTCATCCACACTAACCCACCATCACTTGTAACAAAATCTCATCATAAGCAATGTATGCACTATCTGAAGCATGTAGGTTGTCTAGTGACCTGCATTAGTTTCTGAGAAATCATTACATAAACAACATCACAACACAAGGCTAGACGGTTTATACATCAATTATGGAAAGGGATTTAGGTCTTACTTTATTGGGATCATAATTAATTTCCATAGTAATGTGTTATCCTTTTATAGCAAATCATCTACGCACTTATTATTATGCAAACTGAAGGCACTTCTGAGGCTGGCACCAGTACTCCAAAAGTCAATTTTGGTAATTTGTTAGCTTAGTTTTAACCAACAATGCACCCACAAGAATTTCAAGGTTTCATGGGACCAATGCTAATTGATGATCCTCCCCTTGGAAGAATTGAAAAAGTACACAACAACTTCCATTGGTTCCAAGGACTTGTAGGACATCTAGCATATGCAAACTACATCTATGATTTGATGCTTTGTTTTAGTGGTAACATGTGGGGAAGATATCAATTGTTCTCACTTGAGTTCGAAGACCTTCAGAACTCATAGGAATTATGAATTATTTGGGCCAAGGTTGCTTTCACAAAGTATTTAGTGCACCCCTACCTAAAGTGGATTTCTATTGATGCTTCTATTTGGTGCACCCCTAAGAGGAAGGAATTGTCAGGAGCCTTCATTCTTCCCTCGCTAGTTAATGATCCCCCTTATAAGAAATTCTATCTCTCTAACGATCTCATCCAAGCTGCCCTAAAGCTACATGGCACTGACACTCCAACAAAAAGAGAGATGCTCATTCTTGAGTCGATGAAAAGGGGTGACGTTTTGAAATGGGCAAACATTTTTGCCATCACACCAGAGTTATTAAAGCCACTACGTATTTGTATGCAACATTTTACTTTCCCTGCTCAGGACCATTTCATGGTACCACAAAAGCACATCTGATTTGGGCTATATCTAGCAAATACAGGCCCTCAAACAATCAATCTTGCTAGCTGGATTCAAGATCAACTATAACTAGCATAGCAATGATGGGCCCCAAAGCATGCCATCCATGGCTGTTGTGCCCTCACAAGAATAATATACATGCATCTAGCCTATGATATACTACTTGAGAGAGCTATGACTAGTGATGAGTTGAAGCATTTTAAAGGAACCTCCAAGAAGCACGCAAATCAAGCAGGGCTAGAACATGAAAGCATATGAGGGGATCAATTCCATGTTTAGAAATCCGTGAATCACCTTCACCACAGCCATCCCCTCAGCAGTCTTCCACGAAACCTCCTGCACATGTACCTTCAATACATATTCGATTATCAAGTCCGATAGTAAGTGTTTTCAGGATCTTATCTCATGCGCACACAGAGGTTACAGATGTTGAAAACACACAGAAGAATAGACACAACAAGAGACGAGACAGAATGTAGTATTGGGTGCAATCTCCCCCCATGCACTCTATTTCGACAGTCCACAGAGTGCATGTATTTATAGGAATTTTTGATTACGTCGAAAAGAGTGGTTACATGAGAGCGGCTTCAAAAAGCAAGCGTGAAAGTAAAAGTTGCTAACTTTTACAGAAAGCCATTGCTTTCAATAACAGAAACTATGGTCTACAACGACCCTTATAATAACCATTACTTTTCTAACTGTTTTTAACAATAGAACCTTCTACACGGGTTTATTTACAAGCTAAATAATAATTATTCGGATTATTGATGTCCGCCCTTTCACGCCTTGCATGCTCCTCACGAACCTTTAGTTGCTATATCAAAAACATCGAAAACACATTAATACATTAATAATTTAACACTCCAACAATTACTTCTTCAACATATTCTATAAGTTATAACATGCCCCTCAGTTGAAAAAGCAACTGATCTCAGTTGATAAAATAATAAACATGGATGGCTAGTCACATGTTTCATCACTAAATAAAAAATAAGCATGTTCCATGTAAAAATACATGCATGGAAATGTTCATGGAGGTGTTACATTAATGTGTTTGTGTATGATATGCAAAAATTAAGTGGTCATAGTGGGGCGTTAATTGTGTACGATTTGATGGCCGAAAGGATGGGCCTTTAGTCCTTTCTTGGCTGTCACAATTTATGTTATAACTTATTGAATATGTTGAACAAGTAATTGTTGGAGTGTTAAATTATTAATGTATTAATGTGTTTTTGATGTTTTTGATATAGCAGCTGAAGGTTCGTGAGGAGCGTGCAAGGCGTGAAAGGGTGGACATCAATAATCCGAATAATTATTATTTAGCTTGTAAATAAACCCGCGTAGAAGGTTCTATTGTTAGAAATAGTTAGAAAAGTAATGGTTAGTATAAGGGTCATTGTAGACCACAGTTTCTGTTATTGAAAGCAATGGCTTTCTGTAGAGAGTACGCATGCGTGAGTAAAATGAAAAGTAAAGTACTCTCACAAAACAAAGAATGTGTGAGACACAAAATGAGTAGACCATGAAATGGGTAAACTCATGTGGATTAGAAATGAGCTTGCCAAGAGCATGGAGTAGGCTCCTCAAGCTTCTAACCAAGTACAAATGAGGGGAGAGGCCCTCATTATATAGATTTGGCAGGGGCTCTCAAAAGTACATCATATGTGGGATAAGTCTCCTCAAAGGAGAATGAATACAATTGGTAGAAGGGCAAGGTACCCAAATACAAAGGAAATACAATATAAAATGAAAATAGACTAGAAATGGAGTGCCTCCTGGATACAAAATGGAGATGCACTCATGCGGATACAAATGTAGATGAAGTAGGAGCGATCATGTCGTCAACACCCCTTCTACAGCTCCATTTTGGAGTGGTTGAATGCTGCACAGGTCCACCATGCGCTGAAGCGAGACCAGAGGTAGAGCCTTCGTGACCATGTCCGCCAGGTTCTCCTGAGAAGTACACTGCTCTAGAGTAATCTCCTGAGATATGAGCTTCTCGCGGATGAAGTGGTACTGGATCTGGATGTGCTTCATCCGATCGTGGAACACTAGATTCTTGGCGATGGCCAAGGTTGACTGGCTATGTGTGCGAAGACATGTCGGAGTATCCTACAAAACACCAATGTCAGATAATAAACATCGAAGCCAGATGGCCTCACATGCTGCAAAGATGGATGCCCGATACTCGGCCTCGGTAGATGATAGTGCAATTGTAGGCTCCTTCTTACTTGCCCAAGAGACACGTTCTGAGCAAAGCAAGAATATATACCCAGAAGTAGACCGTTGAGAATCAGGATCACCACCCCAATCAGAATCTAAATATCCGGCGAGTTCGATGCCCCCTCTATACCAAAGACCATGATGTCAGGTGAGGGCAAGGTATCAAAGTAGTCTCTCAGCAGCATCCCAATGAGTCTGACGAGGCTGATGTGCAAACTGACTGAGTATACAAACTACATAAGCAATATCTAGTCTAGTGTTGGCAAGATAGAGTAATGATCCAACAAGCTGTCGATAGGTATGCACATTCACAAGTGATGATGAGTCCTCCAGTGTAAGCTTGATGTTGGGATCAAGTGGTGTAGAAACTCAGTGACACTAGTCCATGTTATATCTGGAAAGTAGATCAGATCAATATTTCTCATGTGATAGGAATATACCTTCTTTTGTTTGCCAAACTTCCATACCTAGGAAGTAGTGTAGTAAGCCAAGATCTGCCATAGAGTACTCAAGATGAAGTTTTGTGATGATAAACTCGATGTGTTCTTCATCTGAACCTGTCAAGATCAAGTCATCTACATAGAGAATGATGATGCCTACGAAAGACTCCTTTTGGTAGATATAGAGATTAGAATCAGCATTGCTTTTGTGAAATCCCTTGTCTTCAAAGAACTTGTGAATCTTTTCATACGAGGCCCTGGGAGATTGCTTGAGTCCATAAAGTGCCTTGTGAAGATTGTAGACTTGATCTTCTTTGCCTTTGAACTTGAAGCCTTTAGGTTGTTCAACATATACTTTTTCTTGAAGATCTCCATTGAGGAATGCACTTTTGACATCCAGCTGGTAAATGGGCCACTTAAAGTGAGCACCTAGTGCTAAGATGATTCTTATGGTTGTGAATCTTGCAGTAGGAGCAAAGGTTTTTTCATAGTCAATGCCATGTTGTTGCTTGTATCCCTTAGCGACTAATCTTGCCTTATATTTATCTAGAGTGCCATCAGACTTGTATTTGACTTTATATATCCACTTGACTCCTATGACTTGATGGTTGGTTGGTTTGGGGACTAATGTCCAAGTTTTGTTCTTTGCTATTGCATTGAGTTCCTCTTTCATAGCTGTTTCCCACTCTGGTTGGCCTTGAGCTTCTTTGTAGTTAGATGGCTCTGGAATTTGCTGAATCTGGTGCATTAGAGCATAACTAACATAATGACTTTGTTCGCGTTGTTCCCTATCAAGAAGCCTTTGAGATCGGCGTGATTGTTGTGAAGTACTTGCTTCTGAGTTGGAAGTTGGAAATATTGAGTCCCCCTCTGAAGTGTAGATATGTGGACTAAGACTTGTACTTGAATCTTTTCTTGAGTATGATAAAGCTTCATTGAAGATCACATCCTTCGAAATGGTGATGGAGTGGTTTTCCATATCATATAGACGGTATGCCTTTGATTGGTCACTGTAGCCTATGAATATGTGTTTCTTGGACTTTGATTGTAACTTGTTTCTATCTTCTTTTGGTACATGGACAAAAGCTTCACTACCAAAGACTCGAAAGTAGTTCACATTTGGTTTTCTTCCATAGTAGGCTTCGAAGGGTTTTTTTTTGTGTAAAGCACCTCTAAAGCCTCGATTAAGAATGTGAACGACAGTAGCACAGCTTCTGCCCAGAACTTGTAGGGTAGATCCTTGTGATGAAGCATTGTTCGTGCCATTTCCATCACACTATGTATCTTCCTTTCAGCTCCGCCATTCTGGGATGGAGTATGAGGCTGAGTGACTTGACATTTGATCCCTTTCTGGATGAGAAAGTTATCAAAGTCATGACTGATAAATTCGCTACCTCCATATGATCTGATGGTTTTGACTTTAGTTGAAGCTTCATTCTCAACTTCCTTGATCCAAGTTTGAAACTTAGAGAATGTGTCTACCATTGACTTCAAAAAGTACACCCAAATAAAGCGAGAGTGGTCATCTACTAGAAGATAAAAGTAGAGGGATCCACTCAAGGATGGGGTGCTCATAGGTCCACATAAGTCCATGTGTGTAACATAATCCTAGTAGGAGATGGTTGAACCACGCTCTAAGAGAGAGGATTAGGAAGTAATCCTCAACCATGGCTTTTGGGGCAAGTGGTTAGCCATCACATTCCTAACCAAGAGGTTGTGAGTTCAATTTCTTACATTGGTATCAGAGCCTAGGAAGTAGGCTTGGGCAAGGTGGAATGATCCAATGGCCTCTAAAAAAGGCGCTTGGGCATCCTCCATGTGAAAGGGTAGGAATTGTGGAAGGCGCGCGCGTTGGTTTCAAGGATGGACCTTACAATGATTGGGGTGTATCTCTCAATCCGTAGGTCGGATTGAGGCATGTAATATACCGTTGGAAAGCTCTCGGAACGAACTTTCCAATGAGCTAGCTTGGAAGTGTGAATTCCTTGGGAATACTTGGGTGGCACTTGATTGAGTGTTCAAGATACCAAGCATGGGTGAGAACAAGGTTCAAGACTGAGGTTGAGAACAAGGGCTCGAGACACCAAGGTTGCGAAAAAGAAGGTTCAAGACACCAAGGTTGAGAGCAAGGGTTCAAGAGACCAAGGTTGCGAACAAGGTTCAAGAAACTATGCGAGGTTGAGGGACATCAATTCAAGGGCACCTAGGGAGTTCAAGGGGTTGATCACCGAGGCCAGAGGGATACAAGAGTAGATCATTGAGGACAATGATCGACCAAGGGGGGAAGAATGTAACATAATCCTAGTAGGAGATGGTTGAACCACGCTCTAAGAGAGAGGATTAGGAAGTAATCCTCAACCATGGCTTTTGGGGCAAGTGGTTAGCCCATCACATTCCTAACCAAGAGGTTGTGAGTTCAATTCCTTACAATGTGGATGAGGGCTAGTGGGTTCCTCACTCATTTTGAAGCTTCCTTGGGAACTAGGGCCCTGTGTTGTTTGCCTTGGGTGCAAGCTTGGCAGACATCAGTAAGTTGCCCGATCTTTGGCAATCCCTTCACAAGTTGGGATGAAGAGATTTTTTATAAGTAAGAAGTGTGGCCAAATCTCTGGTGCCACAAACTTGAGTTTGATTCTTTGGATACAAAGCATGATAGCTTGTAGAGGCCTGTTTCTTCTATACCTTGAGCAATGACATCCTTTGGATGGGGATCAACTACATTAACTAAGGTGTTATCAAACCATACTTGTTTTTCTTGATTTGTAATGGCCTTGACGGAAAGGAGATTCATACATAAGTTTGGAACAAAAAGAACATTGGATAAAGACTTGCATTCCCCCTGATGGTTGGAAATTTGAACTTTCCTTTTCCTTCGATGGGTAAACTTTTGTTTTTGCCGAGATAGACTTCTCCCATGTGCTCTTCAAGTTCTTGAAAGTAGTCCTTGTCTTTGCACATATGGGAGGTAGCTCCGCTATCAAAGATCCACTCATGCGGGGAGCTAGAAGTAACTAGGGCATTGGCTTCTGTGGAGATGAAGAGTTCCTCACTCGAGAAGTGAGATCTATGTTGGGATCCTTTGGATAACTTGCCTAGACGTAGAAGCCTTCGTTGATTGTTTCTTTTTATAGCAAACTTTTCTAAGTGTCCTGATTTTCCACAGAAATTATAGGTGAACTTCTTTGATGAATTATGCGATCATTGCTTAGATCCATTGCTAGCCTGATGACTGGTGGTTTTGCCCTTATTGAATGGGCCTTTGGCCTTCATGGCTGACTCCTAGAAGGAAGTCGATTTGGCTCGTGAGTCGTGAAGGAGCAATAGTCGACGAACCTCTTCCCAAGATAAGACTTGGCCGCGATTATACAAAGTTGTGACAAATGTTTCGTACGACTTAGGTAACTTGTTGAGAAGCCAAATGGCCATGTCTTCACTAGAGATCTGCCTACCACATAGTGCTAATTTACGCTGGTAATCCTCAAATTCGGGTATGACCTTGGTAATTGTGTCATGTGGCCTAATGGTCAAATTGTGAAACTCGGCCTCTAATGCATATATTTTTGAAGGGGTCTTGTCTTCATACAAATCAGCTAACGTATCCCAAGCATCCTTGGATGTCTTGCAGGCAGTGATATGTCCTTTTGTCAGTTCGTCGCAGGCAAGTAACAGATGACCTAAAGCTCTTTTGTCCTTGACATTTCATACATGCCAATTGTCTAAGTTGGTATCCCTATTGGGTTCGGGGTCTGTCCCGTCTACTACCTCATGAAGAAGATTCGTATAGAGATAGGCACGCATGACATCTTTTCATAGATTGTAATTTTATCCATTGAGGCGTTCATCCTTAGGCATAAAAATAGGGGTGAAAGATGGTAAGAAGTTATCCATAGATGATGAGCTACCTTCACTTTTTGTCATTACAAAGCTTTGAAGGTAAAGTGTTTAGAAAACACTATTAAAATCTTTGCCAAACGCACAAGCTTTGAAGATAGAGTGTTGAGAAACACTACCAAAATCTTCGCCAAACGCACAAGATTTGAAGATAGAGTGTTTAGAAACACTACCAAAATCTTTTGCCAAAAATGCTACAGCAAAATAATTGCAAAGCTTGAAATGAAGGACTCAATACCAGATTGAAAAACTCCTTGGGGAGGGTGGGGGGTTAGAGTAGCCCATCACTTGCACCAAGAATTAGAAGAGACACTTTGGGGGGGCTTAGAATAGCCCTTCACTTTTGCAAATAGAGACACCATGGAGTGGGGAGAGTCGATGCGCAAAGAGGACTTGTGGGTGGGCTTAAACTAGCCTTCAATCCCATAATCATACACACACAATACTTTTTTCTTTTTATATTTTGAGATACAAGAGTGAGCACTTAGTGCCAAAGGGCATCAAGTGATGGTTGACACCGTACAAAGATCCCATTCAAAGTGGGTGCATGTGTATTTGTAGAGGCAAAATATATGCCCAACACAAGAGTTGGCACCTTTGGAATATTACAGCTTTATCGTTTAGTGAGGATTAAAATAGCTTTCAAAAAGTGCACTCAAATATGCAAAGATAAAGGCACATAGTAATACGTGGAAGGATATGCTAAAGTCCAGCAATAGATTAAAGAACTATGGTGCCAAAATCTATTAAGGCTGGTTGGTCAGCATTCACTATATCAAGTACAAGCGATTAATTACATGATAATGCTGTAATTAGCATAAAAAGGTGCATTCCTTCTCTCCGCAAACCTTAAATGTCAATTGGCAGCACCCACATAGAGTTGCTGTGCATGAGATCAATCTGGACTTAACTCCGTCTGTAGCAAACGCTAGATATTGGCTCCAACCCTGAATTCACAGCACCATTGCATGTTGCTCGCCCTAGCTGTGCGCAAGAAAGATCAACTACTTGTTTTGTGCCCACTCAGAAAAACCACGCGGATGCAACAACTGTTTGGTATGCAGTGAGTCTATTCCATGCGAGATTTTCAAGCGATACACTTGCTAGCTAACTTTATCGGATGAGTATTCCTTTGCCCCTTGCAGTAGAACATTTCGACGAGTTTAACAGACATTCTCATATGGCAGTTGACATTGAAGTTTTCCCGTCTGCTGATGTTGATGAAGAAATCGAAGACCTTGGAGAAGATACCGAGGTAACTTCTTCAGGGCCTCAGAAAGTTGGCGAGGAGAGATCTATTGGCTCGATGGTCTCAAGAAGAAGCTTTGCAAGGTTGGGACGGGCTGGGAAAATCCAGAGAAAGGAGATGAGGTCCAAGTGCATTATACTGGGATGCTCCTGGATGGTACCAAATTCGACTCCAGCTGGGATCGCGGACGTTTGTTATAGTGTTCGTGCTCCTTGTTGTTCTGCCACAGGTGTAAGCTACGCTCTCTCTCTCTCTCTCTCTCTGAAAGAAAACTGTGCAAATCACACTCTCTCTAGCGTGTTTGTGATGTTGAAGCTACTGTCGATGCTTTGTTGTAGAATAGATTGAAACTACTCACAAGAGTCACTGTTGGCATACAAGTCAGATGAAGAGCATACTAGCACAACGGAGCAGTCATGCACAATACGGCAACAAGGCCCAATCATTTTTTCCATGGACCATTTACAACTCAAGTGATTTTAATCACTACACAAACATTGTAAATTCCGTTTCTAGTAGAATAGACTCCATTTTGTGCAAGCCGATGAGTGCTCGAGCTTGAGGAGTATTAGAACTAGCTACATATCAATTTTCATAATTTTTAGACTCCGTTTGAGCCCTCAAATAGGCTCTAGAACCTAATTTTTGACTAGGCCGGACACTAGGTCTGGACAAGACCAAAGCTAGTTAGAAAACTATAAAAAGAGCTAGAGAGCTCATTTTTGGGGTTAGATTGTTTGTGAATTGAGCTTATGTAAGAGAATTTTTGACTAATGCAAAGAACTCCATTGTTCCTCTCCTTGTTCTTGCCTTGTGTGCACGTGTGTGTGTATGTGTGTGCATGGTTGTGTGCTTCTCACTCACACACTTGTGCCTTCACTTGCTCATAGTCTTCATACTAGTCCTCACGTCTCCACGGATTGACAATTATGAGGTGAATCTTCTCACGTTGGTACTCACCATTGTGCTAGGGTGACACCAAATTTGGCACCGTTGCCGGGGAGAGAGCTTCGAGGACGAGCGTGTGATGGTAAGACGTAGAGTTGAGACATTGGAGTTATAGGTAATATCCTTTCTTTTCCTTATTTTTCTTCATTTTTTCTTATTTTTGCATCACCCTCATCACCATCATCATCCCCACCATCTCCCACCTCCATCTTCATCTCCACAAAAATTTCAGTTTTTTGGTCATATTACACTCCCCACCTCATTTCCCTCATTTCATTGTGAGAGAGAGCGAGAGAGAGCTTGCATGCTATCTGTTTTTGGTGTGTTTTTGAGCTTTTGTTGCAAGAACTAGCTGTACCATCATCTCCAGCAGCTTGCGCAGGTACGACAGACTCTGCACAAGTCTTGGGACGACGACCTCTGTCTGTTGCGACAGACAGAAAAACTTAATATTTTGTGAATGCGTGTTTGGCATGGTAACCTACACCATTAGAGCACTCCAAATCACTAGAAGTTTCTCAAAAATTTGCGTTTTTTCAGTCTATCGCGACAGACACCATCTATCGCGACAAACACCGTCTATGGCGACAGACACCCGTCTATCCCGACAGAGAGAGACCCACGATAGATCCAGTCTATCGCGACAGACACCGTCTATCGCAACAGACCCATCTATCGCGACAGACACCGTCTATCGCAACAGACCAAATCACGACAGACGATAGACACCGTCTATCGCGACAGACAGAGACCCACGATAGATCCAGTCTATCGCGATAGACACTGTCTATCGCGACAGACCCATCTATCGCGACAGACACCGTCTATCGCGACAGACCCATCTATCGCGACAGACACCGTCTATCGCGACAGACCCATCTATCGCGACAGACACCGTCTATCGCGACAGACCCATC
This sequence comes from Ceratopteris richardii, assembly GCA_020310875.1. Lineage (NCBI taxonomy): Eukaryota > Viridiplantae > Streptophyta > Polypodiopsida > Polypodiales > Pteridaceae > Ceratopteris > Ceratopteris richardii. The sequence goes on along the minus strand of CM035438.1, from coordinate 147,911,864 downwards.
TATCGTGACAGACACCGTCTATCACGACAGACACCATCTATCGCGACAGACACCATCTATCGCGACAGACAGCCCCCCACGACAGCTTGTGTCTATCGCGATAGACAGACACTTTCGGCAAAAAATTAAGGGGTAAATTTTTTTGAAATTTAGGCTAAAGTTTGGGCATATTTGCACTCTCAAATACTCACACACTTACAAAGGCCTTAGAAAATTGCATTAAAACTCCTGAAAGGTTCTGTTTGTCTGTTTAACCCCCTAAACCCTGAACGGTCATAACTTTTTCATACGAAATCCATTTTTTGAGCTCTAGGGCTTGTCGGAAAGCTCGTGGCATATACTACACGCCCTCAACTGTTTTTTATAAGAGTAATGCGTTGATTTTCAGATATGATATTTGGAAGTTGACACACTGAGGGGTAGGAACACCAAGGGAGCTCTAGAGGAAATTTTTAGCAATACAAAAGGGGGAACAAGGGTCATTAAAAAAGTGTCTGAAGTAAATTGTCTGTCAATTGAAGGATCAAATTGAAGCTAAACTTGGGATTCTTACAGGATCATCGAGAGCTCTTGGAGGAAGCAAAGTAAGTGCCAGGGCGAACAAGCTTGGAAACGTGCTTCCTGGGTAGACTAGCATCGCCAGGAGGAGCGACTTGAGGTTGGAACATCACTTAACCCCCTCAGTCTATTCTTAGCATAGGCTAAGTGCGAGTAGTTGTTCTGATTGACTAGGGGTACGATAGGAACACTCAAGTTTGAAGGGCCCTTAATTTCTCAAGTTCAAGGATAGGCTAAATTGCAGTCAAGGGATAACTTAAAGGAAAAGAACTTAAACTAAGCGGACGTAGAACATCAAGTACGACACACGAAAGTGCTCCTGATGACGCTTAATTAAAAACAAGAAAACACATCCAAAGGAACTTAAAAGGAACAAGTGACTGGTACCAAAGAATCAGCAACGTACAAAGGGCATATGAACCTTAGTTCAGGTAGACACCTAGGGAGAGACAGACAAAGTCTTAGATCTTCAGAGGCTAGTGTCAATCATACTGCTAGGTCTTGGGCCCATCAATTGAGCCATCATTCGTATTACCCTAGTTCTGAAACTAGCGAGTCTGAGATGTCCCACGGTATGGAGAGACCTACAGGAAGTTCTGGGGTGCCATATTTACATAGGGTGGAAGGCCCTTACAAGATGCAACTCGAGTACCTTAGGACCAACCGATTAGGTGCTGGCATCTATGAGGACGGCCTAGGAAGATCTGTGGTCTAGATTAAAAACCCTGACCAATCCATTGGACTAGAGCGCCCAGCTGTCAAGTTTGAAAATGGAGCATACTTGGACAAGGAAGGGACAATATATGTAGTCACCAGTCATCCAGATAGGACAGATGAATTTGGGAATGTGGTCCCGGAAACGGACTTAGGTGACCTAGAGCAAGGAAACATGGGCGAAGAACCTAGAACCCCCCGAGGCAAATCTGTTCTCACGAGGATTATCACACCAGAGTGGATTCCCCAAGATAATAAGAGCATAGATCTCCTCTTGAACCGAGAGACGGATGAAGCCTTTTGGAGATATAGACCTAGTCAGTCGAGTTAGGTAGGAACAATCATGATATATGAGTTCAAAGATCCTGATATTCCAGGGAAAGTGACCTACTTAGATCACTCTTCAGAGAGGATCTTTGGGGTTACAGAAAATGATAGGCATGCTTACACTTGGAAAGGCGAATTTATCTTCCCCCAACCAAGATCGAATGTGGCCTTTGGTCTCCAAGGAGGTGGAACATCTCAAGCTCATGGGACTCAAAGAGAAAGGAGTAGAGAGAGACCTCAGGTAAGCTTTGCCAACTCTTGGGGAAGAGAAAGAACGAGAACGGAAACAAATAGAGGGGTACCTGAGGGACATAGAGCCCTAGGGAACCGAAGAAATGCCGATGATTTCCCTTTGCCAAGACCGAGAGAGCACACAAGGACCTTGAGACCGACCCAGCTAGTTAAGTCCATGAAAAACTACTTCGATGGCACGGGAGACCCCTACGATCATGTAGCTGAGTTTTAAGCAAGTCTTGAGGGCTGAACAAGTTGAAGACCTGTTCACGCAATACAATGCCTTTGGTTTGACCCTTAGGAACACCGCCCTAACATGGTTTCAGCCACTAAACGAGAGGCAGTTCAGGAGCATAGATCAACTTCTAGAGGCATTCATTATTGAATTCTCTAAAAGTGACATAAGGCATAATACTTCCTCATTGATATACAGCTTCAAGCAGACCCCGCAAGAGACTGTGAGACTTGCAAGAAGAAGATTTAGGCAATATCTTGAGCGATGTCCTGGTCCTGAGTTACCCACGGCCGCTAAGCAAGTGGCTTTATTCTTGGATGGATTGCTAAGTGCCAAATTGAGATCATATGTGTACTTGAAGGACCCCGGACTATAGAAGAATGTGTACGCATGTGCATCGATATTGAGGATAACCTAGGGGAGGAGTTAGAGCTATCCAAAATCTACAAAGATTCAGATAGTACCTCTAGCCTCTCTTCCTCACAATCCACATCAATTGAGGAACTTGCGGAAAAAGTAGCTCAAAAACTAGGTGTCTCTAGTAAACAAGTTCCTAGATTTCCCCAGTGAAGAGGTGCTATACTTGCGGTGGTGACCATATGGCAAACGCATGTCCCATCACGGCTCAACCCCAAGTGAATCCTAGTAGCCAATATTGCACCATAGAGCGAAGATACACAAATCACTCAGCACAAGATTGCCCATAAAATAAGCAAGCGGTTAGACAAACCTACCCTCAGCCATACCCTCAACAAGGTAGATACCAGAATCACTATTCACCACAACAGTATACTAGGCCTCAGCAAAATTACCAACCGCAATATCAGGCCCAACAGAGACCCCAGCCAGTGCTAGCACAGCAACCACCTGCGCCTACTAATGTGATTCCGGTAAAGTATGCTGCTGCAGAAGAACACCTGAATAGAGCTATAGTCCCAGTAACACCATTAATCTCAGAAAGTGATCCCAGTGACCATAGCTTTGATTCTACACATGCTGATAGTCCCCAGGCTTACTACATGCAGTCTCTTGAACATGGTGAGTCTTACTACAGTGAGGAACCGAGTGAACCTATTTGGGAGACAGAGTATGCGAATATCATGTACGCGAACCCCAACCCTAGACCTCAACCTAGGCAGGTAAGACCTCCATTTCTGAGAGGGCCATGCTACAGATGTCAGGGAGATCATCTCATTCGTGATTGTCCCTTGCCTCCACCTACACAACCCCAGTCAGTGACAATCCAGGGCTATTGCCAGGAGTGTGGAAAGGAGCATTTCTTACGAGACTGCCCAAAGAATCCTAATAATATGCCAAAAATCACTCCTATCAATGTGATTGGCTTAGTGGTAGACTCCACAGGAAGTGTGACTTCCACAGCCCCAGTACAAGTCATCACGAGAGCCCAGACACTCAAGCAAAACCAAGACTTAGGCTAGGAAAAGAATGCGGAGGTTAGTGAGACTGAGAGCCAGAATAAGAAGAGGACAAGAGCTTGGAGAGATAGCCGTGAACATATGAAAAGGTAATGGGCAAGAAAGATGAGCGAACTTGAGGAAAGCCTACGAGAAACCAAAGCCAAAATCATAGAAATCACATCTCAAACGCACTCTCACACATCCCCGCCACTACCATCCCCTTCACCCTCCATTCCTCCACCCACCAATCCACCACACGTAACCCAACCACCACCCCGAGTAGGATCAGTCTTAGCCGATCCCACTCCCGAAGATCTAGACATGATGCTTAAAGCATATCAGGCTAGAATTCAAGAAGGGCCCAATGTAACAGATCTTGAGAAATGTTACCCTAGAGCCGATCTAGAGATAGAGCAAACAAAGCTTTGTGCTAAAATGGTCGAATTGGCGCAAGCCATGTTTGAAGCCAGTCGTTTGTTCAATGGCTCTAACCCCATCAGAACACCATTGCACTTTGGGGGTCTATTGGATAGATTGGAGGGGTTACTTGCCAAGTCTGGAAAAGGAGCCACCTCCCAGGCTAAGGAGAGGGCAAGTAATAGAATAAGCATTCCTCCCAAGGAAGCTTATGTGCCTAACTCCACTGAACCAGACACCTCTTCTTCTATGAATCAATACACACCAAAATTCTTGAGAGAGATTCAAGAAGAGAAATGGGCTAAAGAGAGTGAAGTTCCTCCTCCCATTGAACTTGTGGATGACACACACGATCAATTCCCACAAGACCTTCCTTCCATTTATGGAGAGCAGGAGGGTGCCCAATCTCAAGAAAGATTAGACTTCGAGTCTAATTCTTTACAGGAACTACCCCATTTCACAGGCCCATGGGAAGCAAAGTCCACTTGTATGAGAGCACCTACAGTCATGGTAAGAAACGAAGATTCAGTCACACCTAGGAACACGGAGGTAGTGAAGAACACCAAAGTGCAGTGCAATCTCACTTTGGAAGAGCTGCTCAAGGTTAGACCAGAAGTGTGGAAACATGTAGCCAATCAAGTGCCCGAAGTAGCAAAACCACATTCCCAGGTAGGATCTCAAAGAACAGTGCCAGAAATACCCTTGGACAAGATAGGAGACATGAGCGAGGGAGAAGAAGGAAACACCTATCTCCCCATCACTCATCAGGGCTACACAACCAAGGCCATTTTGGACTCAGGTGCAGGAGTTGCAATTGTTACCACTTCCTTATGGAAACGATGGGGCAAGCCAGCTCTCAGGCCAACGAGAATGAAATTGCAGATGGCTGACGGGCACATAGAAAGACCCTTAGGACTACTAGAGGGGATAACTGTCACTACTTGTGGTGTAGAGTTTGAGCACACATTTGCTATCTGTGACTTTAGCAAAAATCAAGCCTATGAGATGATTTTGGGAAGACCATTTATGCGGCAGTTGCAAGTGGTACAGGATTGGGGAACCAATTCCTTGTATTTGCAGCACTTAGGTGTTACAACCAAAGTCAATCTCAAGGATTACTCTCATAGAGATGTCCCTCCTATCCAATGGAACCCCATCCATAGAGCCAAAGATGATACGGAATCGGTGCATTCCCTAGGATCAGGATCCTCATGGATGCATGAAGACACTCACTTATGGATGTGTAAGGTAGCAGTAGAAGAAGAGAAGAGAGAAAAAACCAGGGAGGTAGGTGCAAAGGAAACCCATAGATCAATCCAAGACCCAGCCTATGCACTTGTAGTTTTTCCAGACGAAGAATTTGAACCTCACGGCTGGGTAGAAATTCTAGCAACAATGGATGTAGCCATCAATGAAGAACAATGGACACCACATTGTGATGAGGATGGCTATGACATTTCAGTCTTCTCCATAGAGCCGATCATGGGAGAGGCAGTTTTAGAAGAGTGTGAACCTAGCCCTGATGCATTTGAGGATGCGAGTGACTCCGATCTAGAGTCAATCATTATGGACCCACCTTTCGCATCAGATGAAGAATACTTCTATGAAGTAGAATTTCAACCCCAGAAGCACGAAGAGCTTACAAAGGATGTAAGGCTAGCCACACATGTAACCCCTAAGGAAGAAGGAAAGAAAAGAAAGAAGAGAGAAGTCACACCAGAAGAGGAAGAATCTTTGTTTGAGGTCCCGGAAAATTTTAAGAAGTATGAGATAGATGACAGGAGAGTAATGATTAGAATGCCTAAACGAGAGTCGCAATCGGGAGAGGCCTATGATAACAAAGAAACCACCAAGAAAATAGTGGTAGCCATAGAAGAAGGAGAAGAGAGGTGCACTTACATAGGACATGACCTCACTGAGGAAGAAGAGCATGAGCTGATAGCCTTGCTAAGAGAATATAGAGATGTATTCGCTTGGAGTTACAAGGATTTGAAAGGAGTGGACCTGGACATATGCTCACATATGATTCCCATGACCACAGAGGCCAGACCCTCAAAACAAAAGCCATACACATACAATGACAACTATGTTGCCAAGATCAAAGAAGAGATAGACCGCTTGGTTGAAGCTGGATTTATCTATGAAATTGAGCACACTGAATGGGTATCCCCCATTGTAGTGGTGCCCAAGAAGAACGGCAAATTACGAGTATGCATTAACTTGAAGAAGGTTAACGCAGCCACGATCAGGGATAATTACCCGCTTCCTATCACTGAGCATCTATTAGAAAGGGTGGCAGGCAAGGAAGTGTACAGCTTCCTAGATGGGTTCTCTGGCTACAATCAAGTGGCCATTGCACCAGAAGATCAGCATAAAATGGCTTTTGCCACAGAGTGGGGCATATTCGCTTTTAGGATAATGCCATTCGGGCTTACCAATGCTCCCGCAACCTTCCAGAGATTGATGTGCCATGTGTTTAAAGAGTTCCTGAGAAAGAATTTGGAAGTCTATGTTGATGATCTCTGTGCTCATTCCAACATTAGACAAACACATATACCAGAACTCAGGCCAATCTTTGACAAATGTAGAGAATATCAAGTCTGCCTAAACCCAGAGAAGTGTGTTTTCATGGTCATGCAAGGCAAGATTTTAGGACACATAGTGTCAAAGAACGGCATCTCCACTGATGAAGAGAAGGTGAGGGCTATTGCAGAACTACCTAGGCCAAAGAATGTCAAGGAAGTGCAAGCTTTCATGGGGCATTGTGGTTATTACCGACGTTTCATTCACATGTATGCCATCATTGCAAAGCCTCTGTATGGACTTCTGACAAACTTTGAGTGGACTGAGGAATGTGAGAACTCTTTCAGTGAGCTCAAATGGCGATTATGCTCAGCACCAATCTTGACTACACCAGATTGGAATAAGCCCTTCCATGTGCATGTGGATGCATCCAATTATGCCATTGGATGTGTGCTTGCACAACCTACTGGTGAAGGTAATATGGATCTTCCCATTGCTTATGCGAGTGGACAGTTGAATGCAGCTGAGCGAAACTATACCACTACCGAACGAGAGGGGTTGGGCATGGTGTATGCGGTTAAAAAGTTTAGACATTATTTGCTTGCAAATAAGTTTAAATTTTTTACTGATCATCAAGCTCTACTATACTTGGTAAACAAGCCATGCAACACAGGTAGATTGGTGAGATGGTTCCTCTTACTAATGGAATATGACTTTGAGGTAGTGGTGAGAAAAGGCAAGACTCATTTGAGAGCAGATCATCTCTCTAGGCTCACATCCGGAGAAGCCCCACAAGGAGTATCGGATGATCTTCCTGATGCTTACTTGTTTAATTTGGAAGTAATACCTCAGTGGGCTAAGCCATTAGTGCCAGTATTGACATACGGGCCTAACCACCCAGTAATAAACACTCAAGGTAGAGAGGTAGTAAAAGCCCAGAAGTACCATATCATGGCAAGAAGCATGTACAAAGAGACAGATCAAGGGATCTTGGCTTGTTGTGTAGAAGAGGACGAGTACACTAAATGGTTGCATTTAGCACATGTAGGTGGATTAGAGCAACACTACTCAAAGCAACGAACCTTACAGACACTAAGGAGACTCGGAGTGCATTGGCCGACTATGGAGGCTGATGTCCAAAAGTTGTGCAAGGAATGCCCAATCTGCTGCACTAAACCACCTGTGGAATATGCCACTCTTTATCAAGTGTCCATAGTGCCAGATTGGAGTGAACCACTAGTATCCTTCTTAAGGACGAAAACATTCCCTCCAGACATGACTCTGGCTAGGCAAAGGAGTTTAGAACAAGAAGCCCAGGATTATTCACTCATTGGTGATAATCTATACAAGCGTGGTAAAGATGGTTACCTGAGACTATGTGTCCATGAGAGTGAATATCTCAAAATCTTGGATACTGCTCACCAAGGTGTAGCAGGGGGACACTTTGGACCAGATCGGGTAATCAAGGCAATACTATTTGCGGGCTTTTGGTGGCCAACCCTTCACATGGATGCACATACCTATGTGAAACGGTGTGATGTTTGTCAGAGAACTCAGTACCCTATACGCAAAGATGAGATGCCACTAAAGCCTATGATGGGCAAACGTGCGTTCTCTAAATGGGGAATAGACTTTGTTGGTCCTATTAATCCCCCAGCTAAGGGTTCACATGATGAATATATCATCGTGGCCACATACTATCTAACCAAGTGGGTAGAAGTGAAAGCTACTACAAAAAATGATGCTCAAACAACAACAAAGTTCTTATTTGAAAATGTATTCACGAGGTACGGATTGCCAATAGAGTTGGTGAGTGATAGAGGCACACACTTCTTGAATGAAGTCATAGAAAACCTTCTCCAAGAATTCTTGGTGATACATAAGAAATCGGCCCCCTATCATCCACAAGCTAATGGCCAGGCTGAGAGCACTAATAAGATCTTATGCAATGTGCTGACTAAACTAGTGAACAATAAACGCTCTGATTGGGACAAACAGCTACGCCATGCTGTTTGGGCATACCGAGTTGCCTATAAAACGGTACTCCAAGCCACCCCCTTTCAGATGGTATTTGGCCAAAATGCTGGGCTACCTCTGGACTTTTTGATACCTACATTGAAGGTAGCACAAGAGCATGACTGGACAGGCCATGAACTCTCCTCTCGAATCTTTGATCTTGAACGTCTAGGCGAAACCCGATTGAGAGCTGCAGCAAGAATCTATGCAGCGAAGAAGAGGCAAAAGGCATATTTTGATACACATGTGAAGGATAAAGGCTTGAAAGCAGGCGACCTAGTCCTAATCTACACATTGAAGCATCATGCACGGAAATTAGAGAAAAGAGGTTACGGGCCAATGATTATCAATAGAATCTCCACAAGTGGCACAGTTCAACTAGCCACTCTAGAGGGTGATATTCTACCAAGTTACATAAGTGGATGCAGAGTCAAGTTATATCAAGAACCCCTCACAGAAGAGATGCTAAATCGACTCAACACTGCCAAGAAACGTAAAGAAGAAGAGAAACGAATTAGAGAAGAAGCACAAGTAGAAGCTTTAGAACGCATCCGACGAATGAAATTGAGGAGACAAGGCAGAGACCCGCCTATGCCTGACACTCAAGAATCTGTAGGCTATCCTATGGCCATGTGCGAGGCTTCAGGTGGGCATTCCCATAGAATAATCGACCGACGGCCTTTTGTAACCCTAGGAGTAGGACAAGGAAAGGGTGCAAAGACTGTAAGAGCTTTGATTGACTCAGGTGCATCCACTAGTGCTGTCAAGTTGTCTTACTGTCAAGAATTGAAATTAACTATCAATCCTATAGAAGCATATCTCATAGGATTGGGAGGTGTGGAAACCCCTTGCATGGGCGAGGTGGATCTTCCCATCTCCATTCAAGACGAAGTGATGACAGTCAAAGTACTAGTGTGTCAAGATGAGGACCTCACTCAGCCTCTTGTCTTGGGTCAGGACTGGATCTATGATCATGCAGTCAACCTCAACCTAAGAAGTGGACTTCTTCAGGTATGGGTAGATCATAGCCGAATTACAGTTGAATTGGAAAATGAGGCACTCAAGGAACTAGGCAAGGCACAAACTCCTGGTCCTTCCAGGGGTGCACATGAAGTTGACAATGCTATTTTTGTCCAAAACTGTATGATGCAGAAAGAGGCTTGTCTCAACAACGGAGCCAGGGAGAGGACGGAACTCCCTTCTTTTCCAAAGACCAGAAGGTTGCAACAACCAACGGCAGATCAAATACAGAAGAAGCAGAACACTACCTATACTGGATGCCAAAAAAAGGAGCAAAGCAGATTGTTTCAGCCATGGAAACAAGTATGGAGGCAAAAAGGCGAATACCCTGTTCAGACCAGGCCGACCCCATGGCCAAAACCTCTTATTAGTAGTCAACAACACGACACTAATAAGAAGTCCTTCATTAATTATTCTGCCAAAGTGAAGTCTATTTGGGTACCCAAGAAGTCAATGAAGGCCAGCCCACAATCACGACAAATCTGGGTGCCTAAGGCTTGCTTGCGGGCTCAAATAGCTACACCAAGGCCACAACCGGTACAACATGTTTCACTCACTCGAACATCTAAGGCCCAGTCTTACACATCACGCACGGACACATATTCTTCCATGAGCACAAGTAGAATCACTTGTAAATGGGTCCCCAAAAAGCCTCATCTTCAAGCAAATGCCCCTATCAAACTCTTCAGAGTCTCCACAAAATCAAGATCAATGCCCATCCACTGCATTTGGCAACCTAAAACTTGTAATAAACCCCCGGACCCCATTGTAAATCCATGCCCACCTACTAACTACGTCACTCTCACACTACATCATTCCACTTAGTTCTTAGGTCCACCCAATTCCTAACTACACACACAAGCACCGAGCACTTATTAACCTACTAATCTCTCCCGAACCTCATGATAATGTTGTAATGGGGACAAAAACGGTTCTATCTTGTCCTTTACAATGTTAACACATGTTTCTATATTCTCACAGAATCAGGAAGCAAGAAGTAACATGGCAGAAGCGAAAGGTCCGAGCTCACAAGTAGGAATACCTACTGCAAGAATTGATATTGATAGTTTACTTGTTGATGTGCCACCAACTGAACGACCTGTGGAGGTGCAACACCTTCAGCAGATCCCGGTACCGGATCCACCCACAGGGATCACAGAAAGAGTCCATGCCAATTCTCATTGGTTCAATGGCATGCCAGGTCCATTAGGAGAGGCCAAGTATATATGGGAGTCTAAGTGCGAGTATGACAGATCATGGGTTCGATTCCAATTTTTCTCCAAGGAGTTTGAGACTCTACAGAACACAGAGGATCTACAGAACATATGGCAATGTGCAGGGCTAGCAGAATACTTTGAAGCACCACTACCTAAACCCGATCTCCTCCGATGCTATTATTTGGTCTCCACATTACAAGATAATGAAGAAAAGGACAAACCATGATCATTTGTTCTTCCTTCCTTGTTGGGCAACAACGAGTTAAAGAGGTTTGAACTTACCTTGGAGTTGGTGAGCTCTGCTTTGAATATGCATGGCACACATGTACCTTCTGAGAAGGATGCTCTCGTTCCTACTAACATGAAGGATAGGAAACTACTGAAGCTTAAAGACATGGCAGCACTCACACCAAACGTGTCCATCCCTCTCCGTATGTGCATGCAACATTTTGCTTTCCCCGGCCAAGACCGCTTCACATAACCACACAAAAGAATCTGGTTCGCTCTCTACTTAGCGGAGACAGGTGCGTTACCAATTAAGCTACCTGTATGGATTATAGATCAATTGTATGAAGCAAATAAAAGGTTTTCTAGGAAATTAGTGGTGAACGGTTGCTGTGCAATCACATGCATTATTTACCGGTGCCTAGCATACGATGTTCCCATTGAATGTGCCTTAACTTGGGCACAATTACAAATGTTTAAGAAGCTCAAGACGTCCACACATCAATCCAAGCACATGAGGGGTGCGATCCCTTGTGTCCAGACAAGGGAAGTTCTGACTACTCCTGAAGTATCGCCACGGGGGGAGGCCACTGTACCTCCCTTTATCATTAGGATACCCAGGTCTGGATCTGAAACTACGACACAACCTGCCCCTTCAGCTCCTGCTCCATCTGAATTTGAATTTACTACAACTAGAGATGCTGAAGGAATGGATCCCCAGGACTTCGAAGCATTCTTACAAAGTACACAACTCTCTGATGTAGAGTTTTATTCAGATGCAGACGAACAAGGCACATCTTCCCAAAGAAGAAGAAAATCTACAGACGGTCGCCATGTACATTGGAGTGACGCTCAGCAAGGTCAACAACAAGGACACCTAGAAGAAGAAGGAGCATATGAAGAGGAAACCACTGAAGCCCCAGCCTATACAGAAGAACTCCGAAGGCTGTATCAAATCATGGAACGAGTGCAATCGCAACAACTGCTCACCGAACAGAGCAGTAGAGTACTCATGACTCAGCTGTTGGAAGAAGCAGGAGTTGACTTAGAATATAGTGAAGGTCTCTTATTAATGGCAGAAACATATGGGGTGGTAGAAGCAGTTCGGACCGCCATTAGGAGATCGCCAGTTCAATATGATCCACGAAGATTCCACACACGACCACGGTCAGGTAAAAACATCCAAATCCCCATTACAACGGCAGAAGGGCCGATTACTACATCCGAACCCATTGGGACAACTTCCCAAGTAGCAAAAACCGCTAGCCAAGAGCACCCAGTCACCCATGAGGAATCAACCGAGCCACTACCACCCACAACCCCACCATCCCCTCCTAGAACAGAAACCGTGGAAATCACCTCGACCACTCAACCCACCGAACAAACCTTCATCTTCCGTACTCCCATCTCTAGTTCAACCCTATTCTCCACCTCTGATAACCCAATCTATGAAGCAACCACCATCACTACACAATCCACCGAATCGCTCATAGAGCCTGCCCTAGGACAACCATCCCCCATGCCCTCAGCCATAGGTCATCCTGACTCCAGATCCATATTCATGGGTTTCCCTACTACCACACCACCCTTCATGCCCTCCTCAACTCTACAACCTCAACCCCCAACCTCCATCTCTCCACTTCTCCAATCCCTCCATAACTTCCTTGCTAGAACTTTTCAACCCAGGTCTCAACCATTCCCTTTATTTTGAGCTCCCCACCCCACTTCTCATCTATTCACCACTTTCACACACACACCACCTACCATCCCAATGTATATGGTAGACCCCACACTCGCACCCACTCCTGAAGGTATGGACATTTCACCACCCATGGCACCGCCCCCTCCCCCCACGCTTCCACCTCCTCCCATTCCCCCTCCACCAATTTCACCCACACACACGTCTTCAATAGACACATCATTCACTCTTCCCCTTCCCCGATTCCCTTCCCATGCATCTTCCATTGTAAACACCACCCCCTCATCTATAGGCAATGCATTCGACACCATGCTAGCTTGTATATCAAAATTAAGGACAGAATACAATCAGCTCCAGCAACAGAATGAACGCCTGCAAGAGCACTCGGAGACACTACAACACCGCCTTGCTGCGCTAGAAGAGGAAAATGCTCGCCTCCACATACAATTCCAAACTCTCCAAGAGGCTCATAGCATATTGGAGGTACAGTTACAGAACACAGATCAGGAAGCAATACAAGTGGTAGAAGGTCATCTACGGACACAGCTAGAACACAATTCAAAGCTTCAGCGAAATATGGCCCTACTCAAGCGACATCTTGTTTCCACTCATGAAGAGAATCGACGTCTACAATTACAAAATCAGGAAAACTTAGAAGCAGCTATCGAAAGCACACCTGGGGCACCCATCAGCCCATCAAAGTTTCAAGCAGTGACCCCCGACAATATCAAGATCATATTGGAAGACTATGCCATGCTGCTTGAAGCACATGACCAGCTATCAGAGGAACTGGGTCAACTTAAGCAGAAACACCAAAAAGAAACAACAGCTGCCTCTCAAACCACCTCCTTCGTGGCTTCACTTCTCACAGACTCAGAGGCCTTAAAAGATCTCCAAAAACAGGTCACCGAATTGCAAGCACGTCTACTACAATATGAGAGACCACCTTCCCCTCCAGAGGCTCCCACCGACGAAGAAGTAGTACAAATTCCTGTGGAACAAACATTTGAAGAAGAATACGATCCACAACCCTTCCCAAGAGGCCAACAAACGGAAGAAGCTCAGGACACATTCGAAGCACCACGGCCTCCATGGCTATGTCAAGTGGAGGAAATGAGGAGTTGTCACGAAGAGCGCACAGTAGTGCAAAATCAGGCCATGAGGGTCATAGAGGAAACTGTGCTACAATCTGCTTACTTCAAGCACCTGTCATCGAGACGCCTTATCCTCTCATCTGAACTCCAATACAGGCCTTATTATATTATTCTGGCTGATTATAATGTAGAAATACAGAGAGTCACGGGTAAGATTCCTACCTTTGCTACCCAATTTCAACCCGAAGACCTTCCTCCAGAGGTGCAAAAAGGCAAAATTCGTCAACCCACCTAGCGGCAGAAACTTCTAGAGACATATCCAGAAATGCTACGCACATGGAACAATGCGCCTTTACATCTCCTATACAATCCATGCTACGGTCCAGTTCCACGCCACAGGTCTTGGAAGGCATTCAATATCAAAGTGCAGAACAACGCGCAATGCAAGGAATGGCTAAACTACCTGTACATTGCGCCACCACAGGGACCACCGTCGGTAGCATACATGATGGGAACAATTCGACATTGGATGCCGCGATTGAAGCCCATGCCAGATGTGGCAGCTCAAATGATGCTTAAGATTTTAGATATGATGCAGGTAGTCCTGAAAACCTTTAAAAATGCAGCCGCACCACAGGTACGTCTACCGGGGTTTACCAATGGAAATTATGATTTGGTGTATGACATGAGCACCACCCCCAGTATTTGTGTGGCTTATGCCTGGCATGCACGCATCAAATACCTCCTTGCATGTTACAAACAGACCTTCGAAGGAATGTTCAGATCACGTTTCTGGGAGTATCACTCGGAGGTCTTTGCACCGAAGCCAACACACCTGCTCCATCTCTTTGCTTGTGAACAAGCAATGTACTCTGAGTACTACACCACACCGCAACCAGAGGTCCCTGGCGCAATAAATTGGGATGCATTGGAAGCTGATCTCGCAAGAGGCTTAAGGATAGGAGAACACGAACTTGCCACCAATGTCATCCAATACTATATCGACCACCCGATAGAACAGAGGTCTGTCAGGGGCGACAGATGCTAGGAAGGGGGGAGTGTTGGCATACAAGTCAGATGAAGAGCATACTAGCACAACGGAGCAGTCATGCACAATACGGCAACAAGGCCCAATCATTTTTTCCATGGACCATTTACAACTCAAGTGCTTTTAATCACTACACAAACATTGTAAATTCCATTTCTGGTAGAATAGACTCCATTTTGTGCAAGCCGAGGAGTCCTCGAGCTTGAGGAGTATTAGAACTAGCTACATATCAATTTTCATAATTTTTAGACTCCGTTTGAGCCCTCAAATAGGCTCTAGAACCTAATTTTTAACTAGGCCGGACACTAGGTCTGGACAAGACCAAAGCTAGTTAGAAAACTATAAAAAGAGCTAGAGAGCTCATTTTTGGGGTTAGATTGTTTGTGAATTGAGCTTATGTAAGAGACTTTTTGACTAATGCAAAGAACTCCATTGTTCCTCTCCTTGTTCTTGCCTTGTGTGCGCGTGTGTGTGTATGTGTGTGCATGCTTGTGTGCTTCTCACTCACACACTTGTGCCTTCACTTGCTCATAGTCTTCATACTAGTCCTCACGTCTCCACGGATTGACAATTATGAGGTGAATCTTCTCACGTTGGTACTCACCATTGTGCTAGAGTGACAGTCACCGCATTCAATCTAGGAACAACGAGAATTATCTAGGAGACGACTCCAAATCATGGAAGCCCATGGTACGATACTGCAGGCAAAGGGGGTACTTTGCAAGGAGAATGTCAGTTAGATTCGGCATCCAATAAAGCATACAACAAGGAGATAAGATGTTGAAGGACTGGAACTGGTGAAGAACTTGAACTGCTGAAAGAGATTGCTATTGCTTGTTGCAACGACACAATGTAATGCTTTGCCTCTATAGGAACGTGGGGATTAAGAACAGGCACGTGCTAATATGAAGGAGATTACTAATGACAAGCTGTACAGAAATACAGATGGCAAGCATGTCAATCATTGCTGAATGTGTCTAAGACATACTGCAATAAGACCGCAGACCACTTTTAAATGGTGTGGTAAAGCTTGCAAAGTTATTTCAATAGTGTTTATGAATACTACGAAGTGGAGATGCATCAAATCATATAAATACACTCAGTGTTTATAAACATTGCAGTAAACTTGAGAATGATTATCAACTACTCCACGCTAAAATGAAAATAGTGAAAGAACCACAAAATGATGCCACAAAGAGGGTGGGTGGGAGGGGAAAATGGGTAACGGTGGACAAAGATATAATGTAAATGGGTGGGAGGGTGGGCAAATGGGCAGAATGAATCCGAAAAATTGATGGCAAAAAGCCTCTCTCAATGAGGAGAAAGCACGCCACCAAAATGAAGCACCACCACCACCAAAACGACCACCAAATGTGCCACCAAGGCCTCCACCTAGCACTCTAATACCATGTAGAGAGTACGCATGCGGAAGCAAAATGAAAAGTAAAGTACTCTCACAAAACAAAGAATGTGTGAGACACAAAATGAATAGACCATGAAATGGGTAAACTCATGTGGATTAGAAATGAGCTTGCCAAGAGCATGGAGTAGGCTCCTGAAGCTTCTAACTGAGTACAAATGAGGGGAGAGGCCCTCCTTATATAGATTTGGGAGGGGCTCTCAAAAGTACATCATATGTGGGATAAGTATCCTGAAAGGAGAATGAATACAACTGGTAGAAGCACATGGCAAGGTACCCAAATACAAAGGAAGTACAATATAAAATGGAAATAGACTAGAAATGGAGTGCCTCCTGGATACAAAATGGAGATGCACTCATGCGGATACAAATGTAGATAAAGTAGGAGCAATCATGTCATCAACACTTTTTGTAAAAGTTAGCAACTTTTAGTTTCATGCTTGCTTTTCGAAGCCGCTCTCATCTAACCACTCTTTTCAACGTAATAAAAAATTCCTATAAATACATGCACTCTGTGGACTGTCGAAACAGAGTGCATGGGGGGAGATTGCACCCAATACTGCGTTCTGTCTCGTCTCTTATTGCGTCTATTCTTCTGTGTGTTTTCAACATCCGTAACCTCTGTGTGCACGTGAGATAAGATCCTGACAACAGTAACTAAAGGCACCACTAGTGCCGTGCTCACACCAAAAGCCTCCACTCAAGCCACCACCTCAGAAGTTCGAGAGCCCCCACCACTGTCAGTGCGCACGCATTCACTTTTTTGGTACCTAACCTAAAGGCTAACCCATTAGTACTACATTTGGTTTTGAAATGCAAGATGCATTCTCGAGCAAATTTCAGTTTTCAGAAGGATAGTTCTTTTTGCAAGAATATGAAAGGCTAGGTTACCCTACTATGCCACCTAATTAGCCACAAGAACAGTTAGTGTCAAGCTCAGATGAGGAAGACCAGACACTAACAGATGATGAAGCTAGCCAAAATAGTCAAGATTCACAAGATGATGACCAGCATGAAGAGCAATAGTAGTAGACTGAAGCCCAAGGTGATACTAGCACCTATGAAGAGGACACCTAGCATACACACTAGCCATCTAGAAGATGTACCGCAACATGCAAGCTATATGGGCAAACTGAATAATCTCCAAAGAACAAAGTAAAGAAATATTACAGCAAGAGCTAGCCAACGAAGGATTCAAAGCCTCCTTTGTAGAAGGATTTAATGAATTGGTCAAATCAGTGGGTACAGTCGAAGCACTCCATTTCTTAAAGAGGAAGCCATTGCCGCAATTTGACCCTCAACATATATGTTTAATGCCACAACCCGGACAATACATTTGAGTCCCAACAGATTTCTAGTCTTCTCGACATCTTGTAGAGGCATGGCTAGTCCCAGAACGTACACCTGAATCACCACCAACAGGCGAAATGATCATCATCAACTCCCTGCCATAGCCATCAACATCCATACCTTCAACCGCCGTCAAAATCACCTCCACATCCATCGGAACTCTTCCCTCGCGTGTACATCCAACTTCCCCTGTACACGTGAGCTCACCTCTAGTATCCAGTTCATAGTAAGTGCTGCAACAGAAGCCATAGCACCTCTAGTACCCCAAACTATACCAGAAACCTTTACACCTAGTACAATTACCCTAATTCCTCCATTCCAATTAATCCATTCCTCACCCCTTCCCTTTCTTTTTTTCCCGTTCTACCATGACCAATTTCTCCAATTCCTCAACCTATGACCTTCTCACTAATATCCCCTCCTAGTCCAACAACATCCCCTCTACATCAACTAATCCACGAATCCCAACATGTAATATATTCCTCGATGTTTGTAAAGCCAGTGTTCACACCCACTCGTGCACCTACAGTCACACCACTTTTCACCAGTAGTTCACTCGATAACACATCCAGTGACATGGATATTTTGCCACCCACTACACCACTACCCACATCCACCATGTCACCATACCCTATTAGCACATCACATTTCTCTACTATCACCACATCATTCACTACTCTGACCCCATTTTCCCTTCCACCTACATCTACAACCACAATAGCATCATCTTCACACACCACATCATAATTATTACCACCCATTGTAAACACTACATTTAGTCAAATGTTTGCACATATGAATCATCAAAAGCAAAGAATTATGGCAAATCATATTTCCATTGATAAATTGGAAAAAGATAATTATCCTGCATGGGTAATGAGGATGGAAGCCTTACTTATGAGTAAGGATCTCATGGTGTACATAACAGGTGAAGAAGAGAAGCCAGTATTTGAAGATGAAAACTGACCAAAGAAAGAGGAACTGGATGCTTTAAAGCATCGGCAGAAGAAAGATGTAAGTGCAAAGGCCTACATCTATAATACAATTTCATATCATTTGCTACCACACATTAGAGGATTGGAATCAGCTGATGATATATGGAATGCATTGGAATATCATTTCCAAAGTACTACCAAAGCAAGGAAAGAAATTCTATGGTCAGAGTTCACTACATTCAAGAAGAAGCTAAGTCAAAGTATTAGTGATTATGTCACTAAGATGAAGGATCTAGCAGATAGTCTCATATCCATAGATGAAGATATTGAAGATCACATATTGATTGCTCAATTGCTTGTAGGTTTGAGAGGAGATGAAAGGTGGAAACCTTTTGTCTTGTCAACATTACTTTCTTTGAATCATTATGTTTAGATTTGAATCAATTGCTTGGTTTGATGCTCACATTTGAGCAAGACTTGAAGGGAGATGGAGAAAAAGGACAAAGTTCTGCAATGTACATGAAGAACAAGAAGAAAGGATATAAAGGTAAAGCAAAGGATGAAGAGGAATCGAGTTCTCAAGTTTATTATGCAAGAGGTAGAAGCATTGGCAGAGGAAGAGAAAGAAGTTATGGAAGAGGAAGAGGTAATCAGAATGACAATAAGAAGGCTTGTTGGATCCGTGGATTGAGTAATCATTTGGCTCATGACTATTGGCACAATCAGCAAGGATCAAATCAAAATCAGAATAACAATAGCAGAGGCAAAGGTGGAAGATATCAAACTTATTCTCAGAGAGGTAGACAAAATCAAAGAGTAGGCTATGGTAGAGGTGGAGGAAGAAGTTGGGGACATAATCAATCCTACAAGACCACCTACTACAATCATGCAAATGACACACATAATGAAAGTCATACATCATTGATGATGAATTCAATCGGCACATCAGATAAAGAAGATCTAAAGGTATTTTACATTGAATCTGGATGTTCTAATCATTTGTTAGGAAACATAGAATTGATTTCAGAATTTGAAAAAGGCATTTCTAGTCATACAGTTCAAACATGTGATAATACAAAACATAGTGTACATTCAATTGGAAAAGTGAAATGCAAGAGTGGAGCAGATTTGCTAACCAATGTTTTGTATGTTCCCACAATACCTAAAAACTTGATTAGTGTGGGACAAATAGTTGAAAAAGGTTTTCAAGTTACGTTTACAAATGACAGAGTATTTGTTGAAGATCCAGAGAATGGATATAATCAGATTGTTTGTGGTAAGAAAGAAGGTAGACCTTTTACTTTAAGAGTGCAAGGGAACATTGGTCAAGCTTTGCTCACACATGGTGAAGGAGTGATTACAAAACTTGACCTCTAGAATAAGAGATTAGGTCACTTCAATGAAAGAAGAATTAAAGCTATGGTTGTAGAACA
Organism: Ceratopteris richardii; assembly: GCA_020310875.1. Lineage (NCBI taxonomy): Eukaryota > Viridiplantae > Streptophyta > Polypodiopsida > Polypodiales > Pteridaceae > Ceratopteris > Ceratopteris richardii. The sequence goes on along the minus strand of CM035438.1, from coordinate 147,891,981 downwards.
GTATGTACGAGGATTACCAAATGTGCAGAGTCAATATATGATTTATAAATGTAAAGCATGTCAGATGGGAAAAGCACATAGGTAGCCATTTCCAAAGAAAGGATTCAAATATGATGGAGTACTAGAGCTCATTCATACAGATGTATGGGGAACAACAAAAGAAGGATCTATCAATGGATCAAGGTATTATGTTCTTTTCATTGATGATGCTACAAGATGGACAACTCTGTATGTTTTGAAGGAAGTGTTTGGAGCTTTCAAGCATTTTCATGCATATGAAGAGAGAATCACAGGTAAAAGGCTTAAGAGACTGAGGTCTGATGGAGGGGGATAATACTTCTCCCAAGAGTTCAATGATTATCTTTGGAATGCAGGTATTAAGAGACAAATAACATGTAGGTAAGAGACAAATAACATGAAGGTATACACCACAACAAAATGAAACAGGGCTTTGGTTGAGCTTGCTAGAGCTATGCTGAAGGAAAAGAATTGTCCAAATTATCTTTCGGATGAGGCTATAAATACAGCTACATATCTTGTGAATAGAATACCATGTGCAGCTCTAAATGGAATGACTCTGTATGAAGCTTGGTGGGGTAAAAAACCAACACTAGATCATTGTAAAGTGTTTGGATCAATTGCATACTGTGTACCTAAGTCGTGAAGTCTTAGGGACTTGTGTCGATGAGACTATACCTCAATCGCCCAACAAGTGCATATAGTGGTGGATTAATACATGTTTAATTATCAATCTGCGGAATTAGATGTACCAAATGTATGAAGACTTGTGCACACATGATGGTAAGTGAAATATCAATGCTACAATGCAAGTGACTTGTCTCAACTACCTCTCCAACTCACTAATTCTCTCAAAATGCACGTCCTGATACCATTTATAGCAGTAAGCACAAATTTGAACTTTTGTCTTAGCTTCGAACTCTGAATATGGTCAATAGTGGGTTCGTTTTGAAGCTCTCGATGAGACGCACTTAATGGTATATTTTGAGTCCAATTTGACAAATGTACTTTGAGTTATAAGAGAAATAATGAATGGGGGGAAACACCAACACCTATCTCCACAACTCGTTATAGCTCACACACACACCACCATAGCTCACATGTGATGGGAAGGGGTAGAAAATAGTCCTACACACACACATTTCAAGCATTGCACACACACAAAAGCTCTTGAAGAAGAAGAAAATCAGTAGGAAAGATGCAAATTCAAAATTCTGCTTCAATTCTCACAATGGCAAGAAGTTCTTTACAAGAGTCACCAAGTGACTTATATACATGTGCCCTAAAATTGGTCCTTTCACATAAGAGACCGGCACCTTTATTGAATAACTCTAATTTCCTAATATATTACAAGGATTATGTTACAACGATTGGGGCTTATGCATCCAGAGGACTCCACTAGTGCATTTACATAGCTTCAAGGGATTTTCATAGGATTTTGAAGAAGAAAATTTGTGCACATAATTTGAAAATTTTGGGGCTCCTCTTTTGTGCTTCTTTACTCTGCAACACTCTCCCCCTCTTTTTCTTTCTCATCCCTTGACAGACTTTGCTTCTTTGTTTGCAGCTTGCTCATAGATCTATAATACACACACTCAGTGATTAGGACTGTCAGTGAATTTGTTACCTTATCTGATCTAAGTCCTTTTCTTCTATAATAGGCTTGGTATTCCTTACATTCATAAATCTTGGTTGCTTTGTTAATTCGGGCTGCCACACACACATTCAGCAGCTCAAAATGTGATATTCTTAGTCACCCTCTTCAACTTTTAAGCCTCTCCCTCTTTCTAACTTTTGGTCTTTGGATATTCCTTTGTTCTCACATTTTGTCTTTAAATCTCCTTTCACATCCTTCCGAAGCTGTTGCTTTTCTTTAGCCTATTTGTTTCTTTCCACCGCACGCACCTAGTGGACGAGGGGACAGTTAGGACCTTCAAACAATTTGTTATCTTATCCGATCTGAAGTCCTTTGTGTATAACCTCCCCTTGAAAGGTCCTATTGTAATTCTTTGTTTCCACTCCTCATGACCTGCTTCTTTGGCATTGCAGCCTGATGCATGCCCCTACATGGCTTCGGGTAGAGGGTGGTTCTTCTTATTGATTTGTTTTGTTCTTTGATCTTCTTCTTCTCTTTTTACTTGATTCTTCCTCCATATATCCCTCCTCTTGAACTCTGTCATCCCCAACAGGGTTTTTGTGGTGACATGAGTATGTTTGGATGACTTTTTGCTCTCTTTGATTTAGCAAATTGGCTTCACATATCATTAGCTCCTTCAACTGTGTTGACTTCACTCCATCATCTAGTGTGTGTCTGTGATCTACAAAGAAGCTCAGCTCATAGGTCACCAATCTAGCATTTAAATTCGAAGTCATTTTTATAAAAATTTCTAAATCCATTTCAAAAAGCCTATAAAGAATGGTTCCTCGAAGGTCTGCATGTATGTACTTGGTAAGAACTTTAATCTAGAGTATATTTCCATTATGGTAAGTCTGCTTGCCATAGTAGATAGATAAAAAATGAGTGCATCTGCTCCTTGATTGATGCCGATAAAGTTCAAAAACGTATATTGTGCATGTTTAAATACCTTCAAAACTATAAGGAGCATGGTTAACATTTTATTTGTCATCTTGATGGCTAAATCTGGTACTGTAGCATATCTAAATAAGCAAAATTTTTTGTATCATGTTTTCTTCCATCGGTAAGTAATTATGCGATGGACTTGGCAGTAATGGATAGTTTAGCCATTGATTATTTACTGTACCCTGGTGTTGCGCTTCCCAAAACTGCATCCAGGTGCATCTTCTAGGGACTAAGAAAAAAGATGGATTGATTTGGAGTATATATGGTGCCAACTCCCAGTGCACCCGTAATGTCGGATTCTTTTCCAAAAACTTTCTTCTCCACACCGGATCTGCCTTGTCAAATTCTTCTTGTGTATAAGAAAATGTGTCCATTTTGCAGCGCAGATTGTGATCAGGTTCCTTCTGTGTAGTTTTCTTGATATACTATCTAGTTTCCTCTTTTAATAAGCCATAAGGTACATTCAATGGCTTCAAAATTTGTTCAAAATTCTTACTTTCAATCTTTGCTTCCTTCATTACTTTTACTACCTGAACTTCAAATTGCTCTGTAAGCTGGGATACCAGTAGTTCCCGCTCATTACAGCTTAGTTCTGGAACAACCCGTTTATGTCTATCAGTACTCAACTCTGATTCTTCCATTATAGGTGAATGATGCATGGGGGGAGAAAGAGGACGTACTTCAGTCTCCACAATAGCTACTTGGGAGCTTGGAACTATTGGTGTCCCCATTGGAATATATTGTGCTAATTGAGCCTTTAAGTTTTCAATGATTTTGTCCTTTTCATGATTTCACTAGCCGCTGTTGTGAGTGCTTCTTTGTTCGTCAAGAGTTCTTCACCTATAGCTGCCATTTGATCTGCATCTTCTCTACATTGCTCTATTGTTTTAGCTTCAGCAATGCTCCATCTTTTTCTAAGCTCATTTGTATCATGCATGTATTTCTTTTCCCATTATTCCCTTAGCACCAGCTCTTGTCTTAGCTGATCTGCATACTTTGTTACCTAAGCTTCTAAAGCCTGTGTATCCTTTGCTTGACCTTCCTCTATCTCCATGGGTTGATTAAGTAATAGTGCATTCATCAATTCTTTATTTATATTCCTTAGGTTGTCTGCTTCGTCCATGTATACCTTGACTTGGTTTTCCAAGATTTTGCTACGAGTTATAAAACTAACCTTCTCAGCCTCACTCCCTTCATACCTGCTTTGAGGATCTCTGAGTTGCTCCTGTATCTTTTGATTTTTGGCAGTGAATACATTGCACTTTTCCCTAGTTTGTTTGTCTCTTTTTCCTTAGTTGCAAGTGCCTGTTGAACTTGTAATGCCTGTGCAGATAGCTATTCACTCAATGCTTTGAATTGATTGCATCCCACTAGGGCCTTATCATAATCGCTATCTGCTTCCATGAGTTGTTGTTGAGTATCCATAGCCATTTGAATCATTTGTTTTACTACAGGTTTGATTTGGGCTACATCTACATTCAACCATGATTTTGGGATGCTTGGTGCCTCACCTGTGAGGACATTTCTTCCCTTTCCCACATGAATTTTTTTGTTATGTGTCTATCTCATTTACAGGTGGATACAATCCTTATGGGCGTAAACGGTTCAGGTCCTTCCACCTTTCCATTATCTTTTTCTTCCTTTGGCATCTTTATCACGGTTTCACCATCCAGGTGGATCTCTATAAATTGAATCTTTGTTTCTTCATTCATCTTTAGCGTATGGACCTCTCCTTGTGATGATCCTTTCTTTGGTGTTTGTGTGACTGTATTGTCCTGTGTTCTATGCAATTTTGTGTCTTCTACTTCGAAAGAATCCTTTACTTGATTTATCTCACCCCACTCACCATCATCGTGTGATTCACTCTTAATGTCTACATTCATCGAGGATGGTTCATGCTCTTCTTGGACTTCAGAAAATGAACTAGAGTGCACCAATACCAGTTCCCTATATCTGTGGAATTTCATTGGTCTACTTCCCTATATGGTCTTTGCAAGCTCTTGATGATAGTGGTCCCCTTGTACTAGCACGTTTACTTGTCCTTCCATGAATCTATGAGTGTCTTCCATAGCTTCCTTTAGCTCTTCTTCTATGATAGGTGTTGGCAATAGTCAAGGTACCCAAGGACTCACAAGACAAGGAAGTCAAAGAAGGGATTCAAATCAAAGAGAATGCACCAGCAGACAAAGTAGTCAACAAAGATCTGGCAAGTAGGCCGTCCAAATTTTTCCATGAAGTAATACTTCCTAAATAGTGAATTTAGTCACACTACATCATTGTCAATACCATTTCACCTTTTTGTAACTCCATTTTGTGCAAGCCGAGGAGTCCTTGAGCTTGAGGAGTATTAGAAGTAGCATCGTACAAATTTTCATAATTTTTAGACTTCGTTTGAGCCCCCAAATAGGCCCTAGAACCTAATTTTTAACTAGGCCGGGCACTAGGTCTGGATAGGGCCAAAAGCTAGTCAAAAACTATAAATAGAGCTAGAGATTTTTTGAGGTTAGCTTGTAATAGATTTGAACTTGTATGAGCACTTTGAAGTAATCTAAGAGAACTCCATTGTCTTCCTCTTTGTCTTGCCGTGTGTGCACGTGTGTGTGTATGTGTGTGCATGTTAGTGTGCTTCTCACTCACGCACTTGTGCCATCACTTGTTCGAGGTCTTCATACCATCCTCACGTCTTCCCGGATTTACATTAAAGGAGGTGCTACTCGTCACTGAGCTACACGAAATTTTGGCGCCGTTGTCGAGGATCGAGCTTTGAGGACGAGCGTGTGATGGTAAGACGTAGAGTTGTGACGTTGGCGTTGTAGGTAATTTCTTTACTTTTTCTTATTTTTCTCTTTTTTTACTTCATCATCATCATCACCATCATCATCGTCACCATCTCCCACCTCCATCTCCATCATCGCGAAAAATTTCAGTTTTTGATCATATCACCTTCTCCCTTCCATTTCCCTCATTCCACTTGTGAGAGAGAGCGAGAGAGCTGTTTGTGTGTGCTACTTTTGCATGTTTTTTGGAGTTTCCTTGCAGGATCTGGATCTCCCATCATCTCCAGCACGTCGCGCAGGTACGAAAAAGCTCGGAACTGTCTCTGTGTCGCAGACCTCTATCGATCGCGATTGACAGAAAATCTCATCTTTTGGTAAAACTAAGTGCACCACAGTAGACTAGAGGCCTTGCACATCACAAATCCACAGAAATTTCTAAAAAATTTGCACTTTTTCTATCCATCAAGATTGATAGCATCCATCACGATTGACAGTGTCCATCGCGACGGACAGCCAGTCCATCCCGATTGACAGACCCCGACAGACACGTGTCCATCCCGACGGACACTGCTGTCCATCGCGACCGACAAAAAAATCACGATTGACACCCCATTTCGACGAGATTCTTGACCATCGCGACGTATAGAGGACCGATCAACACATAAACACGAAAAAGTCCGAAAAAAATCCATCCATCGCGATTGACACCTCACGACGGACTGCCAGTCCATTGCGACTAACAGCAGTCCATCGCGACCGACAGCAGTCCATCGCGACCGAAACCCCTGTCCCATCGCGATTGACACGTGTCCATCGCGACTGACAGGCCACGACGGACAGCTCTGTCCATCGCGATTGACAGCCCAGTTGATCGTGATTGACAACCATTTTCAGCCTATTTTTTAGGGTTTTTTAATTTGAAGAATTTGGCTAATTTTGGGCATGACTATTGGACTCTAGAGCACATAGGGAGACTATAAGCAAATAATTTGAGTAAAACATGTTGCCCTGTTGTCCTATTTAAACCCTGATTTAACCCCAAAACCCTAATCGGGCATAACTTCCTCATACGAAATCCATTTGCTATGATTCTTGTTTTGTTGGACCATATCCAGTGGGAAGAAAACTGAGGGACCATATCCAGTATTTTTGAGGGACCATATCCAGGGGGAAGAAAACTGAGGGATCCCTAGAACTGTTTTCAATAAAGACATGGTGCAAATTGATATGTGGATTACATGAATGAAAGTGAATTGTTTTGTCAATTGACTTGAAGTCTTGAGCTAACTTTGGGACTGTTACAGGTTTATTGAGAGCATCGAAGGGCATTCTAAGCAAGAGTAAGTGCAAGCTTGGGAACGTGTTTCTTGGGCACACAAGGGCAACCAAGGAAAGGGACTTAAGGTCAGAAATTCTAAACTCCCTTTGTCAATTCCTAGCTTAGGCTACACACGAGTAGTGCTAGAAGTAATTCAGGGTGACGCTAGGCAATTGTCAAGTGGAAGACTATTAAACACTCAAGTTCAAGTTGAAAACTAGTCTCTTTGTGATCGATAACTTATCGGAAAAGAACTTAACGTGGTATGAACAACTTAAAGGGCGGATAAGTCACCTAAGTATTCCTGACGGCGTGATATCAGACAAGATCATAAACACGATAATCAACATAAAAAAGAATCAAGTGACTGATACAAAAGAACTCCGCAACGAGGTTGTACCTTGGGTAAAAATTGGGATTGCTCAGCTAGGCTTATGAACCTTAGATCAGGATGACACCTAGGGAGAGATAGACAGAGTCTTAGGTCTTCCGAGGCTAGTGTCAATCATACTGCTAGGTCTTGGGCCCAGTAGTTGAGCCATCATTCGTACTACCCTAGCTCTGAGACTAGTGAGTCAGAGATGTCTCAAGGTATGGAGAGATCCACAGGAAGTTCAGGTGTGCCATATTTACATAGGGTAGAAGGCCCCTACAAGATGCAGCTGGAATACCTTAGGACCAACCGATTAGGTGCTAGCATCTATGAGGACGGCCTAGGAAGATTCGTGGTCCAAGTTAAAAACCTTGATCAACCCATTGGACTTGAACATCCAGCTGTCAAGTTTGAAAATGAAGCATACCTGGACAAAGAAGGAACTATATATGTAGTCACCAGTCACCTAGATAGGACAGAAGAATTCGGGAATGTGATCCCAGAGATAGACATAGTTGACCTAGAGCAAGGAGACTTAGGTGGAGAGCCTAAAACCCCTCGAGGAAAATCTATTCTTACCAGAATCCTCACACCAGAGTGGATTCCCCAGGACAATAAGAGCATAGACCTGCTCTTCAACCGAGATGAGCAATACAGAGCAACCCTTGATATGATCGCTGACGCATTAGGGGTACGGGAGACGGTGCATACCACTCTTGTGCACTCACAAAGATAAGAGAGAAGATATGGCAGACGCCCCCCTCGATCATGGAAACAAATGAATGTATTGGTATCAGAACCACAAGGCACCACATCCACGACCACGGGCACGGCTCAAACCATTCATGACATTGAGGAAGCCCATACCTCAAGTGCACCCCCGTCACCCCCTTTACCACCTCTACCTCCAACTCCACCACCTTCACCTCCCACTACCAGTGTCACCACCACCGTCACTGCCTCAGAGTTCATCTCCCATACCGAAGCATAGACTGTGAGTCAACCCTCACAATCCGCACAACCTATCACCACCCCTATTGTAAATACTACCACTGACACAGTAATTCTAACTGTCGCCGCTGAAATTCCCACTCCCCCGATCACGCTCCCTGGCAGTCCATATTCACAACTACACACACCACTTTACACCTTCACAACCATCACTACACTGACAATTCCCATGTTCACAATCACTCCCACAACTGCATCCACATATGACGTAATGGACATATCACCTACTTTCGCACCTCTCCCTCCCCCCATATTTCCACAATCTCCCATTCCCCCACCACCCACTTCACCCTTTTCTAGCACAGCATACACACTCCCAATCCCTTTTCCCTACCCCCCTGCATTCAAAACCTTTCCCGCATCCACTCCTGTTAATAATGTATTTAATAATATGTACCAATGTATGACTCAACTACAACAGCATTACCAGCATCTAGATGCCCAGCATACGAGCTTGTTCAGAAATCATGAAACGCTACAGGAGAGATTCATTAATTTAGAGAAGTAGAAGAGGTAGTTACAACAGCAGTATAGTACATTGCAAGCACAACATGATCAGTTAATCGCCAATCCACCCGAGATGGATACTGAAGAAAAACAACAACTTGATGATCTGTTACACGCTCAGATAACGGACAATCTCAAGTTTCGACGTAACCTCGCCTTACTATGCAAGCACATGTCTGCCGCACTCGAAGAAAATAAACGACTACAGAAACAGAATGAAGAGAACCTGGAAGTAGCAATGGAGGGTTCACCGCAAGAAATCAACCCAGAGAATTTCAAGGCCATCCCATCGGCAAATATGCAAATCGTATTGGAAACACACGCCGATCTCTTGGAAGCACATGCCACCTTAGAAAGAGAGCGGGATGACCTATTAAAGCAACTGGCAGCCCAACAAGATTCACCTAAAGAAGTTACAGCCGCAGCAGACACATCTGAAGAAGTCGGAGAACTCAGAGCACAACTGGCAGAACTACAAAATAAATTTCTTCAATATGAGCGTCAACCCTCTCCCCTCGTGGAACCGGAACCTGAAGACTTAGTTCCAATTGCAGTTGAGGAGATCTTTGAAGACCCATACGTACCGATGCTTGCACTAGGGAGTAAGCAAACAGAAAAAGGAATGGACACAATTGAGATCGAAGCTCCTGAATGGATGCAGAGGTTAGAGAAGGTGGCTACAACCCACGATGAGAGGGTGGCAGTACAGATACAGTCGATGTCCCGATTGGAAGAAATCATCATCAAACTCGATTACTTCAAAAACCTCTCCCATCATAGGTGGATTGGCACGTCCGATGATTTGTATGTCCCATTCTGTGTCTTAATGGCAGATTATAATGCTGAAATCAAGCAGCGCACAACAAAAGAACCAACCTCGATGACACAGTTTGCACCAGAAGACATCCTTGCAAGTGCCACCCATGGGAATATATTTCAACCTACCTGGAGGATCCGTCTGCTTGAAACATACCCTGAGATGGTACACACTTGGAATAACATGCCATTATACATCAAGTATAATCCATGCTACTGCCGTGTCTTTCGAAGAAGGTCTTGACCAGAGTACACCAAAACAGTTTTGACGGTTAAAGGATGTGAAAAGTGGCTAAATTATGTGTACCTAGCACCCCCTAATGGCCAACCCACAGTCAACTACATGATTTCAACCATCCGACACTGGGCAGTCAGATTCAAGAATATACGAGATATCATGGCACAGATATGCCTCAAAATCTTTGAGCTAATGCTGGTGACATTCAGGACCTTTAAGAATGTCAAGGAACCTCATCTTTCGGCTCTCAGATTTAATGAAGGAAATCAAGACCTTGTTTATGATATGAGCACCACACCATCTATCAATGTTGTCTATGCATGGCATGCTCATATCAAGTATCTACCAGCCTGCTTCAAGCAGACGTTTGAGGAAATGTTTATCACTGGGTTCTGGGAATATCATTCAAAGATATTCATTCCCAGACCATCTCATTTATTACAGTTATTTGCTGTGGAACAGGCTCTACATTCAGAACAGTTACGCATGCCACATCCGAAAGTTCCTGGGCCAGTAGACTGGGATGCACTACTCACCGATTTGGCAAAAGGACTGAGATTATCAGAACATCACTTGGCAACCGATGTCGTGAATTACTATATCCAACGATCCACTGAACAACGGTCTGTCAGAGACGAGAGACGCGAGAGGGGGGGGGTGTTGGCAATAGTCAAGGTACCCAAGGACTCACAAGACAAGGAAGTCAAAGAAGGGATTCAGAGCAAAGAGAAAGCACCAGCAGACAAAGTAGTCAACGAAGATCTCGCAAGTAGGCCGTCCAAATTTTTCCATGAAGTAATACTTCCTAAATAGTGAATTTAGTCACTCTACATCATTGTAAATACCATTTCACCTTTTTGTAACTCCATTTTGTGCAAGCCGAGGAGTCCTCAAGCTTGAGGAGTATTAGAAGTAGCATCGTACCAATTTTCATAATTTTTAGACTTTGTTTGAGCCCCCAAATGGGCCCTAGAACCTAATTTTTAACTAGGCCGGACACTAGGTCTGGACAGGGCCAAAAGCTAGTCAAAAACTATAAATAGAGCTAGAGAGCTCATTTTTGAGGTTAGCGTGTAATAGATTTGAACTTGTATGAGCACTTTTGAAGTAATCTAAGAGAACTCCATTGTCTTCCTCTTTGTCTTGCCGTGTGTGCGCATGTGTGTGTATGTGTGTGCATGTTAGTGTGCTTCTCACTCACGCTGTCGGAGAGATTTCTCTCTCCCCACTCAAATCATGAAGAAGACATTACTTACAGCGGCTAAGTGATTTGTATGAGGAGAGCAACCAGGCCTTAGGCTTTTTATGGAACTCTATCAAAAGGTTCTTGGACCCAAAGATGACAATAAAACTAAATGTAATAGGAAACAAGTATTAAAGCGGATGCTTGTTGATAAAGCTATGGACATCTCTAGTGACACAAAAAGTGCTTGCAAAAGTATCTTTTGATCCGATGTTTTTGAAAGTTTAGAAACGGAAGCCACAAGCTATTAATATAGTGATCTGAATAAAATAATGGGTCGTTATCAAAAGAAGGAAAAGGAGAAACTTCGAACGCAAAAAAAAAGGAGGCCAACGACAATGGGAAATCGGCAGTTCTGATATCAGAAATGAACACATGCAGAGGACGTAAAGTGTAAGTCATACCTAACGAAAAAGGAGGCTCACAGGCGCATGCAGAAATCTAACACGGCGGCAATGTTGCTGCGGTAGCAAATGTCCAGAGTAAAGTTCCATGATTACAGAGACCGTAGGGATCAAAAAGTATGAGTGGCAACATATAAGGGGATGATTGTTGGCAGATTAGGGGGGGCTAATCACTGCTATTCAGAGAGGAGGAAGGGGGATCGTCGCACATCGTTCGGTTCATTCACCTCTTTCAGCTCTCGTCTGTTTTCCCTGCGTTATTCTTGTCTTCGGGAGAGCTCTCTAGGCTGGTCGTACGTGTCCTTCCATTGCAAAAAAGAAGGGGTCGGCATGCAAAAAGGGGAGAATGCTTCGATAGCGGACGCCAATTAGAAACGAATTATTTTCTGTTGATGAGGAACGCTATCCGCTATTCTCTGATCATCCATCATAACAGTTCTGATATGGAAAAAAGGGGACAATCAGTAGCGCAGGCATCGCAAGGCATAAGGACAGAGGCCCATCGCACGTAGAGAGGTTTGGCAACATCGTATATCAAGGATGACGCTATCTTATGGCTGGGCAAAGAAAAATTGAGCAGAATTGGTCCTGAGAATGTGGATGAAGGAGATGATAGCATTAAGCTCAGACGAAGAAGGTTTTTTTTTCAACGCTCAATGGTGACAACATCTACACACACTCTGAATTTTTATCGTATGCGTTGCATAATTGACTTAATCTCTGCGTCATAGTCGCTGCTTGTAACTTTCTTCTGTTTTGATATTTGTCCATGCTGATTTGATCGGATTATTCCAGTGAGGATAACGATTGGTTTTTGTTTCCTCTTGATTTAGAATCCACTTCGTCTCTACCCAGGCATAATACTATGATTTTGTTAAGAAAAATGAAAGGACGCAAAGAATGGGGATGGGAAACTGTATTTGTGATGACGTTTATTGCTTTAGGTCCGTCCAACTCTTGATTGTATCAATTAATATTCTCGCATAGAGTTTTCTTGTACTTTGTTCGAGATTGTTTGGGAGGTTTCAACCATGATCAGGACTTTGGCAGTACGGAGATATTACTATTCATTGTCATAAAAGCTGTAAGAAGCTGATGTGTGGGTTTATATTGTGGGTATATGATACAGGGTTGCGCAAATGGATTTCTTAATTATTTTTTTGAGCTAACAGAAGATTGACAATACGATATACTCTGAATGTTTAGTTTAGTTCCAACTGAAGCGATTGTTTTTTATCTGCTTCTGGGGCAGTTGATGACTTCTGATTTTCAAACATTATTTAGCCAAAGAGAGCAGAAATGGTTGACTTTGGATTGCACGTTAATTTCATGAAGATTAAGAATGCAGAACATAGATGTTTCCTCCATAAACAACTGCGTTTAATTATGTGATTAAGTTGTTTTTTTCCCTCTCCGTGTGGTATTTGTGTTGAAAAATAAGGTTTCCAAATTTTATTTAAAATTGTTTGTCAGCTATGCTCTTGGCAAAAGTACAAAAATTAAGGCTCACAAATCTATATGAGTTGATATGGAGGTAGAAAAATTTGGAAAAAGCGAGAAATTTTACTAATGTGTACTTCACAAGAGCGCAAACAAAGAATTTATCGTGTAGTGATTATACTTGCAAGATTTTATTTGTGATAAACGGTAATCTTATCTTTTTGTTTGTGCTTGAAAGCCCTTTCATGACAGATACCAATTGAGAGGCCATCAGAATCGTGCACGGGTATGTTTATTCAAACATTGTCCTCAGTACATCGATCATCATCTTCGATGTAAAGCAGAAAGGCATTCAGAAATTTATCGACACATTACATATTGAGGATTGAAATCGGTTAGCTAAGTGATGTATGTGTTCTGTATATGAAAACTTTATATCTACTTTAATATTGAAAGACTTTTCTCTGCTTGCACATCATATCAACAAGATGCTCTCGAAAAATATCTATATTCTGGTGAATACAAGTGTGAACATTAAAAGAAATGCCTTTGATTAGTTGGATAACGTACAAAAGTAAAAATTCTTCTTTATTTGACGAAAAACATTTGTACATTTGTACATTTTGACTGAAACTTAGTTCATTATGTTTTAAGCCACAACACTTAATATTGTTGGAAAAACATCGATTGTGACTAAAATTAAAAGGAATCGTCATCGAACTTGCACGTCCCTATGACTATAGTTTGTACACACCCTCACAAGGTGAATAACATTTCGTGCAATTTGATTTAAGGATGATTATCTGAATTTTCAAATTAAACTAGAATTCACAGCGTTTTTTTTGCCTTGATTCCTAGTCGAACTTGCTTTGAGGTTGAAATGTCTAAGAATTCTTGATGACAGAATTAGTTTCTTTAACAAGAGGATCTAATCACTCTTTGTGAGTCTTTACGACAGTTGAGTTGCTCCAAGCACCCGGCGTGCGCCGTATTTTTGGCGGTCGCCCTGATCCACCGACCGTCGCGTTTGCTCCGACACTTTGAACCTGACGTGAACAAACGGCCTTGCAGCTCAAGTACATGTTTCTGGACTTTTTTCTCAAATTAATGCCAAGTAATGTTCAATCATCACTAGTTGTGTTTGACTAAATAGTTAGTTCTAACTGCTCTTTATCTATAGTTTTATAAATTGATTGATATTAGTTTGTTTTAATATGAGCAACACTTAGCTATTGAACAAGCATTGAGTATTGTTTGAGTCTAAACTAGTTGACCATCGACCATCCTATATCATTCGATTTTTGGCTTTCATACAAACCTTGTTTTGCACAGATAATATGTTCGCGTGAAGGAGAAATTAAAAGTGAAACGTTGCAGATCTAATAAGAGTGGTACTCGAGTAATTCATATCTTTGATCGATCTTAATCGAAAGAGAGCTATTGTCTGATATGTGACAGTTTTGATCAAGATATCACATTTATGAATTAAGCGCTTAAGTTTGAGACATGCTAATGTTTGAAATGAAGACGAACAAGATAAATTTTGATCAAAGAATTTGAGGTTAAAAAATATTGTTGACCATTATAAAGTAAATATCCAAGGTTTTTATGACATTTTCATTACTCAAGCTAATGGTTAGAGTTATTTTGCTAAAAAAAAAACGAGTTCATATGTCCAAATGTGAATACTAATTGAAACAAAATGTACTAGGTTTAGCATAAAGAAAAGAAAAAAAAGATTATTCATAATCGTTTGTTTGATTTAGAGGAAACATTTTTATTACTTTATGCTTATTACATGGACTTGCAAATTATGCAAATTTTTCCTAGAACTCTTAATTATACTATAAGTCTTTCATTTTGACCTAATTATTTTCTTGAGTTTTTATTTACTCTTTGAGAGTCCATTTCAACTGAGCTTGCTCTAAGCACCCGGCGTGCGCCGTTAGCGAGACGGTTGATTTGATCCACCAGCCGTCAGCTTTCGCTCCCACACTTTGAACCCGACATGAACAAACGGCCTTGCAGCTCAGGTACATGTTTCTGGACTTTTTTCTCAAATTAATGCCAAGTAATGTATGTTTGATGTATGTATAACCTCATAGCTCGTTTTGCGTTTATGTGGTGCTTCTTTGATATTCAAGTGTGAGCTATGGGCAAAAAGCAACGTACAAACATGAAAAATATACATCAATGTAAAGAATCTTTTGAAATTAATTTACAAGAGCATAATTCCAAGAGTATTGTTATTGATGAAGCATATGTGAATGCATTGATAGATCAACATTTGAGAAAATGGGAAGATAAATTCATAGAAAGGGAAAATAAGGCCAATGAAGCTCTACAAAAGACATTTAGAATGATTTTGACTTT
This sequence comes from Ceratopteris richardii, assembly GCA_020310875.1. NCBI lineage: Eukaryota > Viridiplantae > Streptophyta > Polypodiopsida > Polypodiales > Pteridaceae > Ceratopteris > Ceratopteris richardii. Next base: position 147,876,882 of record CM035438.1, on the reverse strand, counting down.
AAATGATACGCTTAAAGCTATGCCAGAGACTTTACAAGTATTAAGAACTAGTCTTAGAACTTGGAAAGAGGAAATGAATGCTGAGTTTCAAGAAATGAACCAGAAGTATGAAATATTATCTAAACGAATACAAGATTTAGAGCTAGCTAAATGTGAGCATGAAAAGGAGGGAATGAGCCAAAGTTTGTTTATAGATCCTTCATCTATAACACATGCTAATGAGTTTAGTAAATCGAGTTGTAGACATTCATTAAGACCATCAAATAGGACTCGAATGAGACCTTTGCAGTGTTTTGGTGCGATCAATATGGCCATGTATTTTGGAAATGCAGGTCGTATGAAGATGCACGGAAACGGAAACTAGTGGTTGAATTTGAAAGGAAAATTTGCAATTATCAGGATCGATCACCTTTAAAATTAAATCTAGGAAGGGGTGGAATGAAAGAACTATTTAAGGAGATTCAAACTAAACCTAATCCATGTGAAAGTAAAAAAGTATGGAAGCCTATCATACATATGAACATTCAAACAAAAGAAGAAATAAGAGAGAGGACATCAAACCAAAAACAAGAGTTAAAAGAAGAAATCAAAATGATAAAACTAAAGGAAGAAGATCAAAAATCGATTATAGAAGAGCAATTGGAAATTGATCTAGGTGATTTTGAGCATGAAATACAAGTAGGAGCAAGGAAACTTAATAATGTACAGATTTCACTTGATCCAATGCTCCTTTCTAATGAGAATTTGTTTGATCAAGTCAAGCTTAAACAACTTCAAACTCAATTTCACAAACATGAATATAATCAATTTAAAGAAGAAGGAATTAAACAAGAAGAGACCAAACAAAGTATTATGAATCAAAATAAACAAACAAATGAAATAGACAAACAACTTCTTGATCATATAATTAAACAAATCGAAAACAAAATGAATATAAATTCACAACAATCAAAACCTTTAAAACTTAACAAGAAAACTAAGAATGTACCATTGAAGAAAATAGAAGAAATGATTAAATTAAGAAATGATTAAACTAAGAAATGATTAATATATTTGACAAGAAAAGATGAATCAAATTGTTTTGGTTTTCTTATGAAAATGGAATTTGATGAGAAGGTTTTGATAAACTTATTATTGCACACAGATGACACGTTCAAACCGAGAAATAGTCCACATTCTTTTTGATAATTATGATGAATAACAGTTTATGAAATTTTGTGAATGTTTTCTATCCATGAAGAATATTTATATGGGAGTTACAACCTACTTCCTCATCAAAAAGGTATTTATATGGGAGTTACAACCTACTTCCTCATCAAAAAGGTATGTATATGGATTTTGTTGAATTTCATTAATGAATCAAATATGGCTTTTCTAATCAATGTTTTGAGTGATTTGATGCAGATCAAGCAAGAAAGGACGAATTGATGGAAGCTCCAAAATATGACTTAATATTATTTCGGTTTTTTATAGATGGATAATTTAAAAGTTTTGAATTGATATGTTTTGGTTTAAATATGCTAATACTTATGTTTTTCACGAGTTTGTTTTTCAAGAAATTTTTTTTTCAGGTTCAAGATGAAGAATGGGAGTTTGTTGACAACAAAGATTTTCTTCAAGAGTAGAATATGAAAACCTTTTTTGCACCATTTATTTAAGCGTGCATTTCAAGTATGCATGAAATTATGTATGAACACATATTGAGTTTTGCCCTTAGGTGCACGTTCATTTGCACCATTATCAAATTGTAACAATGCATTATGAAATCTGTGAAAAAGTTCTAAGTATAGGAGATAGAAAGCCTCTACATCGACAACCAATTACCCTATTTATGCACCATTTGTTTTTCTAATGCATCAAAAGTATGCATAGTAGGGTCACACTCCATGACCATGCATCTAGTCACGATCGGATCTATGCCCATGCACATATGAGAGACTGTAAGGATGAATGTATAATCACATTGATATGTATGTGAGTGAGTGCACAAGCCTCACCATCAGAAGCCATTCTCTTTATTGATTGCACCATTAATTTTATACATGCATTTTCAAAGTGTGCATATAAATAGGGCTAATTACGCAGTCGTGCATAAGACACTTTGCCTTTTAAACCCATGCACATATTCTGCTATGGAATTAATTGCACATATTATCCTATGAAATTGACTTTTATCATGAAGCAAAAAACAGGTTATTTGGCGCATTCGGAGGATGCACAGGTTTGGTGGGGGTGGATGTCGGAGAGATTTCTCTCTCCCCACTCAAATCATGAAGAAGACATTACTTACAGCGGCTAATTGATTTGTATGAGGAGAGCAACCAGGGCTTAGGCTTTTATGGAACTCTATCAAAAGGTTCTTGGACCCAAAGATGACAATAAAACTAAATGTAATAGGAAACAAGTATTAAAGCGGATGCTTGTTGATAAAGCTATGGACATCTCTAGTGACACAAAAAGTGCTTGCAAAAGTATCTTTTGATCCGATGTTTTTGAAAGTTTAGAAACGGAAGCCACAAGCTATTAATATAGTGATCTGAATAAAATAATGGGTCGTTATCAAAAGAAGGAAAAGGAGAAACTTCGAACGCAAAAAAAAAGGAGGCCAATGACAATGGGAAATCGGCAGTTCTGATATCAGAAATGAACACATGCAGAGGACGTAAAGTGTAAGTCATACCTAACGAAAAAGGAGGCTCACAGGCGCATGCAAAAATCTAACACGGCGGCAGTGTTGCTGCGGTAGCAAATGTCCAGAGTAAAGTTCCATGATTACAGAGACCGTAGGGATCAAAAAGTATGAGTGGCAACATATAAGGGGATGATTGTTGGCAGATTAGGGGGGGTTAATCACTGCTATTCAGAGAGGAGGAGGAGGGGATGCTCGCTCATCGTTCGCTTCATTCATCTCTTTCAGCTCTCGTCTGTTTTCCCTGCGTTATTCTTGTCTTCGGGAGAGCTCTCTAGGCTGGTCGTACGTGTCCTTCCATTGCAAAAAAGAAGGGGTCGGCATGCAAAAAGGGGAGAATGCTTCGATAGCGGACGCCAATTAGAAACGAATTATTTTCTGTTGATGAGGAACGCTATCCGCTATTCTCTGATCATCCATCATAACAGTTCTGATAGGGAAAAAAGGGGACAATCAGTAGCGCAGGCATCGCAAGGCATAAGGACAGAGGCCCATCGCACATAGAGAGGTTTGGCAACATCGTATATCAAGGATGACGCTATCTTATGGCTGGGCAAAGAAAAATTGAGCAGAATTGGTCGTGAGAATGCGGATGAAGGAGATGATAGCATTAAGCTCAGACGAAGAAGGTTTTTTTTAAACGCTCAATGGTGACAACATCTACACACACTCTGAATTTTTATCGTATGTGTTGCATAATTGACTTAATCTCTACGTCATAGTCGCTGCTTGTAACTTTCTTCTGTTTTGATATTTGTCCATGCTGATTTGATCGGATTATTCCAGTGAGGATAACGATTGGTTTCTGTTTCCTCTTGATTTAGAATCCACTTTGTCTCTACCCAGGCATAATACTATGATTTTATTAAGAAAGATGAAAGAACGCAAAGAATGGGGATGGGAAACTGTATTTGTGATGACGTTTATTGCTTTAGGTCCGTCCGACTCTTGATTGTATCAATTAATATTCTCGCATAGAGTGTTCTTGTACTTCGTTCGAGATTGTTTGGGAGGTTTCAACCATGATCAGGACTCTGGCAGTACGGAGATATTACTATTCATTGTCATAAAAGCTGTAAGAAGATGATGTGTGGGTTTATATTGTGGGTATATGATACAGGGTTGCGCAAATGGATTTCTTAATTATTTTTTTGAGCTAACAGAAGATTGACAATACGATATACTATGAATGTTTAGTTTAGTTCCAACTGAAGTGATTGCTTTTTATCTGCTTCTGGGGCAGTTGATGACTTCTGATTTTCAAACATTATTTAGCTAAAGAGAGCAGAAATGGTTGACTTTGGATTGCACGTTAATTTCATGAAGATTAAGAATGCAGAACATAGATGTTTCCTCCATAAACAACTGCGTTTAATTATGTGATTAAGTTGTTTTTTTCCCTCTCCGTGTGGTATTTGTGTTGAAAAATAAGGTTTCCAAATTTTATTTAAAATTGTTCGTCAGCTATGCTCTTGGCAAAAGTACAAAATTAAGGCTCACAAATCTATATGAGTTGATATGGAGGTAGAAAAATTTGGAAAAAGCGAGAAATTTTACTAATGTGTACTTCACAAGAGCGCAAACAAAGAATTTATCGCCGTTTTGTAGTGATTATACTTGCAAGATTTTATTTGTAATAAACGGTAATCTTATCTTTTTGTTTGTGCTTGAAAGCCCTTTCATGACAGATACCAATTGAGAGGCCATCAGAATCGTGCACGGGTATGTTTAATCAAACATTGTCCTCAGTACATCGATCATCATCTTCGATGTAAAGCAGAAAGGCATTCAGAAATTTATCGACACATTACATATTGAGGATTGAAATCGATTAGCTAAGTGATGTATGTGTTCTGTATATGAAAACTTTATATCTACTTTAATATTGAAAGACTTTTCTCTGCTTGCACATCATATCAACAAGAATGCTCTCGAAAAAATATCTATATTCTGGTGAATACAAGTGTGAACATTAAAAGAAATGCCTTTGATTAGTTGGATAACGTACAAAAGTAAAAATTCTTCTTTATTTGACGAAAAATATTTGTACATTTGTACATTTTGACTGAAACTTAGTTCATTATGTTTTAAGCCACAACACTTAATATTGTTGGAAAAACATCGATTGTGACTAAAATTAAAAGGAATCATCATCAAACTTGCACGTCCCTATGACTATAGTTTGTACACACCCTCACAAGGTGAATAACATTTCGTGCAATTTGATTTAAGGATGATTATCTGAATTTTCAAATTAAACTAGAATTCACAGCTCTTTTTTTGCCTTGATTCCTAGTCGAACTTGCTTTGAGGTTGAAATGTCTAAGAATTCTTGATGACAGAATTAGTTTCTTTAACAAGAGGATCTAATCACTCTTTGTGAGTCTTTACGACAGTTGAGTTGCTCCAAGCACCCGGCGTGCGCCGTATTTTTGGCGGTCGCCCTGATCCACCGACCGTCGCGTTCGCTCCGACAACGCACTTGTGCCATCAGGTCTTCATACCATCCTCACGTCTTCCTTGATTGACATTAAAGGAGGTGCTACTCATCACTGAGCTACAATAGGCTTGGTAGGTTCGATTTTGGCTCTTGGAAGTACATGTATTCTTTTGGATGAAGGGAGTGCTTCTTTTGCCTTCAACACTTCTATTAATCTCTTCGCACCCCTCATTCTTGGTTGAGAGCTTGTTCTTGCCTCTTCGGTCACCTTCACTCCTTTCTTCTTTCTTGGGATGGTGGTTGGCTTTGCGTACCTTGCCATTTCCATTGATGAAGGCATTTCCCTAAGGTACTCTCTAATGCCTAATGCATGATAGATCAAGATTGTCAAAGCCACACTTCCATTCAAGAACTTTTTTTGACCCCATTGCTTCTTGGCTTTGAATAAGTGTTCTTGGACATAGGGTGTCAGATTCACTTGATTGTCAATTTGTTTGGTGGCATGAGATAGTAGTTGTACTATAATCTTTTGTGATGTTGTGTATCATTGCATGTTTGGAAAAAAGAAATTTCGGTGTATTAGCCTGCCCTCCTTCTCAATATCCATGCAATTGATGTCCACGAATGTGTGGGTCTTCATTCCATGGCTTTCGTCCTTTAGGTTAGTGTTCTATCTTTCACCCATCCAAATGCTTCTTTAATCAACTTCTGAGTGAAATGAATAATCACCCATTCACCTTTTGCATCAAGAACTTTTGCTTCTAGAACTAAAGGATTATGTAGAGCTAGTTGAAGAGTGTTCATAACCTGAGTACATTGCTAAAAAACCGGCTTATAAATTGGTAGCTCGAAGTACTTATGAATTCCTCCCTTTTTCAATACATCCACAGTTGATGGAAGTGCATGTAAAACTTTAAAGTCCTGGGACATCACAGGGAACTGATGATCCGTGTCCATGATCTTTATGGTCACCAAGAATAGATGCTCTCCTGCGGGTTGGTCTTCTCTAAACCAATGGCCCTTAGCTTTTGTTACACTTTGTAGTGGAAATTTGAGTACTTCCTCTTGAATGGTTTCCTCAGAATCTTGAGAAGCCATCTACACTTGTAATAAAGGAAAGAATGAGTTCACAGAAGAAACCAATTTGTGTGTTTATGTGTGATTCATTGACATGTCATCTTTTTGCCGCTCCGTTCCCCCTTGCATAAGCAAGTAATTATCTTACCACACTTTTCTTAAATTGTAATCCTGAAACAAAACAAGAGATTAATGCTAGCCAAAGCATTTATTTATTTACAGTGTATGATCATTCCTATGACAATAGAAGCTAAGATCTATTCCAATGATGGAAATGTGCACCACTACTTTTGTTGAAGAGCCAATGTGCCAAATGCATGGCCTTGTAATGTGGCCATGTAATGCACACTCTGGATGCACTGGATTATTCATGAGTGCAAGTAGAATTTCGTTGACTCTATTCTTCAGTTCCTTGTAGCTTTTTAGGCCTCCATATGTACTTGGTAGTTTGTGCTTGTGGCATTTGATTCTATCAAGCTCCTCGTTCTGTGGTCTTTGGCTACTTCTGGTCTGTGATCGGAATTTTATATGTTGTGGTCTTTTGGTATCCTTGGAGAGTCTTTGTAGACGTCTTTGCTTCACGCTGCAGGTATGATATCTCATTGAGTTTTGCTATTTCTTGATTTGTTGTTTGTCCGACTATTTTTGGGATCCATATTCATTGCTCTGATTTCTGGGCTTCTACTAATGACTTTGGCAGCCATACAGGAAGAAGTCTTGGTGTATCTAGTTGCGATTGTGAATGGTGGTTGTTTCTTCGTGTTTCTACTAGATGGCTGATCTGCTCTTGTGTTGTGTTGACTTTTTGAGTCATTCGATCTTTATGTACCCATTGTAGATGAGTATTGCATGGATTTGATGTTCAAACAGTCGAGATAGGTTGAGAAGTAATGTCCTCACGATCTCTCTTGGGCTCATGTCTCAAGGTCGAGGTGGTCACACAGTCATGCAACACTTCCCTATTTGCAGGCAATTCTAGATTAAGGCATTCTTTGGATATACTCTTTAATGAATCATTTTCTTTCTCCTCCTTTAAGTTCTCTCCCTTAGATTTGATGATATTACTGATTTGTGATGACCTTTCTTCCAACAAACTAAAGACTTCTTTATGCCCTATTTTGGCTGATATGTATCCTTGAGCAACATGTATACTGACTTCATTCTCAATGATCCAATCTTGTCCTAGGATCAAATCTTTTATAAGTTCTTCATCTTTGCATACCAAAACTCTTTGCTCCATAGTGGAGTTGCCAAAGTGAAGGGGCACTAGGGCTTCTCCTACACATTCTATGATTTGACCTCAAATTCTTATCATACATGCCTTAGTGGGACTTCTGGTAGTTTGGAGATGAGTGGTTAACAACACTCCTATACACCTTAGAGCCGCTCCTGAGTCAATCAGAGCATCCACTAGACGATACTCCGTGTTTCCGATTCCTAGGTTTGTATGGTAAGGAGATGTTATAGCTCATATTGCTTGTATTATTGACTTGATAGTTGGCCATGGGAATAGGTTCCTCTTTTTAATAGATATCGTTCATCCCTTTGTCGTATCCACTCTTTTCGTCTCTTGATACGCTCTAAGGCTTCCTTGCATGCTTCTTCTCTAATCCTCTCTTCTTCCTTGTTTCAATTATGTGCTCCCAACAATTGTACTAACATTTGGTTTGTTAATGGTTCCATATTTCATTTCACTCTACATCCGCTAATGTAGTTGGAAGTAAATCTCTGTCTAACGTGGCTAGATTCACTGCTCCACTTGTTGAGATTCAATTTATTAATAATGGTCCATATCTGCGTTGCTGCAATTTCTTGGAATGTTGTTTCAATGTATATATTAGGATCAAATCTCCTTCTTTTAACCCTTTGTCTTTGATATGTGCATCATAATATGCTTTCTGCCTCTGTTTAGCAGCATAAATTCTTGCAACTCCCTGTAGTCTAGTTTCATGTAGCTTCTCAATTTGGTCTAATTGCTTGGATAGTTCATGGCATGTCCACTCATACTATTGGGCTACACGTAGAGTAGGTACTAAAAAGTCAATTGGTAAGATCGCATTCTATCTATATACTAAGTTAAAAGGATTAGTTCCAATGGTTGTCTTGTAAGCCACTCAGAAGGCCCAAATTGCATGATGCAATTGTTTGTCCTAATCTAATCTTCCATTGTTGACTATCTTTGTCAACATTGTACATAACACTTTATTGGAACTCTCCACTTGACCATTAGCTTGAGGGTGATAGGGGGCTGATTTTTTGTGAATCACTAGGAATTCGTTCATCAATGATTCTATTACTTCATTGATGAAGTGTGTTCCCCTATCACTCACTATCTCTATCGGCAATCCAAAGCGAGTAAACACGTTCTCAAAGAGAAACTTCGCTATAGATTATGCATCATTCTTTCTTGTTGCTTTTGCTTCCACCCATTTCATTAGATAGTGAGTTGCCACTATTATATACTCTGCATGTGATCCTTTGGTTGGAGGGTTAATAGGTCCTATGAAATCAATGCCCCATTTTGAAAAGGCTCTTGCACAAATCATGGGTCTTAGAGGCATATCATCTCTCCTAATAAGATACTTGGCTTTTTGGCACACCTCACAACTTCGTACATAAGTGTCTGCATCCATATGTAAAGTTGGCCACCACAAGCCTGCAAAGAGAATCATTTTTACGGTTCTTTCAGCTGAAAAATGTCCTCTCATAGCACCTACATGTGCCATCTCTAAAATAGGTAAATATTCTCCTTTGTGGATGCATAGCCGTAGTTGATTGTCCTTTCCTCTTTTGAATAATTGCTTCCCCATTATAGTATAATCTTTGCTCGTTTCTTCTAGGGATTTCTTTCTTGCTAGACTCGATCCTTCCTCATGCTCATGTGTTTTCAAGAACTTAACCAATGCCCTACTCCAGTCTGGTGCTATGGTAGAGAATTGTAATGATGTATGGTCCTCTGGAGTATTTTCCTGGCATTCTTTCTAATTGCCAATATGTGCATGTACGTCCTTTGGCATATCTGGCTAGTATACTCCCAATCTTTTTAATTCCCTTAGTGTTCCATAGGCTCCTTTATGCATTTTCCATTGATTTACATGGGCTTGCTCAGTTAAGTTCTTTTGTTCAGCCTCTTCTACACATCTCAACAATACACGACTTGGTTCTTTATAGTACACACTTCCTGCGACAATGTGCAAATTACGTGATTGAAAAAATTCCTTCCTACTATCTTTTTTATTCTATTTGGAATCAACTTTTGTTTTGGTGTGCATCTTGGATGAGCATGGGTGTTGATGCATAGATCTCAAGTACTAAATGTGTGTATTGTGTTGAGTAATTGGCACTAGAAAAACTTTTAAACATTAGATTGCAAATTGTTGGAGACTATTTTTGAATTTTTTTGAATGTTTGTGATGTGTATCGATGAAAGAAAAACAAATTGGTGTGCTAAAATAAAATAAAATACTTGTAGATTGAGGATGTGCATGAATGATATGTGACCCCTCAAAAAAGAAAATAGAAGACAGATGGGAAAAGAAAAAAGATAGACCAATATTGAAGGGTTATGCATGTAGTGAGAAATAAAAGAAAATAAAGTTGCTTCCACCACTTAGAAATAAAAGAAAATCTGTTAGAATCAAATATGTGTAGTCATGGGAGGACTATTTAGTGTAGTGCATGGCTATTAGGAAAATAGTGCCGAATGAATGGCCTTGTATGGTGGCCGTATGAATGCATACTTGTAGATGTAGTTATTGAAAAACATGTGAAAGATGAAAATCTTGAGAGCTGTGCTCAAGGGTTATATTCCAACGAGGAGGATGTCTAAGCTATTGGGAGTGTGAATTGATTTTTCTTTTTCTTTTCCTCTTTTTTTTTTAACTAGCCCAATGAGGCATTCAATACAAAATATAAAAAATATTGAACTTGAGATGCATGGATCCCCCTCCCTCTGTGGTTGGCAAGTGTTGGAATTTAGAGTCCACGAAAACTCATTTTGACGAGCTTTCAATTAATCAATACAATCATATCATGCATCTCTTAGAGTTGCACTTATTGCCTTCTATGATAATAACCATGAACTATGTTATATGGATGTTTTTTGAGAATTAGATTCATGAAACACCATTATTACCAAATACACATTGAAGAGAACTTCTAGAATGAATCAATTACTCCATAGAAATCAACATAATTTCACTCCTTGGTTGGCATAATTTTCCTATAATTAACATGTATGCCCTGAAGGAGACTATCATCATTCTCACTTGACATCATGTATTTGAATTTGGCTAAGCTATCACATTTAATATTTTTACAACACTTCTCTTATCACTTTCATGCTCTTATCCATGAGGAATACTTGAAAGAAAATTTGAGTAAGAACACCAGGTATTACAAGTGACATGTATCCTCACATTAGAAATTATCACTCTTATGCCTAAGGTTGGAACAAAGGCCTCTTATGTAAGGACTTGTAATGTGGTATTTGATGCATACTTGAAGTTAAAACGATCCTTTAGGATGCAAAAAACAAGATTGTGCATTAATCACATGGTTTTTGCATGAAGAGGTTTTCAACTCCTTAATCTATCAACTCTTTGGTGCATGATTGCTTGTACCTTTGAACTTGAAGTGTTTGATGACCAATGTTTCTTTTGAATAAGGAAAAGAACATAACATATATGTAAATATATACAATTTTATGTGTGCTCTTTCAAAACATATGCAAGAATTACAAAAGTGTGAGGTTCACATGGATCATGAAGCTTTGAAAAGTAATGATTTCAAATGTTTTGCATGTTCCCATATGGTGAGTGACTTCTTTTGATTAGTGATTAGTGAAAACGTGATTATTGGATTAGGAAGAGGGATGTGAAGTTTCTTTGAAACCCACATAGTAAACGTGTTTTTCTTCATTGATGTTGGTTGAGACCCCGTAGGTACTCAATTATATATGGTTCTTGATCATTTTGGTTGCTTTTTTTGGGATATGTGAGCCCACTATTGTTGTTGTGACCCTCGATTCTTGGAATTCTTTTTTATCATTGTAGATTGAGCCATAATGATAGATTTTGGAACCCATACTTGATTGTATTTACTCTATGTTGCTCTGATTAGGGGAAAAATGAATTCCAGACATAGTTCTTGTCACACTAGAAGGAGAGTTACTTATAGATAAGATAGGATCCTATTACATGGTAATCAATAAATTAGAAAGAACTAATCCACAAGGGATAGATTTCACTATAATACACGTCTAAATCATGATCCTAATCTTGACCAAATTAAGGTTGTTCCTAATGTGTTAGCTTCATTAAAAAGGACCATCCATATTAAAAATGTCATTCATCATGGTTTTAGCCTTGGTGTACTTTTCTTTAGAGACCAAAGAATCTTTTTGGGCTTTACCACTGCATATGATTTAGGTCCATATCACTTGGATATTCATGAATTTAAGTATACAAATCACACCTTACTACCCATCTATGAAGATGATGCTGGAGTTTGAGGTCTTCCAAAGCACGTGAACAACACAAGGAAGAAGAAGAAGATTGGAGCAAAACACACAATACTCAATGTATTACCTATTGATGGCATGATTGCACCTACTTCATCTACATTTTTATCCGCATGAGTGCATCTCCATTTTGTATCCAGGAGGCACTCCATTTCTAGTCTATTTTCACTTTATATTGTATTTCCTTTGTATCTCCATTTCTACCTGTTGTATTCATTCTCCTTTCAGGAGACTTATCCCACATATGATGTACTTTTGAGAGCAACTCCCAAATCTATATAAGGAGGGCCTCTCCCCTCATTTGTACTTGGTTAGAAGCTTGAGGAGCCTACTCCATGCTCTTGGCAAGCTCATTTCTAATCCACATGAGTTTACCCATTTCATGGTCTACTCATTTTGTGTCTCACACATTCTTTGTTTTGTGAGAGTACTTTAATTTTCATTTTGCTTCCACGTGTGTACTCTCTACATGGTATCAGAGCGATAGGTGGAGGTCTTGGCGGTGCTTTTGGTGTTGATTTAGGTGGTGGTGGTGCTTGAGCTTTGGTGGTGTGCTTTCTCTTCATTGGGGAAGTCTTTTGCCATCAATTTTGGGCCTCATTTTGCCCATTTGCCCACCCTCCCACCCTTTCTTCCATCATTTTTACACCCCTTTACCCCGATTTTCCCTCTGACCCACACTCTTCAAGGCATCACTTGCGGATTGTGTCATAGTTGTAGAACATTTTGTGGAGTTTGTAGTTTACGCCCACTCGTTGAAGTGTTTCTAAACATATCAAGGAGTTGGTACTGCATCTCATAATTATCAAGTGTTCATAAAAACTTTTTTTTAACATTACAGGAACTATTCACAACATCTTTTGTGACCTGCACAGTCCTTACATAGTTTTTGTTTTTCCCATCAGTCACTACATAGTTTCTGCTATTCCCATCTGAATACTTAGTTGTACAATTCAATCTATTTGAAGTGCTCAGAAGCACTATTTGATTTGAAGAAGTATATCTTTCTCCTCTGTGTTGCAGCAAACGCCCTGTGTTGCCACCGACACCATAGTGTCAACAGTGATCTGCTTTTTAGATCAGCAAAACCTCTCTTGATTCTAGCGTGTTTCACGAGTCTAAGGCAACACCAAGCCCACGGAGTCCTTTTTTTTTGTAACATCACGTCTGTAACTGACAAAGGTGGCAGCGTGTGTACTCTGGTCCCTCTCTGTGACCATCTCTATGTACTCTCGCGGATAGTTGCAAATCTAGTTGCTCTCTGTGACCATCACAAAAGGTGAAGCGACGAGCGTTGTACCATCTTCACTGAGCGAAGAGAGAGAGGTGCAAGAAATGATTCTCTGTAGCAGCAAAAATAGCTCATCTTTGCGACCACAGTCCCATTGTCCTATCTGGGCATGACAGAACGCGATAAAAAAAATCTTCATCAGTGTGTGAGAGAGAGAGGGAAAGAACATTCGGGTTCTCTGTACAACACTCGGGTTCTCTGTTCGCCAGGCTACGTCATACCTTATCCGACACAGAGAGCAAGTGAGAGAGATAGAGCAAGAGAGAAGGAATACGAACCGCAAGCACACGAAAAAACCACACCTGCGCCATTCCTCTCTTCTGTGCATCAGAGAGAGTCAGAGAGAGAGAGGCCTGGAGAAGCTGCCTTGCGCACCATCCACTTCATATTCAAGTTGGCCTCGCACCATCTTTGGAACAGAGAGAGTGCGAGGAGAAGTGCATCTTTTGGTAATCTTCGCTATCTGGAGGTGCCAGAACGTTCTGTGCTAAATATTGACTTTGCCACAGCAATCAACAGGCATCATTCAATTGTCAGCACAATTAGTGTAGCAGGCATGATGCAGTGATCGGCAAAATTAGTGGGCTACAACTATTCTCTTGCCACCTAGCCAAAGCACCATCCCCTCTTATTATATATTTTGGCCTAGATATTTGCAGAACTATACTCTCTGGATGATAGACTGAGGCCAATACCCTTGTCCTCTGGATGTTAGTTTTGCCACGTAGCCAAAGCGTCATACATCATACATGACGTCTGTAACATTGGATGCGTCCACGTGGCAGAATGTGCTGCACGCACCCGCGGCCCAGTGATTATTCTTGGACAGTGGCAAAATGGGTTTATGTGCGCAGGTCATTCACATTAGCATCGCATGGGTTGAAATGCTTACACACTTCGTCATTTTGATCTTGTCTTGATTTGATCATTATCACATTTTCATGATATCAAAAGGGACGTAGATGAACAACACGATGACCCACTAATATAGTTATTCATATAATTGTCAATATGAGATCAATCTCAAATCCTCACACACCACGTCCCTTGAAGTCATAGCATGTGAACACCTTGAAATCTAGAGATTTCAAAGAGTTTTCAAACGTAATACTTTGATACTGCATTTCATTGGCACTTTCGCCACTCATCCCCATTTGCCCATCCCTTTGTAAGCACATTACATTTAGCATCCACATTGTAAGGATTTTTTTTCCAAGGGTACTTACCCCTCCATTTGTAAGACCCTTAACTCATCTCACTATGGGATTCTCTTTCCAAGGGTAGCAACCCTCATTTTTGGGCATGTCTCATCTCACGAGTACCACAACTCTACTATGGCACAATAGTTTGGCATTAAATGCCCACTTTGTAACTATCAAGCATATATGAAAAGAAGAAATTGGGTGTGTGTCTTCCTTGGGAGGCTACTCTAAGCCCCCAAGTGTGTTTTTCTCTGCGCAGCGGGCTACTCTATGCCCTCCTCTTGCGTCAACTTATCTTGGTGTTGTACAAGTGCAGGGCTACTCTAAGCCCCCCCCCCTCCCCAAGAATTTTAAGTGTGGTGTCCAGTTGTTCATTTCAAGCTTTGCACTTATTTTGAAGCGGTATTTTTGGCAAGTGTCTTTGATAGTGTTTCTAAACACTTTATCCTCAAAGCTTTGTAATGACCAAAAGTGAAGGTAGCTCATTATCTATGGCTAACTTCTTACCCTCGTTCACCCCTATTTTTATTCTTAAGGATGAACGCCCCGATGGAAAAAATTACAATCTATGGAAAGATGTCATGCGTATATCTCTACACGAATCTCCTTCATGAGGTAGTAGATGGGTCAGACCCTGAACCCAATAGGAATACCAACTTAGACAATTGGCATGTGTGGAATGTCAAGGACAAAAGAGCTTTAGGTCAGTTGTTACTTGCTTGTGACGAACTAATGAAAGGACATATAACAACTTGGGATACATTAGCCGCTTTGTATGAAGACAAAACCCCTTCGAAAATATATGCATTAGAGGTCGAGTTTCATAATTTGACCATTCGGCCATACGACACAATTACCAAGGTCATAGCCCAATTTGAGGACTACCAACGTAAATTATCACTATGTGGTAGGCAGATCTCTAGTGAAGACATGGCCATTAGGCTTCTTAACAAGTTACCTAAGTCGTACGAGACATTTGTCACAACTTTGTATAATCGCAGCCAAGTCTTAACTTGGGAAGAGGTTCGTCGACTATTGCTCCTTCACGGCTCGCGAACCAAATTGACTTCCTCCCAAGAGTCTGCCATGAAGGCCAAAGGCCTAAAAATGGAATGAAGTGCATCATCACATGAAACTTGTAGAGGTTGAGAAATTGCCTCATTTGGACCTTCACCAAACTGTCCACCTATAAAAAGAGGTAACAAAGTGGCATACACATCTTTGGAGCTAACTGATGTCTCCCTAGTACATGAAAGTAATGGCTGAACTGCATCTTCCACAAAAACAACATCACAACTAACCAGAGTGTGTTTAATCTGTGGATGATATAGATGATAACCTTTTCTTTCAAAATAGTACCCAACAAAAATACATTTCATTGCTTTATCATCTGATTTCATGCATTATTGCTCAAGCACTAATGCGTATGCCAGACAACCAAACACACGTAGATGATCAACAAATGGCTTGCAACCATGCCAAGCCTCATATCTGGTGATAGACTGCAATGCTTTAGTGGGACACCTCTTAAGTACATACGTTGCACACATAATAGCCTCAAGCTAGAAACTATGTGGTAAAGCCTGACTCTTAACCATACACGTCACCATCTCCATGAGTGACTTGCTCTTCCTTTCAACAACTCCATTATGTTGAGGTGTATAAGACACTTTACACTGATGTTTTATCTCACATTCATCCAAAAATGCATTAAAATTAGACGACATGTATTCCCCCCGGATTAGAATGGAGGGTGCCCATTTTACATGCTGATAGTTTTTTAGCCAAAACCAGAAACTATTTGAAGCACATAAAAACTTCGAACTTTGCTTTCAATGGATGTACCCATGCATGCTTGGAAAAATCATCAATGAAAGTCACAAAGTAAAGGTAGTTCCCAAAAGAAGGTGACTGCATAGGACCACTGTAAACATCACTATGGAAAATTTGTAATTTTTTAGTAGCTCTTACTGAACCATCTTTTTGGAAGGAGGAATGCTACATTTTGCCCAAAATATAGCCTTCATAGATATGTTTACTAAGTACCTCAAGTTTGGGCTGAGAGGATACCATTTCATATTTTTGCAGGCATAGCAGACTAGCAAAATTCAGATGATTAAAGTGTGCATGCCAAACCTTTGCATCTGACATAGCTTTTGAACTACACATGTTGAATCATTCATAGATTTTGCATAATATATGAGCTTATACAACCCACAACATAAAATGCTAGAACTAATAATGACATCGCCATTTGACAGATCATGAACTATACATCTATCATCAACAAATTTCACAACCAAGCCAATCTTGGCTAATGTTGAGACTGATAACAGACTTTTCTTGATCCCTAACACAAATATAGAATCTCAAAATGTAAAAGAACTACCATCAGCAGTACTCAATTGATCTTATGAGCTCGCATGATAGGATAATAGGAGTTGTTGGTGCATGTGATAATATTCCTTGTAGGGGTAGGCTCAAGTGAAGTGAAGAAACTACGCTTTGAGGTAATATGTTTGGTTGCCCATTATCAAAGTATCAAACACTTCAGTTTATTGCAAACATACCTTGTTCATGAGAAGATGGGTCATAACTACAAATAGTAGTAATCTTGCCCAGATCTTGCAGACACACATACGTAGAGGATAGTATAGAAATGAGATCTCACGAAAGCATAAACGCAATAGAAAGAGACAAGAGACTTGACACTAAATTGGGTACAATCTCCCCACACATAATCTGATGGACAAGTCTATCAGAGCATGTGTATTTATAGGTATTTTTCATTACATCTTGAATAGAAGATACATGGGGGCGGTGCTTCAAAACGTGTGCATTTACAAAAATATGCTTTATTTACAAAATCATCGTTTTCTAAGTTATCTACTATTTTTAAATAAATATTGCTTTTTAAAGTGATCTATTACTTTTACAAAAGATATCTAACTATCTTTCAACTATCTTAAAAAATATCTGAATAATTCCATGTGTGTTCACACCCTCATAAGACTTCACCTACTAAATCAAAACACAAACCACATTAAAAACCTCAAGACATTAAAATCCATATAACATTCCATTATTTGATAAAGTATAACATGCCTCCCATTTGACAAGCAACTGACCTCAATTGATAAGGATAAAATAGACATGGATGGTCAGTCACATGTCCTATCACTGAACAATCATAAGCATGTTCCATGTAAAAACTGATGGAGAGTGTTAATCTCCAAAAGAACATGTTCTTCTTGAATTTAGAGCACCTCTATATCAAAAATAATTTAAAACCTTCACCAATTTGGAGGATCAATACTCATCTATCAAAATCTTAAACAAACTGTGAAGAAGATGACTACATAGAAAGTCTGTTGCACATAACCCACTCATTGACTTATTAAATGTGTAAAGTTTTTTATAAAACTTTGCATAAACTTTCGCCTATAGTTTGTGCACCTCCTCCAAGTTAAATCATTTCAAAAATCTCAGTAGATCTTGAGAAATGATCTTAACAAGTTACCTATGTCTAAAATTGTAGTTCTTTATAGTCGACTTTGACACCTGCAACTTCTAAAGCTTGGTTCTCCCAAACTAGAACCTGTTTAATCAAATGCTTTTAGCCATAAGTAGCTTACCTTCCAACTTAAAGAATGAGTGTTGCTTGCTCAAAAATTTACACTGTGGAAGGAGAACTGACCAAAACATTAGCATCAAAATTTGCATCTCCTGCAACTTCACTTCTTTACATTTACACATGTAAATGTTCCTACTCATCAATTCTCTCAGCTTGATCACAATTAAAAGCTGAAAACTTGTACAGACGTCAATCAACTATAGACTTAGACTTGTACAAAAGCATTTCACAAAAGATTCAACACACAAGGAGAACTCTCAAAAATATCGGGCGCAACGTTTTCTTCATTTCTAGAAAACTTTACATCTGAGTGATGAGAGAGATCTTACTCACTTCCAAAAATTCTAATGACTCATACAACTTCTAATTTCTCTATTCACATACTCTCTCATATTTTCCCTGATATTTTTCCTTGTATATATAGGCAAATATGTACAAGCTCATAACCAAACAAAGGTATAAGTGAGCTAACTCTAAATTAATGTACAGATGTATACACATCTTCATCCTCTGAACATATACTTTCTTTATGCTTCATAACTTGGTCTTTTCTTCAATTCTTGACTTCAAAACTTCATCAAAACTTCAATTGCTTATTGCCTTGCACCAACAGCTCCCCCTCAATCATCAATTGAGGTTTTCTCTATCTTCTTTATACCTGCCATGTCTTTGAATCTCTATAGCTTTGGTCCATCCAAGCTTTTGGTTAGCATATCAGCTATCTGATCTTTTTTTGAAGTATGTATAACTTCAATCTCCTTATCCATCACCTTCACCCTTAAAAAATGATATTGAATCTCAATGTGTTTAGTCCTGGCATGAAAAACAGGATTAGCAGCTAAATACAATGAACTCATGTTATCTCCATGAATAGTGGGTGTACTCTGAATGATGTCAAAACTCTTCATAAGAGTCTTACACCATATCACTTCCTTTGCAGCTTCAACCATACCTTTGTACTCAGCCTCTGTAGATGATAAAGCAATTGTGTGTTGCTTCTTTGAACACCACAAAATTAACTTATCTCCCACATAACACAAGTATCCATAAGTTGATCTCCTATCATCACGATTACCTACCCAATCTATATCACTATATATCTTGATGTTTGTATCTGATGTAAAACCATAATACAAACCTTCTTTGAGTGTACCCTTAATGTACCTCAACACTCTTTGTCGTGCAACCCAATGTTCTTTCCTAGGACAATGCATGAATTGAGATAATACTCCAACTGCATATGACAAGTCAGGCCTAGTTAATGTAGCATAGATAAGACTACCAACCAGACTTTGATACAACTTCATATCCTTAAATTCGTCTCCTCCATATCTGCTCAATTTATGATTCACCTCCATTGGAGTAGGTGCTACCCTGCAATCATCCATTTTAAACTTGATCAATAAGTTTTTCAAATACCTTTCTTTAGTTACATACACTCCATGTTGAGTATATGAGATCTCCATGCCCAAGAAATATGACAAGTCTCCCAAGTCACTAATCTTGAACTCTTTCTCCATTTGGTTCTTTCGGCTTTGAATTCCTTTCTCATCTATACCTGTAAGAATTATATTATCAACATATATGCACATGTAAATGAACCCATCATCACTTGCTTTAACAAGCAAGCTACTATCTGCTTTAGATACTTGGAAACCAAGTTCCTTCAAGAACTTCACAACCCTATAATTCCATGCCCTTGGGGCTTGCTTCAAGCCATACAAAGCTCTCTTGAGCTTACATACATGATCTGGATACCTTTCATCTCTGAAACCTTGTGGTTGCTCCATGAAGACATCATTTGAAATATAACCATTTAGAAAAGCATTCTTCATATCTAATTGACATAATTTCCAACCTTTACATGCAGCAATAGCTATGAGTGACCTGATGGTTGTCATCTTTGCCACAGGACTATAAGTCTCATCATAGTCTATTCCATATGTCTGAGCAAACCCTTTCACAACAAGTCTAGCTTTATACCTAGACACACTTCCATCTGCAAACCTCTTTGTCTTGTAGACCCATTTGCATCCAATGATCTTCTGACTATTTGGTTTAGGAACCAAATCCCATGTCTCATTTTCCATCAATGCATCATACTCTTCCTGCATAGTTTTCTCCCAATTTTCCTTACCTTTTGCCTCTTCATATGTAAAAGGGTCTTCATCTACCTTTATCATATAAGCATAATCTTTGGTAGCCAAAAAACCAGTGTCATAGCTATACCTTGTAGGTTGCCATTTGTGTTTTGATGACCTTCTGAGTTCTCCACTTCTTGAGGTTTCTGGTTCATCACATTCTGGATTGAACCTTGGCTCTTCTTCAACTTCAACCTGTACTTCATTATTCTATTCTTCATCGAATATTTGAACCTTTGATTTACCTTTCTTTTGAGTCACAACTTCTTCATCACCTGCCTGAATATTGATTGTACCTGCATACCAAGTACCTTGCTCATCAAATGTAACATCCTTTGACACAAGGAATTGTTTTGTGGATGGACTCCACAACCTATATCCCATCTGCTTATCATCATATCTAATGAACACATACTTTTTAGCTTTAGGTTCCAATTTGTGCCTCAATTGAGATGGCACATATGCATATGCCAAACATCCAAATACTTTGCAATGATCTAGAGTAGGTCACTTACCCCACCATGCCTCATATGGTGTCATACCCTGCAAAGCTTTACATGGTAATCTATTGACCAAATATGTAGCTGTATTTACAGCCTCAGCCCACAAATAATTTGGGCAAATTTTCTCCTTCATCATGGATCTTGCAAACTCAACAAGAGTTCTATTCCTTCTTTTTGCTACACCATTTTGTTGAGGAGAGTACCTGCAAGTAATTTCGCTTTTTATACTTGCATTCCACAAATAATCACTAAACTTATTAGAGAAATACTCTCCCCCTCCATCTGATCTTAGTCTCTTCAATTTTTGACGTGTAATTCTTTCTACATACAAATGATAATGCTTGAATGTATTGAATACATCTGACTTATCTTTGATCACCATAGATAGTGATCCATCTGGTAGCATCATCAACATAAATCACATAATACCTTGAACCATTGATACTGAAATCCTTTGATGGTCCCCACATATCTATGTGTACCAACTCAAGCTTCTTTGAATACATAAAACCATACTTGGAATAATATTGCTTATGAGCCTTACCTAATTGACATGCCTCACATCTGAATGTGATATGTTGACCTGCAACATTAGGTAATCCAAGCACTGAACCATTGTTAACCATATCTTTAATACCTCTTTCATTGAAATGTCCAAGCCTTTTGTACCAAAGATCTAACTCAGAGATCGTATGTCCTCCATAGGTAAACAAGGCATGACCAATGTTACCTCAAATCTTCAATACGAACAATCTTCCTTCTTTCTTCCCTGAAACAATTTGTTTATACCCATTGCTAGGTTCTTCCACAAAAAATCCTTCATTAGTGAACCTAACTTCATAACCTTTTTCAACAATTTGTCCTACACTTATCAGATTCTTTGGAATTTTAGGAACATACAAAACCTTACTCAAGAGAGTACTCCCATCCTTGGCCTTCACTGATCCAATTGACTTCACATTGTGCTTTGTATTGTCACCTGTTTGAACTACATGATTAGTTACCTTATTCTCCAAATCAGTCATCAAAGCTATGTTGCCACTCAGGTGATTGCTACACCTTGAGTCAATGTAGAAGACTCTTTGGTCTTCACGTTGCCTTTCACAAGTTTCATTCATTATCAATGTTGAATCCTCCTTCTGATCTAAAGCATAATTGTAGTAGGTATTGTTGTATTGTTGGCTTTGGAATCCTCTACCTGCATTTCTTCCAAAATAACCTCTACTACCTCTACCTCTGAAATTACCTCTTTGATTTCTGCCACCTCTTCCTCTTGGATTAAAGTTCTGATTATATCCACCATTATTCTGAGTATTATGCCAACAATCATTAGATAAGTGATTTTTCTTACCACAAATCCAACAAGCTTTGACTCCATCTTTATTACTTCTGCCTCTTCCTCTACCTTTGCCACCTCATCTTCCTCTTAGGAAGTTAGCTTGGCTAGTTGTACCTTCATCTTCATTTGCTTGTTGCTTCCCTTTGCTATTCTTCTTCTTATCCTTTGAATACATTGCTTGACCTGCACTTTTATCACCTTCACCTTTGACATCCTGTTCAAAGGTTAGCATGTGTCCTAGCAACTGATTTAAATCACGAGTAAAATGATCTAGTGAAAATTCAGTAGACAAAATGAATGGCTTCCATTTGTCATCACCTCTCAAACCTGTGAGGATTTGCCTTACCAATTTATCCTCCTCAATATCTTCATCAACTACTCCTAATGCATCTGCAATGTCCTTCATCCTTGTTACATAATCTGAAATGGATTGAGAGGCCTTCTTCTTGAATGTGGTAAACTCTGCCCACAAGGATGCCTTCCTTGACTTTGTGGTGTTTTGCAAATGCTCCTCCAAAGCATTCCATATATCACTTGCTTTTTCAAGACCTCTAATGTGAGGTAGCAAGTACTCATTAACTCCCATATAGATAATTCTCCTTGCTTGAGCATCTCTTTTCATCCAAGTCTTCAAATCTAATAATTCCTCCCTAGTTGGAACACTAGGATCTCTGAATTGAGGCTTTTCTTCTTCACTTGTGATATAACCTATCAGGTCTTTGCTCATAAGATGAGCTTCCATCCTCATTGACCATGCTGGATAGTTTTCTCTATCCAATTTCTCTATCTGAAGAGAATCTCCCATCCTTTCTTCACCTGTGTATTAAAATCTTCAAGGTTTATGAGGAATAAGGTTACCTTTGCTTCAAATAATACTCTTTTTGTCTTCCTTTATATCTTCTGATCTCCTTCTCAAGCTTTCCTTTCAAGCTTTCACCTTTTGAATCTTCAATTGTTGAATTCTTTATGTCTGCAGCAGTCGGGGTCCTCCTTTCTTCAATTTTGATGCTTCCTGCTCTGATACCACTGATGGAGAGTGTTAATCTCCAAAAAAAAAAGTTATTCATGAAGTTAGAGCACCTCTATATAAAGAATAACTTAAAACCTTCACCAATTTGGAGGATCAATACTCATCTATCAAAATCTTGAACAAACTATGAAGAAGATGACTACACAGAAAGCCTGCTGCACATAACTCACCCATTGACTTATCAAATGTGTAAAGTTTTTTATAAAACTTTGCACAAGGTGTTGTCTATAGTTTCTGCACCTCCTTCAAGTTAAATATTTCAAAAGACTTAGTAGATCTTGATAAATGATCTTAACAAGTCACCTATGTCTAAAACTGTAGTTCTTTACAGTCGATTTTGACACCTGCAACTTCTAAAGCTTGGTTCTCCCAAACTAGAACCCGTTTTATCAAATGCTTTTAGCCATAAGTAGCTTACCTTCCAACTTAAAGAATGAGTGCTTTCTTGCTCAAAACTTTACACTCACCCATTGACTTATCAAATGTGTAAAGTTTTTTATAAAACATTGCACAACGTGTTGTCTATAGTTGCTGCACCTCCTTCAAGTTAAATCATTTCAAAAGACTCAGTAGATCTTGAGAAATGATCGTAACAAGTCACCTATGTCTAAAACTGTAGTTCTTTACAGTTGATTTTGACACCTGCAACTTCTAAAGCTTGGTTCTCCCAAACTAGAACCCGTCTAATCAAATGCTTTTAGCCATAAGTAGCTTACCTTCCAACTTAAAGAATTAGTGCTTTCTTGCTCAAAACTTTACACTGTGGAAGGAGAACTGATCAAAACATTAGCATTGAATTTTGCACCTCCTGCAACTTCACTTCTTTACATTTACACATGTAAATGTTCCTGCACTCAATTCTCTCAGCCTGATCACAATTAAAAGCTGAAAACTTGTACAGAGGTCAATCAACTATAGACTTAGACTTATACAAAAGCATTTAACAAAAGATTCACAGAGAAGGATAACTCTCAAAAATATCGGGTGCAACTTTTTCTTCATTTCTAGAAAACTTTACATCTCAATGATGAGAGAGATCTTACTCACTACTAAAAAGTCTAATGACTCATACAACTTCTAATTTCTCTCTCATATTTTCCCCGACATTTTTCCTTGTATATATAGGCAAATATGTACAAGCTCATAACCAAACAAAGGTATAAGTGAGCTAACTCTAAATTAATGTACATATGTATACACATCTTCATCCTCTGAACATACACTTTCTTCATGCTTCATAACTTGGTCTTTTCTTCAATTCTTGACTTCAAAACTTCATCAAAACTTCAATTGTTGATTGCCTTGCACCAACAAAAACACATGCATGGAAATGGAAAACTAGAATTTAATGTGATTGTGAATGATATGCAAAATCAAGTGATCATAATGTGGAATTAGTGATGTCTTATGAATCCATTGAGATTCTTCATGTGAGTAATTTTTATATTTTACTAAATATCTATGATATTGATTACCTGTGCATGTAGTAGTAACATTATAATCAAGTATCTTCTTTGGAATCAAAATTTCAGCATCCTCTTCTAGAAAAGGAGGATCATCTAAAATAGGAGTGAGTGTTAAAGTTCCTTTAAAGGATTTCAATAAAATATGAAAAGAATTATTTATATTCCAATGAGAAGGTATGTCTAATCTAAAAGCATTCTCATTAATTTTCTGAATAATACAAAAAGGTCCATAATAATATGGTGCAAGTTTGACTTTAGGATGTTGTGAAATATTTTTCAAACGTCTTTTAATTGTTCATAACCATACCAAGTCATTTTCATTAAATTGTTTAGCTACTCATTTCTTATTAACATTATGCATGTAAGGTTCTTGACTCTTCTTAATAAGCTCATGAACCTCATGAAGTGTAGAAATATGATATTATAGTTATATCAGTTTGAGTGAGAGTCATGGGAGTGGGAAGCTTTTTACCATGAACAATTTCATACAAACTTAACTTTATACATAGAAGGAAGTGGATGTTTTGAAAATCTTGCACTAGTGTATAAGAAATAAAATCATGTGAACTACCATCATCATGTAAAATATTAACAACTTTACCATTAATAGTACCTTGCATGCAAAGTAAAGAATGAATAGAAATTTCTTTACCCAAGGTACTTCGACAGGTTTCAGTTCACAACCTAAATTTAGCTTTAGTATGACCAAATTTACCACAATGCCAACAAGTGATATGGGGCCTCTTTTGTTGAGCACCCATCGTTGCAGTTTGAAGGGTTGGAGGCTTGGTAGGGTGTAAGGCCATTGTCTTGTGGACTAGTGAGAAATTGGATTGAGGAGGGTGCTGAAAAGTAGGAGGGGGCTGAAAAGTAGGACAAGACAAAAGTAGTGAAAGGATGCTTGAAAGGAAAATTAGGCTTGATTGGTTGTTGTCATCGATGCATTTGTTGTAAGTGAATGGATTTGGTGATGGACTGAAACTCCTTCTCAGCATCATGTGCAAAAGAAATAGCTTCATAGAGGGTCATATGAGGTAGTGTGTTGAGCTTGGCTTGGATTCCCATCTCCAAACCATCTTCATATTTCCATTGCAAGGTATGTTCACGAATCCTTTCAAGCAAACAAATAAGTAGTAGTCCTTGCCAAAAGCATTCAGTGTAGGTAGACATAGTATCTCCTTATTTCCATCCAAAAGTAAGTGGAACTGGGGAGGAAGGAAAGACTCCTTGATCTTTTCTTGAAATGTGATCCAAGTGGTGGGGTGGTGGATGCTATGCCACAAAACATTCCACCATAATTGGGCCTTACAGACCAAATAATTAGTAACAAATTTCACTTTCTCAATTTAAGAATATGATTCATCAAAATAAAAGTCATCAAATTGAGAAAGCCAAGGAAGACAAAATTGGCCATTCTTTCACCCATCAAATCGAGAAAATTGGAAATATTTGGCACCAATCTCGGAGGGCGTGCCTTGTTCTTGAGTGGTTATAATGACCTCCACCACCCTAACTAGGTTGTTTTCATCACTCTATATTTCTTGGAGTGCAGCATCTCGTTCTTTTATCTCATTTTGAGCATGTTGGAGTTCGTGTCGCAAGAGGTCCAATTGTTGCTCAATCGGTACCCCGAGTAGGGATGATGTCCCAAAATCCTCAATATTTTGAGTAGGTTCCATGGCCTTATATGGAATCAAAACCTAGGACTAAGCATGTGAAAAGAATTTTAAAAAGTGTATATAATTAAAATAATAATAATAATAAATAAATAAATAAAATAAATGAGAGTGTTTGATAAATAAATACATAAATAAAGGAAAGAGAGTGTTAAATTAATAAATAAATAAATAAGGTGAAGAAAGTGAAAATAGGCTAGTGGATAAAGCATATCTCTTGTAAGTTTGAGGTTGTGGGTTCAAATCCTATACATGCTAAATAAAGAACTAAGTAAGCTAACTAGAGAAGTAAGTAGGATAAATAGGGAAATAAGGAAGCTCGTATTGCCACTCATAAGTTAGAATTGGTTCATGTGTAGCCAATGGAACCAAAGAGAACCAAAGTGAACCAAGAGAACCATGAGTACCAGAGAAGGGAAAGATGCCAAAGTTATGCCATAGTTCTATGCCTTAGTTGACTTCTTTGATAAACAAATTTGATAAATTAGCTTGATAAACAAATTTCATAACCAAATCAAACTCGAACGGTGAATAGTGCATAGAGAGTACAATGAGCACAGTGAGCACCGTGAGCACAATGAGCACAATGAGTAAAGTGAGCACAATGAGCATAGTGAGCATAGTGAGTAGAGTGTCACAGTGAACATAGTGCACAATGCAAGAGGAGTACACTGCACAGTGACAAATTCAAAAAAACACACCGCCGAACCAAAAACAAACGAACTTGATAAATAAAAACCTAGACTGGATGATCGAGATGGATTCCAAATCATGAATGGATGCCGCAAATCACATTTGGATGCTGAGAAACCACCTCCGTAGATGCACCTTGGCTCTGATACCACTGTTGCCTAGATCTTGCATATGCACCTATGCAGAGGATAATTTAGAAACGAGATCTCATAAAAGCATAAATAGAATAGAAAGAGACAAGAGACTTGACACTAGATTGGGTACAATCTCCCCCCACATACTATGATGGATGAGTTTATCAGAGCATGTGTATTTATAAGTATTTTTCATTACATCTTGAATAGAAGATATATGAGGGTTGCGCTTCCAAAAGCATGCATTTACAAAAATCTACTATATTTACAAAATCTTCACTTTCTAAGCAATCTAATATTTTTACAAAAATATCCTTTCTAAAGCGATCTATTATTTTTGCAAAAATATCTAAAATACTATCTTTTAACTATCTTCAAAAATATCTGAATAAGTCCACATGCATTCACGCCCTCATGAGTCTTCACCTGCTAAATCAAAACACAAATCACATTAGAAACCTCAAGAAATTAAAATCCATATAACATTCAATTATTCCATAAAGTATAAAAAACAAATGCCCATTCTTCATTTTGGACAAGATTAGCAGACTCTGTTTTGGGTGTAGCGGCCTCTCCAACAACCATTCCAACCTCTCTTTTCTTTGCCTCTTTTGCAGCCAGCTTTTGACAACTCTTTATGACATGATCATTTCCTTTCGAGTATTTGCAAAACAATTCTGGCTTTTTTGTTATCTTCTCTTCTTTGTCATCCTTCTTTGATTGTGCAAAATTAGCATATTTGTGCTTACTAGTAGATGACATCCATTTACCTTTGCCCTTCTGACTAGCCAGTAAAGCTTGATTTGCAACACGCATAATGAACCCGTTCTACCTAGACTGATCTTCTTACAACAAAACAGAGACTAACTTTTCGAATGTAAAGGCATTTGGATTTCCATTCATCACCAATCAAAGAGTAGAAGCAAAACTGTAATATGAATCTAGAAGATCGTTTAGAATAGTCTGCACAAGCTAACTGCCTGGCACGACTTCATCAGCAAAAATCAACTGCTCCTTCAAATCTTTGATATTTGTCAAAAAAATGTCCATAGAATCTCCTTCATTCATGTGCTCACTCTCCAATTGTTTTTGGAGGTAAGCAACACGAGCCTCATTCCTTGCCTAGCATAAGATTATAAGTGTATCCCAAGCATCCCTTACTATTTTTTAGGAGTGAATGTGAGAAATAATGGCATGTTTGACAGACAAGGCTATCAATGCATGTGCCTGAGCATCTGTGCCATCCCAACAAAGCTGCTCTACAGTAGGTCAAGCAAGAATTATAGCACAAATAGGAATGTGAAGATCATCATCTTCAATGCCATCCATGTCACCTTTAGTAACTGTATTTGTGAGTGTAGTAGGACATTTTTCAACACCTTGCAAAATATTCCATAGTCCTTTTTGAAATCAATACATGATGCATCATATATGTTGGAACATCAAGCTTACACTATGCTTGAGGTGGATTTGATCTACATTAAAGGCTATCGCGTCGAAAGAATATCCGTTGGAGAGTTCCTTTTCATATGCTCATTTATTGTATTTTTTTGAGAGATTTTTGATGGTTCATTTACCGTTGTAAAAGCCTTGAGCTTTACACATGTAAAGGTAGAAATATAGAGCCCAAATCCCACGAATTTGTGGTGGTTGAAGTTGCATTCAATCAAGCAATCAATCACCTAAAAGTAGATCAAACTAGATCTTCACTTTTCCTAGATTGTAGGGAAGTGAATTGATTCCCTCCAACAACCATTCCCACCTTCATTTGAATTCAAATTCAACTTGTAAAAGTCATGGAACACTCCTAGAGGCTATATAAGGACTTGAAATCACTTGTACATTACATGGAAGCAATATACATACACTTGTGATCATCATTGTCTTGCTCCTTCAATTCTTTGCATCATCTTCTTCGCCAAAAGTAATCTTGCAGAGGCTGCTGCTCTCTATTCAGAGCTCCAAATTGAGTGCAAGATGACGCATTGGAAAGATAAAAGTGTCTAGTTTATGCCTATATATTTTCAAAGCATTTGGTTCAGTACATTGGGAGAAATCTGCCTTTTTCTATCTCGGGGTCAATCTCTGCGTATTCCCAAAAAATAGGAAGTACCACCGGTGAATGTCGCATTCATTCCTATAGCATATTTTGCTTATTCCTTATACTTTTGTGCATTCCATACACTCAACCCTATGTGTATCACTCACCTAAAAGGATTTTTTCTAATTGTAATCACGCTGGTTGCTATGGGCATTTGAAGTTCATTGTCTCTTCCATAGATAGTAAGTTTTTTGAGCTAGTCGACCCGCGCACCTATCTGTTTTGTATCGACTCATTCTCCTTGATGCTCCAAAGTACATAGTGCATTTCTTTGCACTTATTGCATGCCTATAAGGTCTATTTGAATCTCCATAAGCTCAAGGGCTGGTCTTGTGCCGGTTGGCTTGACCAAACTTCGTCGCCTCGAACGCACTTTTCTACCTTCTACAAGCTTCTCCAAGTTCTTTCAGTGGTATCAGAGCTAGATCAAGATGGGTGACGGCTTTCCCTCAATGATCGAGAAGCTTGATCGACACAAATATGCGGCTTGGAAAATCAGAATGGAGGCCTATTTTCAAGGTAGAAATCTTTATGGAATTATAGCAGGTGATGAAGTTATGCCTATTCCAAGATCCAAAGGAGGACCTACACAAGAGGAGACAGATAAGCTCACACTTTGGTGTGCAAGGGATGCTCAAGCAAGGTCGTACATACGGAACTCTATCTCTGACTTTCTATTACCACATATTAGAGGATGCAAGACATCTCAAGAGACTTGGGATGCCCTCAAGACTTTCTCTATGTACCCACTACCACTAAAAACCTAATAAGTGTAGGCCAAATAGTTGAAAAAGGCTTGCAAGTTAGGTTCACCGAACATGGAGCTTTTGTGGAAGATCCATGTCAAGGCTTCAAGAAGATAGACCGAGGTGAGAAGCATGGTAGGCTCTTCACTTTTGAAGTAGGAGAAACTAGGAACATAGCTCTATTCAACTTTGGGTCTCAAACCCTAAGTGAGCTTGAAGTGTGGCATAAGAGACTTGCTCATGTGAATGAAAGAACCTTGAAGGATATATGCAGGGATCAAAGTGTTCTTGGACTGCCGAACATATGAAAGCAACACATGATCAACATGTGTGATGCATGTGAGATTGGGAAGGCACAAAGACAACCATTCAACCACAAAGCCTACATCCACAACAACTTATTGGACTTAGTACATACAGATGTATGGGGACCAAGTCAAGAACCTTCATTGGCAGGATCAAGGTATTATGTCTCATTTATTGACGACCATAGTAGATGGACTGTTCTATACTTTATCAAGAGTAAGAATGAAGTGTTTGATTGCTTCAAGAAGTATCTTGCACATGTGGAGAATCATATAGGTAGATCACTAAAGAAGTTCATATCTGATGGAGGGGGAGAATACTTCTCCAAAGAGTTTGATGAGTTCTTGCAGGAAAAAGGTATCAAAAGGGAAGTGACTACTAGGTACTCTCCTCAACTAAATGGAATTGCAGAGAGGAGAAACAAGACTTTGGTTAGATCAGCCCGAACAATGCTTGAAGAGAAGAAGTTGCCACATTATCTATGGGCAGAAGCTATTTCAACTGCTGTGTACCTTGTCAATCAGCTACCATCCAAATCACTTCAAGGTATGGCTCCTTATGAAGCATGGCATGGAAGAAAACCTAGTCTTGGACATTGCAAGGTTTTTGGTTGTTTAGCTTATGTTCATGTACCATCACAAATAAGAGGTAAGCTAGATGAAAGGGCAACAAAGGCAGTGTTTATTGGATATGATTCAACTCAGATGGGTTACAGGTTCTTCAATCCTTCAACCAAGCAATTCACTACAAGTAGAGATGTTGTGTTTGAAGAACACAGGTCTTGGTATGATGAAGACAAACAAAAGGTAACAC
Source organism: Ceratopteris richardii (assembly GCA_020310875.1). Taxonomy (NCBI): domain Eukaryota; kingdom Viridiplantae; phylum Streptophyta; class Polypodiopsida; order Polypodiales; family Pteridaceae; genus Ceratopteris; species Ceratopteris richardii. Next base: position 147,846,080 of record CM035438.1, on the reverse strand, counting down.
TACCATATGATCTTGATTCTGACTCTCATCAATTAGGAAGCAAGCATGACACACAGGTCCAAGATCCAAGAAGTGATACAGACGATGACCAAGATGAAAGAGAAAGGGATTACAAGCTATGGAAGTCAAGAGGCAAAGCAAAGATGCAAGAGGTTGGAGAATGCTCCAAACAAGCACCTAGAAGATCAGCAAGAGAGAAGAAACAACCAGAAAGGTATGGATATGATTCCACATTTGTTACGAAGCATTCAATCTACTTGGCAAAAGACTCTATTTCAGAGGAACCCTCAACCTATGAAGAGGCAAAGGGAAACCCTAATTGGGAAAAGGCCATGAACGAAGAGATAGATGCATGGAAGGAGATGGACACTTTGGATTTGGTTCCAATATCGCCGAATCAAAAGGTAATTGGTTGCAGATGGGTATATAAGGTTAAAAAAAATTCAGATGGATCAGTTTGCAGGTACAAGGCAAGATTAGTTGCCAAAGGATGCTCACAAACTCATGGTATAGACTATGAGGAAACATTCTCAACAGTTGCAAAGATGACTACAATCAGGACATTGATAAGTGTAGCTGCTGCAAGAAATTGGAGACTCCTCCAACTTGATGTGAAAAATGCACTCTTAAATGGTTGGATAAGTGAAGAGGTTACAACCATCTTATGTTTGCAGACTTAAGAAAGCATTGTATGGATTGAAACAAGCTCCTAGAGCTTGGAATTACAGGTTGGTTACATATCTTCAAGATCAAGGGTTCAAAGCTAGCAGCTCATATCCTTCTCTATTCATCAAAAGCGATCACAATGAGGTTATCTATCTATGTGTATATGTAGGTGATATTATTGTGACAGGTGATGATCTAAATGGCATTAAAAGGATCAAGAAACACATGCAAGAGGAGTTCAAAATCAGTGAACTAGGTGAGCTCACATATTTCCTAGGTATGCAAGTGATATATACAGATGAAGGAATGTATTTGACTCAAAGAAGATACATTCAAGATCTTCTTCTCAAGTTCAAAATGGAGAACACTAAACCTGCAGGTACACCTTTGGATATGAATCATAAACTTAGTGTTTATGAAGGTGAGAAAATTGAAGACCTAAAAGAATATCAAATCTTGGTAGGTAGCTTGATATATGCTACTCATACAGGACAGACATCTCATATAGTGTGGGAGTGCTTAGTCAGTTCATGCACTCACCGAGAAGACCACACATGGATGCGGCTAAGAGAGTACTTAAGTATCTCAAAGGTACAATCAACGAAGGTATATTTTATCCTTACTCTTCAGATTTGGATATCAAAATCTACTCAGATGCAGATTGGGCAGGAGCTAAGGATGATAGAAAAAGTACATCTGGTTACTTAGCATTTGCAGGTTTGAAGCTAGTATCATGGAGTTCCAAGAAGCAACCAACAGCTGCTTTATCTTCAACTGAAGCACAGTACAGAGGCTTGACCATAGCAACTCAAGAAGCAATATGGTTAAAAGCATTGTATACAGATTTGGGACTAGTGAGTTCCAAACCTCACATATTTGGAGATAATGTAAGTTCCATGCATCTAGCGGCAAATCCTATTTTCCATGCAAAAACCAAGCACATAGAAGTCCATTACCATTTCATCAGGGAGAAGCTCATGGCAAAGGAGTGTAGCAGATATGATGACGAAGGCACTTGATGGAGTAAAGCTTTGTAGATTCAAAGCTATGGCAGGTATTCAACCTATCAAAGAATGAAGACTCAAGCATACTTTAGCTTGAGGGGGAGCTGTTGGAACATCAAGCTTACACTATGCTTGAGGTGGATTTGATCTACATCAAAGGCTATCACGTCGAAAGAATATCCGTTGGAGAGTTCCTTTTCATATGCTCATTTATTGTATTTTTTTGAGAGATTTTTGATGGTTCATTTACCGTTGTAAAAGCCTTGAGATTTACACATGTAAAGGTAGAAATATAGAGCCCAAATCCCACGAATTTGTGGTGGTTGAAGTTGCATTCAATCAAGCAATCAATCACCTAAAAGTAGATCAAACTAGATCTTTGCTTTTCCTAGATTGTAGGGAAGTGAATTGATTCCCTCCAACAACCACTCTCACCTTCATTTGAATTCAAATTCAACTTGTAAAAGTCGTGGAACACTCCTAGAGGCTATATAAGGACTTGAAATCACTTGTACATTACATGGAAGCAATATACATACACTTGTGACCATCATTGTCTTGCTCCTTCAATTCTCTACATCATCTTCTTCACCAACAGTAATCTTGCAGAGGCTGCTGCTCTCTCTCTAGAGCTCCAAATTGAGTGCAAGATGACTCATTGGAAAGGATAAGTGTCTAGTTTATGCCTATAAATTTTCAAAGAATTTGGTTTAGTAGATTGGGAGAAATCTGCATTTTTCTGTTTCGGGGTCAATCTCTGCATATTCCTGAAAAATAGGAAGTACCACCGGTGAATGTCGCATTCATTCCTATAGCATATTTTGCTTCTTCCTTATAATTTTGTGCATTCCATACACTCAACCCTATGTGTATCACTCCCATAAAAGGATGTTCTCTAATTGTAATCACGCTGGTCGCTATGGGCATTTGAAGTTCATTGTCTCTTCCATAGATAGTAAGTTTTTTGAGCTAGTCGACCCGCGCACCTATCTATTTTATATCGACTCATTCTCCTTGATGCTCCAAAGTACATAGTGCATTTCTTTGCACTTATTGCATGCCTATAAGGTCTATTGAAGTCTCCATAAGCTCAAGGGCTGGTCTTGTGCCGGTTGGCTTGACCAAACTTCGTTGCCTCGAAACGCACTTTTCTACCTTCTACAAGCTTCTCCAAGTTCTTTCAATATATGCCTCATAATGGGTAATTCGTACCATCCACCTTATCCTCAATAGCCAACATATGGAATACATCACTACTTTCATCCATGGCCACTGACTAAAATACCATGATGCAAAAAAATGATTGTATCTCAAAAAGTTGAACAAAACTACCTTGTCAAGTTATGTTAAACCTATAGTAGACTTTGAGATGCTTATATTGGCAAACTAGAACTCATATATATGTTGGATACAAAGGAAAAAATTGCCAGCATAGGTATTGTGATAGTGCATTTGGAGGATGAAGAGCTTAGATCGCGTTTTTGACACCACATAGTGAAGTGGTTTTGAAATCCTAATCACTGTAAGTATGTTCACCAATTTTTGTGTGATTCTAAGACAATGACCGGAGGGGTATCAACGATGGACCAGATGAAGCAGTGACCTACTCTGATACCAATTGTTGGAGTTTGAGGTGTACAGAAGCACATGAAAAACATAAGGATGAAGAAGAAGAAGATGTTATACTTTATGGAATAATGGAATGTTATATGGATTTTAATGTCTTGAGGTTTTTAATGTGATTTGTGTTTTGACTTAGTAGGTGAAGACTCATGAGGGTGTGAACGTGTGTGGACTTATTTAGATATTTTTGAAGATATTAAGAAGAATATTTAGAAGATATTATTTTAGTTATTTTTGTAAAAATAATAGATCTTTTTAGAAAGAGATGTTTTTGTAAAAATAGTAGATCACTTGAAAAGCGATGATTTTGTAAATAAAGAAGATTTTTATAAATGCATGCTTTTTGAAGCACCACCCTCATGTATCTTCTATTTAGGAGTTAATGAAAAATACCTATAAATACACATACTCTAATAGACTCATCCATCTGAGTATGTGGGGGGAGATTGTAGCCAATCTGCTGTCAAAAGCGATGATTTTGTAAATAAAATAGATTTTCTTAAATGCACGCTTTTCGAAGCACCACCCTCATGTATCTTCTATTCTGGACATAATGAAAAATACCTATAAATACACATGGTCTGATAGACTCATCCATCAAAGTATGTGGGGGGCATTGTACCCAATCTGGTGCCAAGTCTCTTGTCTCTTTCTATTCTATTTATGCTTTTGTAAGATCTCATTTCTATACTATCCTTTGCATACATTGTGGTCGTATTCGAAGCCAAGCTTAATAATCAAGCATGAAACATCAATTTAAAGCTCTGCTAAAAGGTTTGCTGCAATTGAATGAAATGGTTGAGTATATTGACTTTGTAGGCTTCATTGGGATCCCAGAGAAGTCCTTGATACCCCACAAAGATAGCTACAAGAAGAGGGTGCTCAACTAGACGGCCTCACCTTTGTTATTTCTCTTCAAGCATGTGGTACCCTGGCAGAATTAGATGAAGATTTTAGCCGAATGTCGTTCCTGGAAATCAGTAGGGTATTACATGATGTGGTTAAGCATAAAGTTCTCACTTTAGATATTTGTATTGGCTACACTTTGATTAGTATGTATGGGAAATGTGGCACTCTTAAAGTAGTCGAATCAGTTTTCAATGATATGCACATGAAGGACATAGTGCCTTGGAATGCGTTGTTATCAACATATGTTGAATAGGAAGAGGGAGAGAAAGTTTAGGAATTGTTTATAAATATGCAAGTAGTTGATGTTACTATGTCTAATATAACACTATTATCTGTGCCTCAGGCATGTGGTGCGCACGGGCTGGACTTATCGCAAGTTATGCTCAATAAGGTCATTGTGAGCAAGCAATAATTTGTCTTGAGTAGATGCAAGAGGAAGGCCTTTATCCTGAACATACAATAATCTAAAGTTTACTAAATGTCTGTAGTCATTTGGGGCGAGTTGATGAAGGGCACATGTACTTTGCCTTGCTTACAAAAAACTTTGGTGTTAAGCCAGATTTAGTACATTACACCTGTATGGGAACTTGCCATTGAGGATACAAGGGAAACTTCTACCATATGAATGCGGTGGCTGTGTGCCGAGGATACATCTTGGATTGGAAATTAGGAGATCTTTGAGGGGGAGGGAGGATAGCTGGAAGGAATTGGGGGTGAGCCTCCAGCATATGAACATGGAAAGGGGAAAAACATTGAGGGGATTGGGTCCTTAATGCCTCATAAACATAGAGAACACTTGTAAGGAAACAAGCTCAGCATTGTGGGCTTGTTGTATGGAGACCTTGGCACTAATGTAGTGTACAAGGTAGCAAGGGATCCTCGAGGTGAAGCCTTTGCCGGTGCAAAAAAGGAAGAAGCCATAGAAGTTGGGTTTATATATAGTAGCATGGGCCGTTTTGGTTCGGTATTCTGTTTAGTGGACAACAAAAGAGGGGATGCACGATCTGCATTTAGGATGATGATGTATAGAGAGGGAATATTCTAGGTGTTTTCTACATGCTGAAGATAATTATAATAGTATACCTATTCTTCTACATCAGAAGCCTTTACATGCATAATGAAACCAAGCAATTATTGCACAAGCTTCAGAAATACAATACTTGGAATGATTACGAGGTAGAGCACTATATTCAAAGAAGAAAGGTTTTTTCAAAGCAAATCTTCTTTATGAAAATACATATGGGAAGTTACGAGAAGATGTTGTAGAATGTGCACAAACGAACATCTTCTACATGGGAACATAAAATCTCCTCATATGCTGGGATGTAAGCAAGATGAATAAAGAAGCAGTTGAACTATTGCAGTTGAACCATATGAGTATGCATTGTGCATTTGCAACCTATGCGACTTGATATTTCACAATACTCAATGGGACTTGAAGATTAGAAGGGAAGTCATTCGTGTACCGAAGATGGAAGGAGGGACCTCTCTTGCACTTCATACAGGAGGGGGTTGTTGTGTGGCCAGACAATGGTAGCTACATAATGAAATATAGAATGCAATTTCTTGGTTGAAAGGAGTTTGAGGGGGTGTTGCTGGAGCAATAGAGACAAAATCTAAGTATTAGAATGCACTACTGAATCACTTGGCATCAGCAGTTATGAAGGCTTGATTTCAACTCCTCATAATGGTGCAACATAGATAACAGATCAGTGCATGTTTGGAAAATCAGGATTAAAATTTTCTATTGTTTTCTCTCATAAGGAGCTCTCAAAAAGATGTCTTCTAGCTACAGATCCTGACAAGGGCTGAACGATAGGCTACCAACAACAAACATCAGTTGCAAATTCGAGTTGATCTGCTTCAAGGAGACCTAGATGAGGGGATAGATGTGCTTCACAGCAAATGAACAAAGTCTTGTGCTGCATGCAAATAATTCTTTTTTTCGGACATAACAGAAGCTATTTTCGCGAAGGGCTATGCGAATACAGTGAGCTTGTATTTGTTGCGAAGATCAGCTCTAGACGTTTTGGTGATGAAGGGAGGCATACAATAGAACTAGACATTTTACACGCCTCAAAGGACTTTCACTTGGTCTAGATATGGAGTATAATAAGGAAATGAGGAAAAACTAGCTTAACACTTTCCTCTATAGCATCGGCAATAAGTTATTACATCGAGTATGTAGACTTGTTATTTCTTCTTTGTTTTTAAAGAGCAGTAAAAGATACTAAGCAAGAATTTCATAAATTGGAGTGTTTAAGCTTCGCGAGAGTTGTGCTTATTCTGTGGTTTGATTCTGAGTATACTTTAACAAAGAATAGTTTTGGAAATATATCTGCATCTCCCGATTCTCAGAATTCAAATACTTTTGCTTTAGAAGTTTATGAGATATGCGAGTGAATCATAAATACTAACTTCGAACTTTCCCACTTCTGAACTTGTGGAACCCTCCATAAAAGTTTATGCTCATTTATTTGCAGTACATGACAAGGACAATTTCCTTGTTTAAGACTTTATGTTTTTTTTAGGGAAACGTGGGTTCATCTTACCAGGGAACGATGGGAACAAAGATCTTTTAACAACAAGAATTTCTTGATCTTAGGAATAGTTCATTCTTGATCTTAGGAATAGTTATTATGAAGCTTAGTGATGTGAAATCAACTCACATTCCAATTCAAGACTCAACAGTTCATCTTTTGCAATTTTTATTCATGGCCATGATTCGCTGTCTTGTGCAGTCAAATCGGATCTTATGGTAATTTGAAGATACTCACAACTCTCTGAAGTTTTCTCATAAACCCAATAAGTGTGACACACACAATTTTTCATAGTCCCTTTTTTTTTTCTTTTTCACAAATCCCGCAACATACCTAGTGAACCTGATGTGAGAGGAGGTGAGAGTAGGAAAGAGAAGTTAGCAAGAATTGTAATTTGAAAACCTTCCCATCCAACTATTTATGGCAGATACTGCGATTACCCAAAGGGATGTCATAACTCAGCTCTTACATTTCCAACAAGACGAGAAGAGGTGAAGTCCCATTCAAACGGTTCATAAACGTTGTCGGAAGGATTTCCTCACTTGATTTAATATATGGGAAAATAAAAATGTTTTGATTCAAAGCTTATGAGTTGATATCTCGCTAACATAATTTTTTAATGTATTGGTTTAAAAATGACTAACCTTATTTTAATTCTTCATTTTATATCTATTACATGTTTATGAGATCATGTATATGTGCATTCATAAATTTAAGTATAGATATTTACATATGCCTATGTTTATAGGGTTGAATATCTATATATATGCAAATGCACTTAAATATGCTTGTGTTCATGTACCTATGAATGTGAATGTGAATGAGGGTTTATGTCATATGAAGGTGCACGCATATATATACTTAAAATACATATATGTGTGCATCTATGACTAAGTGTTTTACCTACCTAAGCACGGGTAAAAAGCACGGGTAAAAATATAGAGTTCTACAAATTTATGTGAGTTCAACTAAACCTATGAATTATTTGGTTTTTCTTATAAGAATATATAAATGTATATATGTTAATATAATTCAATGTGTGCCTATGTGTTAGGATTAAAATTTATTTACTATGTGATTATACTTTGTGATTAGATCATGTTTTAAAAGCCATAGATGTATATCTTTATTTCTCAGTTCATGTTTACTAAACCTAAGTGTTTTAATTATTTTAAGAACATTTATAATTAAGAAGTCTCATTTTTTTTAAAAGATGAATTTGATATATATATTTAATAGTTAAAGAAAATTAGATATATATATATATAAACATATACATATTTATATAAGCTAAATAAAATAAGTAATATATATATATATATAATTAATTTGTAAATTAACAAAAATGACATTAAGTAAATAATTAAGTTATAATATTTAATTGATATAATTATTTAATGTAGTTTATTATAAGATTCCAACGTGTGTGTTTTTATGAATATGTGTGCTTTTTTATATAAATATGCTTATGTTTTAGATAATTATAGATATGTATGAGATACTTTATTAGTATGCATGAGGATTGATTAGTTAAAGTAAGTGTAAGAGTTAGTTTTCTGGATGAAAGTGCATGCGTACGTGAGAATTATAATGTCTATATATGTGTGTGTTCTATATGTTTCTCTCTTAATGTTCTTCTGCAGTATGTTAACTCCAGAGAGAGAGAATGAGAGAGGGAGAGAGAGAGTGATTGTGTTTGCATGCATCACCTCCTCCTCCACCTCTTGTGTTGCAGATCTTTCCCCCCTCCTTTCAGCTGCTGAACACAATCTCTTGAGATACACGAATTGGTGTAGAGAAGAGTTGTCACTGATGAGCCTAGTGTGCAAACACAGAGAGAGCTCCATGCACTATTGGAGATAAGAATGTATGCAAGGATAGCAGATCACAGAAGAGAGAGAAAATCTTTGTCTCCTCCTCTTTCCTCTTGGCTACTGCAGGAGTGTGTCTGCAATGAGTTGTATATAGAGGGGAAGAGAGAGAGAGAGAGACCTCTATGGGATCCTTCATTAGATGCATAGAACTGATTGTTTTACCATCAAAATTCTTTCCACAAGTTGACATAGGTGCGTGGCAGAGACGGGTGAAGCCTGAGCGTGTTCACTGCAGAAATGTCTGGAGGAGAGAAAAAAAAAAGAGGTCGATTGACTGTTGGCGCTGCACCTGCTAAGGCGAGAGTGCTAGAGAGAGCTTCATGGAGTAAGAGCTCCAAGCATGCGTGTTGCAGATGGGAAGAGCGAGAACACAGCATGGCTATCGGTCCACTATCGACGAAGATGCGTGGCAGAGAGAGACGACGCGGAGCACCTAAGCGCTGGAGAGAGATTGTCGGCTTGATGATTTTGACAGTGATTGTTGTCAGAACATAGATAGAAAGAGATGCATCAATTAGCACTACACAAGTATATCTGGAGAGAGAGAGAGAGGGAGACATGACCTTTCCTACCTCCCTCCTCCATCGATAGGAGCACACGAACGTGATCAGAGAGAGAGAGAGAGAGAGAGAGAGAGAGAGAGAGAACAAAGAGAGAGAGAGAGATAAAGAGAACGAAGGGAGAGAGAGAGAGAGAGACAGAGAGAGAGAGAGAACAAAGAGAGAGACAGAGAGAGAGAACGAAGGGAGAGAGAGAGAGAATCATATGTTCTATTATTTTATTTTTTGTTGGTTTTCTTTTTGCTATTTTAATGTAATCAAATTAATTATATATCTTGTTAGCATGTTTAGAACGTATATTTAGCATATTTAGATTAGAATTATATATCTTGTTAGATTAATTAGCATATTTAGAATGCATACATGAATGAAGGCATGTGTATGAATACATATGCATGACTAATGTGTGCATGTGCATGAGTAATGCATGCATAAGTGAGTGATTGAGCATGTTTATGCATAGAATGCGTGCATGAGTGTGCATGAATGCATGAGTTGTAAGTTTATGTGAGTGAGGACATGCATGTATGCATGAAAGCATGCGTGCATATGTGTGAGTGTATAGGCATGAGAGATAGCATGCATACATGTATGAATGTGAGTATGCATATGTATAAATATAGAGTGTATGCATGTGCATAAGTGAATGCATGTGTATGCATTAGAGACGAGTACATACATATGTGTTTGCAAGTGAGTATGCATGTGCATAAATGTTGCATGACTAAAATACATGCATGTTTGTGAGAGAATGCATATGTGTATGCATTTAGTATGCATGTTAGCATGTGTGCATGTGCATGTATGATAGAGTGCATATGTGTGCAATTGCATGATAAGATAGGTAAACATACATGTAAAAATGTGAGATGCATGTATATGCAAAAGTGCATGTGCATATGTAGTGTATGCATGCATAAGAGATGCATGAAGTGCATGTGTATGCATGAATTTATGCATGAGAAGTGTGTTTGTATGTGTTGATATTATATCTTAGAATGTTATGCATGTGCTTACATGTGAGCATAAGTTAGATATGCATGTGTTAAGATAGGTAAGCATATATGTTTGTGCATGTCCATGAGTGATGAATGTGCTTGTATGCATATAGATGTGTGTGTATGCTGTGCATGTTAAGATATCTAATGCATGTATGCAAGTTCATGTTTGTATGAATTGTATAGATATGCATGTGCATATAATAGATGCATATGGATGCATGTGTACGTGAGTGAAGTATATACATATGCATGTAAAAACAAATGCATGTATAGTTAAAGTATAGTGATGCATGTATGTATATGCATTATGCAATGCATGTGAAATATAAAGTATATATATACATAAGAGCATTTGCATAGACATATGAAAAAGCATGTGCATATTAGAATTAATGCATATGCATATGAATATGAAGATTAGTGTATACATAAGTGTATCTATGCATATGCATATCTATTTGAGTATGATGTGCACAAATGCGTATACATATAAATTAGGAAGCTAGGAGTGTATATGTGCGTGTGCATTTATGATAGTGTTAGAAAAATGTACATGTGTGCAAAAATGAAGTTTACATATGCATGAAAGTTAGGAAGTTAGATGTCTATGTATACATGTGTTTGTATAGGTTTATGTATTGAATGATAAATTAATAAATGAGTGTTTTATGTTAATTAAAAGCATACTTATTTTTCTTAATGTTCTTCTGCAGATCATTGTGAAGAGATTTTGATGAGGATTGAAGAAGATTGGATGAGATTACGAGATTGAAGCAACTTGTGATATTTAGATATATAAATTTGAATATGAATATTCTCTAAGAATTATATTAGATCTTATTATAAACTTTTGTTTAGGTTTAGAATTGATCTTAAAGTTTTTCATACTTTCTCTTTACAATTTAATCAAGTTTTAATATATTCCGTTTTCATATGTCTAAGAATTTAGCGTCAACAAGTGGATCTATTACTGATAAGTAAGAATTAGATAACTCTTTTGTTATAGGAACACTTCTAACATCACCTATTGATAGTACGATTAGTAACATAAGTGAAGGAATAGAAATAATTAAAGATCAAATAGTTTATGAGACTTTACATACGGTAGAATATGATCGTAACGTATCCAGGGTTTTGCCTTTACCTTCTATAGTTTTACCGGAACTTGAGAATAAAGAGGATTTGTTTCCACCTAATTTAAAAAGAAATACTAAATCAAAATAAAACGAAAACGTGATAGTTGATATAATTAAAGATAGAATAACTAGGGAGGAAATAATTTTGCCTTCATATCTAGAAGCTTTAGCTAAATATAAGAACGCACCTCCTTACGGCCCATAGTGTTCTATTTTTCATGAATACAAATATTGCTTCCACTAGTAAAACTCCAATTAAAAAGAAAATAGATAACTCCTTCATTTTAAATACACTTTTACCTACACCATTGGAAAATAATACTACACAAATTAACGAAAACAAGGGTAATATAGAAGAAGTAGAAAAAGTAAAAGATATTATTGTAATCGAAACTTTATACACTTCACCTGACAATTATAGAGTATCTAGATTTAAAACTTTTTGTTCTATCGCTTTTCTTGAATCTGACGAAAAAGAAATCTTATTTCCCCCTATCGCTAATAGAAAAAATCAATCTGAAAATCATGAAATAGCCATTATTAAAAATTGTATTATCAAAGAGAAGCCTAATCGAATTACTGAAGAGGAATTGATTTTTGCAGCATATCAAAATGCTAGGAATATACTTTCATAAGAATCTTAGTTCTTAACTTAAACTTAAATAGATTAAAAACCTTTAGCTTTTATCACTCATAAACTGAAAACTTAATCCAAAACCCAAAGCATACTAAGAAACACTCTGCGTGTAGTCACATGGTTAGGTTAACGTGAATCTGTCGGATGAACGTCTACCTCCCTTCACACCCCTCTACGACAACATAGGTGAACCCGACATGAAGCGTGATGATCGTGTGCTTAGGGTTTTTCATTGTATTTTTCAGTTTTTTAGTTAAATAATGAACTTTATCTTCTTCTTGTATGCAGGAAAGTGAAGAAAGAAGCTGCAACGGAACTTGAAGATTTTGTTGCTTACTTTTTCCCTGGGTGTTGAGGGCTGGTCTTATGACCTGAGCGCCTCCATGGGAAGAAGGATATCTAACCTGAGGAGCTTCGTCACTTCACTCCCCCCCATCAACATACAAGAAGATCAAGACTTTTTCACATTCACTTTTAGTTTTGTATTTAGGATTTACTAAAAACAGTTTGTAAAAATATATCACGTGCACATTAGAACCTCTACGTCAAGCAAACTTCAAGTAAGGTGTTTTTCAAGTTCTTTTATTTTTAGTTCATTCACATAACTAAAAAGAAGGTTGTTTTCATTTGCATTAGGAATTAGGTATTTTCATACTTGCATTGAAAGAGCATTGGAACATTTTTTTTTTCATTTAAGAAAGATAGTTTTTGTTTAAAGCACTTAAACATCTTCATATTAGAACTTAGGAAAGTTTTATAAAAAGATTATTTTTTACAATACCAAAAAAGAAAGATTTTATTTTTGTAACCAGAAAGGTTGTTTGTTTGCTTTATATTTATTTCATTGCACAAAAAGAATTTTATACCATAAAAAGAGTTTTAGATTTAGGTTCTTTTTATTTGTTGCTTTAATATCTTTCTTGTTTTATCCAAAATCAAAGAAAATATTATTAAGGAAATTAATAGTATTTTTAAACCAAAAGATCAAAATCAAGGAGAAATATTTTATAAAATTTATCTACTTTATTAGAGAAACCTTTTGAATTAAAAAAGGTAAAAAATTCAAGTTCTAAAAAATTAAAAACTTATAAAGTAAAAGAGAAATCTTCGTATAAATTCAAAAGATCAAGTCAAAAAGATAAGTATAAATTTAGGATTTAGAAAACAAAAATACTTAAGAAGGAAGCTAGTAATAGTAAAGCCTAGGATTAGGTAAAGCCAACATCCTTGGCTTTATCAACTAGTGATAGGTTTAGGCAGTTTAGAGAACAATTAGAAACTGTTACTAGGGATCTTCTACTCCATTCAAAGCGTTATCAAGAACGCAAAATGGAGAAGATGTTCAAAAATATGATGATTGAGAAGCAAGGAACACGCACAATCCAAGCCATTTTAAGAGACAAAGGCAAATTCACTAGCTTAAACATTATTGAGTACCTGGATGCATTTGAGGAGCAAGTGCAAATCTAGGGTTTACCTGATGATGTTTTAGTCAAATATTTTGTCCGAGTTGTTTCTAGTTCAATTCTAGAAAGTATACAAGAGCATGCCAATAAACCTTGGGAAGAATTTTTATAAAAGAATTACATAAGATCTTCTATCTTGAGGACTTTAGCCAGCATAGTCGGGAAGGATTTTTGTGTTGGATAAACTCTGTAAAGAGCAATGAATCCTTAACTCATCTTCATGGTGACTTTATGAAACGTTTAGCTCAACTCCCCCAAGATGATAGAAATGCAATAAATCCAAATGTAATTATATATTTCCTTAAAATACTAAGTCCTGAGGATAGGGCTGAGGTTGAGAGACGTATAGAGGAGCCAGGAAAAAGGTATGGGCTGACTGACGACTAGGAAAAAGTCAAAAAAGAAATAGAGGTTGTTGCTCAAATGAAGCAAAGGTAAACAGTTTTGTATGCTAGACCTAATGCTTCTCAGCCTAGGGAGATTCTTGCTGCAAGGCAAGTTGACATGCCAATGCCTACGACTACGGCTACGGCTAATAATTCAGTTCCCACTAAAGCTTCGATAGAATTTCAACTAGATATTCTATGTAAGCAGATGGAGAATGTCATGAACATGAAGGCATCTCTTTCAAAAGAGGTTGCCCAATTGAATAACAAGGTTTACTCCATGAGCTTTAATGATCCTGGGGTTAGCAATAGTGGTGTAGGGCAAGCACCACCCATTCAACCAGTTATGCCTCAATACATTCCTCCTCAACCAGTCTTCCAGCGAGCTCAACAGTTTGCTGCTCAGCCACCCTTTCAAAGAAATAATAAGAAAAGAGGGACTGGCGGAAAGCGATGTGTATGGTGTGATAGTCAGAAGCACACAACTTTTGCATGTGATGAATTGAAAAGCACAAAGGAAAATCAATTACTTGTAGAAATTGATAGAAGATTGTGTGACTTTAGGTCACGTCTTCCTTTATCCATCAATTGAGGCAAAGGAGGAATGAAAAAGCTATATGAAAACTTAACAATCTCTAATGCAACTGCCAGTACTTCGGCTGCTAGATTAGAGCCAATCGATGATAGGCCTCTTTCTACGCCTATCCAAAATCCTTATTCGATAGAGGCACTGGTATGAGCTAGAGGTGATATAATGTATAAAACCGCATGGAAATCTCCTGTAGATCAAGCCTCTGTTTATTCTCACATTGCTAATGTTGAGGAAAAACAAAGACGAGATGATATGCATGATGATGTAGAAGAAGGTGATAGGAGGGTGACTAGGAGACAAACGAGAGAAGATGAGAAGAAAACTGATAAAAAAGTGCAATTTGAGGATTCAAATTTATCTCAAGAGGAGAAAAGAAAGATGATAAAAGAAGGTAAAAACCAACAGATGATAATATTCAATCACAAGAGGAACAAAAGAAATCTGAAAAAGAAAACTCTAAAACTTAAAAATAAACATGATCAAAAACAAAATGAAGAGAAAGGGAAAAAAAAAGGTAGAAGAGCTCCACGTGCTATAATGATTTCCGAGCTCGAGAAGAAAAATGATGCTAGAGAAATCTTAAATGATATTCTTCTAAAAATTCAAGTAACAATGCCTCTTGAACAAGTGTTTTCCATAGCGAAACCGGAGTTTAAGGATAGTTTTATTCGACTGATTAGAAGGAGATGTTTTCCATTGCCACAAGACGAGGATATGCAAGATGTGGCAGAAGAAACTCTAGTTATGAATGATATAGTTACATTGAGTGAGAGTTACATTTACAACTAGATGCGTAAATAGAAATTTTTTAGGACCCATACAACCTGATGAAGAGATGTTAAAGGGTGAAAGTAATTTCAACACTGCCTTCTAGGCATGAGGCACACCAGAAGTGAAAATTAGAATTGGAGATGAGAAGGATTCCTGTTTAGCTCTAGCTCTCATTGACTCGGGGTTAGAGATAAATGTTATTTCAAAGAAGTTTTTTGATAAATTTAGATGGACAATCGACAAAGAGCATGGATGGAGGATGAGAACTGCTGACAATGGCTCTGGCATTTTATTAGGTGCATGTGCGAATGTGCCTATAATGATAGGTGGCATTCAAGAAGAGTTTCACTTCTTCGTTCAAGATAATTGTTCGTATGAGGTAATTCTTGGATAGCCATTTATAGCTGAGATGAGAATGGAAACAAAAGCAATGAACGACGGGTCAGCGTATGCAAGAATTCGATCCAAATCAGGTCTTCGCAAGTTATGACAGTATGCTCAAATCACATTAGAAATAGAAAGAACTTAAGAAGAAACCCCATTGATTGGATCAGTCATGTATGTGATGATCCACTGGCTGTAAGAGAATATGGGGCATATTATGATCAAAATTTTAGCTAGACTCCACTATTGAGCGAGACAATAAGATGAAATTTTAGATTCATTTGGTTGCAGAAAGTTTGTTTCCAATCATATTTTTTATTGTGAAAAGATATTTGAAAGATTTGAAGAGGTTGGATTAACTTTCTCCCTAGAGAAATCTACTTTTGATGTTAATGAAGTGCTAATAGTTGGACATTTATGTGGCCATTATGGTCACAGACCTTATCCAGCAAAAGTTGATGCCATTAGTAGGATTTCTGAGCGGTGTCGCAATGTTAGTGAAGGAGATTCTTAGGTGCATGTGTTTTCTATGTCATCTGGATCCCTCACTTTGCTCACGTAGCGAATCCACTTTATGATTTATTAAGAAAAAGAAAGAAATTCTTTTGGACTGATGAGCATTCTAGAATGATGAGATTTCTAAAGCAATTGCTTATCAATGCTCCTATTTTGAAACGTATTGACTATACAGGAAATAAGCCTGTAATCCTAACAGTTGACACTAGTCCTATTGGTATAGGCTGGGTCATTGGGCATGATGATGAGGAGGAGCAAAGGTACGCAGTTCGCTTTGGAGCAAAGATTTTACATGATACTCAAAGGAATTACCCTCAAATTAAGAGAGAATTATGGGGATTAGTTACAGCTTTAAAAACAGATAAAGAATACTTTATAGGAGCTAATGTAATAGTAGAGACTGATTGTCTTCCGTTAATAGGTTTAATAGCCAATTGTTCATCTCCAGATATAGCTATGTTACGATGGATAGCCTTTATTAAATTTATTAACCCTGCTTTTGTACATATAGCCGGTAAACATAACACCGTTGCTGATATGCTTTCAAGAGCAAAGTTCGATAATGACAATGAAGCAATAGACAATCATATAATTTAATAAATTATGAAACATCTACCTATTTGTATGAGAAATTTAGAAAAGACGATTAGGAAGGAGAGTGCCGAGATATAGGATACTATCTGAGTTCGTTTCAGCCTATTCCAAGCTGGTCTTCAAATCGATTCCGGAACATCAGGAAGAAGTCTTTCAACTTCTTCTTGAAAGATGGATACCTTTGGAGACATGCTAGAGGAAAGGTAAGAAACCTTCAAAGAGTTCTAGGCTTAAAAGTTTTTCAAGTGCAAGTTATACAAGAGATGCGTGAAAGCCTTTAGGCTGGTCATAAAGGCTTTGTAGCTACATATGAGAAAATTAGGGAAAACTATTTGTGGTTGAGGATGTACGTAACTGTTAAAGAATTTGTGAGCACTTGTAGTACATGCCAGTTACATTCCTCTGTCAAGCATAGAGACCCCCTTCACCCGACCTATCCACCTTGTATTCAATACAAGTGGGAGTCGACCTTGTGACCATGCCTAAAAGCAATAGTGGTATGAGATACATCGTTCTTGCATGAGAGGATTTGACAAACCACATCGATGGTAGAGCACTTCGTTCCAATACTAATTATAATGTATGCATATTCCTTTTAGAAGAAGTTTTATCCAGATTTGGATATATAGAAAAAGTAGTAGCAGATCGAGGTGAGTTAGATGCTAGAGAGGCGAGAGAATTCTTTGCACAACATGGAATTCGATTGTCTCTTACGACTGCCTATAACCCTGAAGCAAATGGTAAAATAGAACGAGGGCATCCTTCCATAGTGAAGGCTATTTCGAAAGCTTGCCATGGAGATATTGGACAATGGCCAAAATATCTCCCATTTGCACTTTGGGCTGATAGAATGACGTACACGAGAACAACTGGTTTTATGTTGGCTGAACTCATGTACTGGCAGAAACCGATATTTCCCGTACATACTCAGATAGTTAATTGGATGAGTGTAGGTTGGAAAGATAATGTTTCACGAGAGGAATTATTAGCGCTTCAGCTTAAACAACTAAAACAAGATAACAAAAATCTAAAAGAAGCAATTAAAAAATTAAAAACATCTCGACTAAAAAATAAAATATATTTTGATAAGAAACATAGATTGAGGCTACAACCAATAGAGAGTGGTGATTGGGTGCTTGTATATGATAGTACGTTTGATACTCAATACGATGCACGCCATAAACTAACTAAACATTGGTTCGGACCTTATGTTGTTGTTTCAGTTTTTGAGACAGGTACTTATAAATTACGAGAATTTGATGGTTCTATGCTAAGAAATTTCATTGCAGGAAAAAGAATAAAGTTGTTTAAAAGAAGAGAAAGCAGTAAGATCGAGTTGGACGAAGACTTCCTGGAAGATGAAGATGAAGATGAAGAATAACCAGGTGAATTAATTCTAATTATTTCTTACTATTTATGTTTCTTTTTCATGCATTTCATAAATAAGGTTTTATTTGTTTCTGATATAAAGAGAAAATTTATTAAAATTACGTAAATAATGAACGAGAAATTAAAGTAGGAATATGTATATAAGTTGAAAGTCTAATTTAGAGAACTTGTAATGCGTTGTGAAGATAGGAGAGCGAAACACTTGAACTGCAACCCCTAGTAAAAGAGAAATTTACTTTATACTAGTAGAATTCTTTACTTTCTGAAACTGTTTAGCAAATGAGATCCTAATTCTAGCTGTAGCAAATTTCTAGATCCTCTGCTCTGATTAGGGGTTAAGCCTTTCCCCTTAAACAAAAAAGTTGCAAAGAAAAATTAAGAAAAGAGAAAAATGAGACGATCAAGCAGTATATTAATGGCTACTGCAAGATGGTAAAAAGAAAAGAAAGAAAAAAGAAAAGAAAAAAGAAAATATCAAAGAGAAGAAAAAAGAAAAATATGATTCAGTTGTGGTCTTGAAACCACTTCTGAAATACTATGCGGGCTATATGAGGCGGAGGTTTGTTGTAGAAGAGTTAGTTAGATGTATCCTATGGCAGACGTCTAAGAAATAAAAGAAAACATACTTACATAAATTAAATTTTACTTAAGAATAGGGTTAATGGAATGAAAAGTAGCTCAATTATCTAAATAGCCTTTATAGGATTTTCTGAATTTGTATTTTTGACTATATGCACTGACCGAAACAATTTCTAATTCATATTTATGTAATTTTAGAAATTTTCTTTATTATCAAAAACATGATTAGAAACTAAAAAGCATTTTTTATAACATTGTTTAGAGTTAACTTATAGATTTTACCAAAGAATTTGATACTGCTTTCCATTGATCTGTAGGTTGGCTCATCGAGGACGATGTGCAGGTTTGGTGGGGCAGATATCGGAAGGATTTCCTCACTTGATTTAATATATGGGAAAACAAAAATGTTTTGATTCAAAGCTTATTAGTTGATATCTCTTTAACATAATTTTTTAATGTATTGGTTTAAAAATGACTAACTGTTTCTCTGGGTACCTACAGAAAAAAGAAGAAAATAAATTCAGAATGAAAGACTTAATTGATCCTTATTATAATTTTCTATTTTATATCTATTATATGTTTATGAGATCATGTATATGTGCATTCATAAACTTAAGTATAGATATTTACATATGCCTATGTTTATAGGGTTGAATATCTATATATATGCAAATGCACTTAAATATGCTTGTATTCATGTATCTATGAATGTGAATGGGAATGAGGGTTTATGTCATATGAATGTGCACGCATATATATACTTAAAATATGTATATCTGTGCATCTATGACTAAGTGTTTTACCTACCTAAGCACGGGTAAAAATATAGAGTTCTACAAATTTATGTGAGTTCAACTAAACCTATGAATTATTTGGTTTTTCTTATAAGAATATATACATGTATATATGTTAATATAATTCAATGTGTGCCTATGTGTTAGGATTAAAATTTATGTACTATGTGATTATACTTTGTGATTAGATCATGTTTTAAAAGCCATAGATGTATATCTTTATTTCTGAGTTCATGTTTACTAAACCTAAGTGTTTTAATTATTTTAAGAACATTTATACTTAATAAGTCTCATTTTTTTTTATAAGATGAATTTGATATATATATTTAATAGTTAAAGAAAATTAAATATTTATATACATATTTATATAAGCTAAATAAAATAAGTAATATATATATAATTAATTTGTAAATTAACAAAAATAACATTAAGTAAATAATTAAGTTATAATATTTAATTGATATAATTATTTAATGTAGTTTATTATAAGAGTCCAACGTGTGTGTTTTTATAATATGTGTGTTTTTTTTATATAAATATGCTTATGTGTTAGATAATTATAGATATGTATGAGATACTTTATTAGTATGCATGATGATTGATTAGTTAAAGTAAGTGTAAGAGTTAGTTTTCTGGATGAAAGTGCATGCGTACATGAGAATTCTAATGTCTATATGTGTGTGTTCTATATGTTTCTCAATTAATGTTCTTCTGTAGGTATGCTAACTCCAGAGAGAGAGAGAGAGGGAGAGAGAGAGAGTGATTGTGTTTGCATGCATCGCCTCCTCCTCCACCTCTTGTGTTGTAGATCTTTCCCCCCTCCTTTCAGCTGTTGAACACAATCTCTTGAGATACAGGAATTAGTGTAGAGAAGAGTTGTCGCTCATGAGCCTAGTGTGCTAGCACAGAGAGAGCTCCACGCACTATTGCAGATAAGAATGCATGCAAGGATAGCAGAGCACAGAAGAGAGAGAAAATCTTTGTCTCCTCTTCTTTTTTCTTGGTTGTTGTAGGAGTGTGTGTGCAATGAGTTGTATATAGAGGGGAAGAGAGAGAGAGAGAGAGAGACATCTGTCTGATCCTTCAATAGATGCACAGAAGTGATTGTTTTACCATCAAAATTCTTTCCACAAGTTGACATCGGTGTGTGGCAGAGACGGCTGAAGCCTGAGCGTGTTCACTATAGAGATGTCAGGAGGAGAGAAAAAAAAAGAGGTCGATTGATTGTTGGCGTTGCACGTGCTAAGGGGAGAGTGCTAGAGAGAGCTTCATGGAGTAAGAGCTCCAAGCGTGCGTGTTGCAGATGGGAAGAGAGAGAACACAGCATGGCTGTCGGTACACTGTCGACGAAGATGTGTGGCAAAGAGAGATGACGCAAAGCACCTAAGCGCTGGAGAGAGATTGTTGGCTTGATGATTTTGATAGTGATTGCCTATCAGAACATAGACAGAAAGAGATGCATCAATTAGCACTACGCAATTATTTCGGGGGAGAGAGAGAGAAGAGAGAGAGAGAGAGAGAGAGAGAGAGAGAGAGAGAGAGAGAGAGAGAGATGACCTTTCCTCCCTCCCTCCTCCATCGACAGAAGCACTCGGACGTGATCAGAGAGAGAGAGAGAGAGAGAACGGAGAGAGAGAGAGAGGGAGAAAGAGAACAAAGGGAGAGAGAGAGAGAGAGAGAGAGAGAGAGAAAGAGAGAGAGAGAGAGAGAGAGAGAGAGAGAGAGAGAGAGAATCATATGTTCTATTATTTTATTTTTTGTTGGTTTTCTTTTTGCTATTTTAATGTAATCAAATTAATTATATATCTTGTTAGCATGTTTAGAACGTATATTTAGCATATTTAGATTAGAATTATATATCGTGTTAGATTAATTAGCATATTTAGAATGCATACATGAATGAATGCATGTGTATGAATACATATGCATGAATAATGTATGCATGTGCATGCGTAATGCATGCATAAGTGAGTGATTGAGCATGTTTATGCATAGAATGCATGCATGAGTGTGCATGAATACATGAGTTGTAAGTTTATGTAAGTGAGGACATGCATGTATGCATGAAAGCATGTGTGCATATGTGTGAGTGTATAGGCATGAGAGATAGCATGCATACATGTATGAATGTGAGCATGCATGTGTGTAAATGAGAGTGTATGCATATGTATAAATATAGAGTGTATGCATGTGCATAAGTGAATGCATGTGTTTGCATTAGAGATTAGTACATACATATGTGTTTGCAAGTAAGTATGCATGCGCATAAATGTTGCATGACTAAAATACATGCATGTTTGTGAGAGAATGCATATGTGTATGCATTTAGTATGCATGTATGCATATGCATGTTAGCATGTGTGCATGTGCATGTATGATAAAGTGCATATGTGTGCATATGCATGATAAGATAGGTAAACATACATGTAAAAATGTGAGATGAATGTATATGCAAAAGTGCATGTGCATATGTAGTGTATGCATGCATAAGAGATGCATGAAGTGCATGTGTATGCATGAATTTATGCATGAGAAGTGTGTTTGAATGTGTTGATATTATATCTTTGAATGTTATGCATGTGCTTACATGTGATCATTAGTTAGGTATGCATGTGTTAAGATAGGTAAGCATATATGTTTATGCATATCCATGAGTGATGAATGTGCATGTATGCATATAGATGTGTGTGTATGATGTGCATGTTAAGATATGTAATGCATGTATGCAAGTTCATGTTTGTATGAATTGTATAGATATGCATGTGCATATAATAGATGCATATGGATGCATGTGTACATGAGTGACATATATACATATGCATGTAAAAACAAATGCATGTATAGTTAAAGTATAGTGATGCATTTATGTATATGCATTATGCATGTTTATGCATGTGAAATATAAAGTATATATATACATAAGAGCATTTGCATAGACATATGAAAAAGCATGTGCATATTAGAGTTAATGCATGTGCATATGAATCTGAAGATTAGTGTATACATAAGTGTATGTATGCATATGCATATCTATTTGAGTATGACGTGCACAAATGCGTATGCATATAAATTAGGAAGTTAGGAGTGTATATGTGCATGTGCATGTATGATAGTGTTAGAAAAATGTACATGTGTGCAAAAATGACGTTTACATATGCATGAAAGTTAGGAAGTTAGAAGTCTATGTATACATGTGTTAGTATAGGTTTAAGTTATGTATTGAATGATAAATTAATAAATGAGTGTTTTATGTTAATTAAAAGCATACTTATTTTTCTTAATGTTCTTCTGCAGATCATTGCGAAGAGATTTTGACGAGGATTGAAGAAGATTGGACGAGATTATGAGATTGAAGCAACTTGTGATATTTAGATATATAAATAGGTATAGGAATATTCTCTGAGAATTATATTAGATCTTATTATAAACTTTTGTATAAGTTTAGAATTGATCTTAAAGTGTTTCATACTTTCACTTTACGATCTAATTAATTTTTAATATATTCCGTTTTCATGTCTAAGAATTTAGCGTCAACAAGTGGATCTGTTACTGATAGTAAAGAATTAGATAACTCTTTTGTTATAGGAATGCTTCTACCGTCACCTATTGATAGTACGATTAGTAACATAAGTGAAGGAATAGAAATAATTAAAGATGAAATAGTTGATGAGACTTTACATATGGTAGAATATGATCGTAACGTATCCAAGGTTTTGCCTTTGCTTTCTATAGTTTTACAGGAACGTGAGAATAAAGAGGATTTGTTTCCACCTAATTTGAAAAGAAATACTAAATCAAAACAAAACAAAAACGTGATAGTTGATATAATTAAACATAGAATAACTAGGAAGGAAATAATTTTGCCTTCATATCTAGAAGCTTTAGTTAAATATAAGAACGCACTTCCTTACAGCCCGTAGTGTTCTATTTTTCATGAATACAAATATTGCTTCCACTAGTAAAACTCCAATTAAAAAGAAAATAAATAACTCCTTCATTTTAAATACACTTTTACCTACACCATTGGAAAATAATACGACACAAATTAACGAAAACAAGGGTAATATAGAAGAAGTAGAAAAAGTAAAAGATATTATTGTAACTGAAACTTTATACACTTCACCTGATGATTATAGAGTATCTAGATTTAAAACTTTTTGTTCTATTGCTTTTCTTGAATCTGACGAAAAAGAAATCTTATTTCCACCTATCCCTAATAGAAAAAATCAATTTGAAAATCGCGAAATAGTCATTATTAAAAATTGTATTATCGAAGAGAAGCCTAATTGAATTACTGAAGAGGAATTGATTTTTGCAGCATATCAAAACGCTAGGAATATACTTTCATAAGAATCTTAGTTCTTAAATTAAACTTAAATATATTAAAAACCTTTAGCTTTTATCACTCATAAACTGAAAACTCAATCCAAAACCCGAAGCATACTAAGAAACACCCTATGTGTAGTCACATGGTTAGGTTAACATGAATCTGCTGGATGAACGTTTGCCTCCCTTCACACCCCTCTATGACAACGTGTTATTAAACAAAATGGCTACTTTGATGGCAAAAATATTACATAGTTTTGCAAGGAATACTAGTTGGAAGCTCGGTACCTTGGGGTAGGGCTTACAGCTCTGAATGATAAAGAACTAATATAGAACTTTGTATATGTGTTCGAGCTATATTTGAGAAACCGACTGACAATGGAAACTCAAACAAAGTGGTCATAATACAAGATGGCTCTCATAAAGATGTTCACACTTGGAGATGTCGATAAAGTAACTCGAGCAACGTTTTTAAAGCGGATTCACAAAGCTAAAGATCAATCCATCCTAACTATTAAAAGACATTTTGACCATCAATTTGATGACTTGCCAGAACATGATAGGAAAGCAGTAGAACATGAAAACGTATCCTTGTTCCTATGAGCAATGGATATGAAAGCCCGTGAAGAACTTCTTCCACAACTGCAAGACATGGAAACAAAATCTGGACTTATAGAAGATTGGGGTGAGGTTGAAGGAGCAGTAAAGAGGTTTGTAGAAAAGCAAAGAACCATGGCAAAGTTCATGCAAGATTGGCATGAGGATTTACAAGATGGCCAAATGCACGCAACACATCAGCCTGCTCCAAATACTCAAACCAATCTATCAATTGGGAAAGATTTTATGCCTCTTAATACCATGGAGGAAATGTTTAAAAGATTTAGAGGCCTCACAATTCAAAGTGTTAAACAGATGATAGTATCCCAATTTCTGCAAGCTACTATAAATAAAGCCCCAAAAACTCTAGAAATTAAGAGATGTATGTGGTGTGACTCCTTGGAGCACAACAGGTACCCGTGTGAAAGCTTTAAAGAAGCATTGGCCAAGAATTTAGTTTTTATTAAAGAAAAGATTATCTATGACTCGAAAAATGGGGAAAAGGTAAATATAAAATTTTTTCGGGGAGGCATGAAAGTATTCTTCCCTGGCACCTCCAAAAATGTTGCTTCGACTTCTCATACATCTACATATGCATGTCAAATAATTGACGATAATAGTGATCCAGAGTCATGGTCCAAAGTAATGAAATTGCTAGACCAGGGGAAAACGCATCAAGAGATTTTAAAGATGGCAAGTAATGAGATCCAAGGTTTAATCAGATGGAAAGACCCTATAGATACTCTCTCAAGAGTTACTTATTTATGCTCTTCAATGGCCAGTTTGTTACATGGCACAAGGTAATGCATGGTGTTGTAGAGATTTTATCTCTATGTCAAACATGAATATTTTATTGATACCCTATCCAAAGGTGTGATTCAATAAGTCTTCAAAATTAATTTATACCTACAAGATAAATCAAAGAAAACAATTTAGCATCATTGCATTCTATATTTATCTCTATCCTTCCAAGTAGTACTTAGTTGAGAAGGCTTGGGGATGTGTGATTTCAGTTTGTGTTGTGTATTCATAATCTTATATGTATTATAAAATGATAGTGAACTCCTTACTCCGCAGATTGAGCTTTTTGTGAGATGTAGCATTTAAATGTGATGGGGGTCACCTATTGTTGAAAACAAAACCATCTCCTCGTACTAGGTAAGTTGTTCTAGCTTAGGTTCCCATATCTGAAAAAGAATCATCAACTCTATTTGAGGGGTCATTGGAATCTAGTTGAGAGAGAAAATCAGCTACCACATGAGAAATTCCTAGTCAATGGACTACATCATAGTCAAATTCTTGCAAAAACAATACCCATTGTGCAAGACATCCAAACAAGTTATTTTGTTTGATCAAATAAAGGAGTGTTGAATGATCAACATGAAAATAAACTTGTGACTCATAAAATAATGCCAATACTTTTTTTATAGATAAAGTCAGTCCTACACAATCATGCTTTGTGATTGAGTCATTTTTCTCAGCATTGATTAAATGTTTGCTAGCATAGTAGATCGAATGGTACCCACTACCGCTAGCTTTCTACATGAGACACTTCCAAAGGCCATATTTGAAGCATCCATGAACACATGAAAAGGATGAGCCCAATCTCAAGCTTCTAAGATAGAAGCTTAGTTAACAAAATATTTAATTGTTGAAAAGCTAATTCACATCATATATCCCCTAGAACTCTCTAGATCGACGATCCACATAGTTTAGATAACATATGTGTTAGCCATGCCAAAAATCTATGAATACTTGGAGAAGCTTGAGTAGTAGAAATTTGTGCTTCAAGTGTTGAACTTTGTTCCAACCAAACAGCAAATTACCTACCCTTTTGCCCTTGGAGAGTCAAATACGCCTTATGAGCTTCAAATGGATGTAGTAAAACACCCTATGTGCTTTGGAAGATCAATGAGAAAAGATTGAAACAGAATATATAGTTTTGCACAAGCTAGTTTAAGTAACTTGCTATTTATGAATAAACCATGCAACTTCTAAAGATCAGAGCTCCCAATTTGGTTAGAATTGACCAAATTACTTTTATGGAATTATGGTTCATAGGGTTAAGTAGCCATAATGCATAATGACCAAATTTATAACCTAGCCATGCTTCAAGTATAAGCTTAGCATTGATAGATGGTGATTCTAACTTTTTCAGGGATGTGGAGATCTAGACCCCGAGACCGTAACAACTCTATTTCTCACAATCCACTTAACCAAATGCTACATAAATTTTTACAAATAATAGAAATTATTACCTTTCTAAGGAGACTTTACCTCATAAGCATTGCATCTCTAAGAAGTGAGATCCAGGCTCTGCAAGTTGACAAATCTTGAAGAAGATGATGCAGGAAAATAGAAGATGAGCAAAGAGAAGATCAAATATGAATGTATATTGCTCTAACATATTGTACAAATTCTCTTGAGAATTCATATAGACTCTTGGAGTCTTCCACAACTCTTTTAAAATGAATTGAATTTAAATTAACATGTAGGTAGATTTTGTGGTGATTGAAAACACCTTTTCCTATAGTCTAGGAAAGCAGAGAATCAAGCTAAACTTGACCTTGGTAGTTGATTTATCACCACCTCCAAAATCATGGTTTTTGGAATTTCCAATGCTTCTTTTTCAACAAGAATACAGTTCTTAAGACTTATGATTGTTTGCATGGATAAAGAATCCTCATGGTACATCATAAGTGATCATGAACCTTTACATCAATAGAGATTCTTAATGAATTCCCTAACACTAAGGCTCAAAATAATGAATGAATTTAAGTCCTTCTCAAGCATGATGAAGGCCTCATGTTCTAACAACTCCCCCTCAAGATAAAGTGTTGTATATTATTGAACAATGCATTGTTAAAGTATTATATTATTAATGTATTAATATGTTTTTGATGTTTTTGATATAGCAGCTGAAGGTTCGTGAGGAGCGTGCAAGGCGTGAAAGGGCAAACATCAATAATCGGAATAATTATTATTTAGCTTGTAAATAAACCCGCATAGAAGGTTCTATTGTTAGAAAAGTAATGGTCAGAATAAGGGTCATTGAAGACCGTAGTTTCTTTTATTGAAAGCAATGGCTTTCCGTAAAAGTTATCAACTTTTAATTTCACGCCTGCTTTTCGAAGCCGCCCTCTTGTAACCACTCTTTTTGACGTAATCAAAATTCCTATAAATACATGCACTCTATGGACTGTCGAAACAGAGTGCATGGGGGGAGATTGCACTCAATACTGCGTTCTGTCTCGTCTCTTGTTGTGTCTATTCTCTATGTGTTTTTTGTGCCCGTAATCTCTGTATGCGCATGAGCAAGATCCTGACAACAGTGGTATCAGAGCTCTGCACGCGTCAATACAGAGGGTTCTGCTCTTTGTTTGCGATTCTGAATTCCGATTCCATATCCATCTCCATCTCCATCTCCGTCTTCGGTTTCTGTTTCTGTTTCTGTTTCTGTTCCGGTTCCGACTTCGGTTTCAGTTCTAGTTTCTGCTTCTGTTCCTGTTCCTGTTCTAGAACCAGAACCTACATTTACACCTGCGTTTACACCTGCGTTTACTCCTTCGGCTTACTCCAAGGCGTCGACTAAGGCAATAACTTAGGCAATACATTGGCACCCAAGGCTCCCTTGGCAGCCGTTGGCTACGCGTGAGGCAATTTTAATTTTTGAGTGGTAATAGAGAGGTTTAGAGTCCCTAAGGTAGGAGGATTTGAACCCACAACCTCCTACTTTCAAGGGAAGTACTTTGACCACTCCACCATCTCTTGGAGTTGTTATTCAAGTTCTCTTTCTTTGGTACTTGCAAGGCGCTCGCGGCAATTTCAAGGATGGACCCAACAAAGAATTAAGTGTAACTTTCAATCCGTAGGTCGGATTGAGGCGTGTAATATACCGTTGGAAAGCTCTCGGAACGAACTTTCCAATGAGCTAGCTTGGAAGTGTGAATTCCTTCAAAATCATTGGGTGTCACTTGAGTGAGTGTTCAAGATACCAAGCAAGGTTGAGAGCAAGGATCCAAGAGCACCATGGCGGATTACAGTAATTCACCTTTACCTGGAGTTTCATTTGAACAAGAGTTAGAGATTATGAACCAAGAACTTCAAGCACTTCAACAAGCCATACACGGACGTTATGCTATGCTTCAATTCGACGGACGAAAAGATGGCCACTTTGTCTTATCATGGCTATCCCTATTCAACGATTTCTTTTCCGATGGGTTATATTCAGAAAATAAGAAAATTGAGTTTGCCACCAATTATTTGGTAGGACGAGCGCAGTTATGGTGGAATGATCTTTCTCGTCGTGCAGATTGTCCACGCACCTGGAAGGCTTTTCAAGAAGAGTTTAAAGATTCATTCTTACCTTTACAGTTTACCTTACATGTTTGATAATTGTGATGTATTTACATATTGAATTTAGTCTATAGGAGCATATTACCTTTAATTTTTGAGATTTTGTTTTACTGCTATGGAAAGATATCTCCGATCTCTTTATAGAGTGGCTATAACATATCTTTTGAGCTTCTCTTCCAAGATCAAAAGAATTTGGACTTTACCCATTCATCATCAAACAAACTTTTTTTTTTTTTTTATCATCTTTTCGAAGCCTCGATTCCTGAAGGCATATTGTCATGCTATTATGATAAAGGGGTGGATCATCTTCAGCGCCTGCACACATCGGCAAATTACTTTGTAACCATCCAGATACGTTTCTTGTCAATTTATATGCATAGTTGTCTTCTTTTTACATCCACTTACATTTTGGACATGCATGTTTGCATCGTACATGGAATATACGCATCGTTTAAACATGGTTTGTCTTGTATGGTACATGAATTCTTATTGCAGGGACAGGTATGTATTTTATTGCAGGTTAGCGAGGAGAAAAAAAATACATATGTCAGGGTGTGTAATCCCCTTTTGGTCTCTTTATGTATCATGGAAATTGTTTGTTTCCGGTTTTCAAAATCACGCCGTTATGCTGCCGAAATTTTTACAAAATTCATATGCACATGCATTCAAGTATAAATTCATGATTAGAAAATTAATTATTATTTTATCATATCCAGATATTCATTTTTGTCATCACTTTTGGATTACATTTTGACTTAAATCCTGTATATCATACCCCAAACACATTAATGTACCAGCTCCATGAACATTTCCATGCATGTATTTTTACATGGCACATGCCTATTTTCTTTATTCAGTGATGAAACATGTGACTGGCCATCCATGTTTATTATTTTATCACCTGAGGCCAGTTGCTTGTTCAACTGAGGGGCATGTTATACCTTATGGAATATGTTGAACAATGCATTGTTGGATTGTAACATGAAATATGTTGGCCAATGCATTGTTGGATTGAAATATAGAATAGCCAATGCATTGTTGGATTGTAACATGAAATATGTTGGCCAATGCATTGTTGGATTGAAATATGAAATAGCCAATGCATTGTTGGATTGTAACAGTAACATGGAATATGTTGAACAATGTATTGTAATTGTTAGAGTGTTGAATTATTTTATCAACTGAGGTCAGTTGCTTGTCAACTGAGAGGCATGTTGTATATTATTGAACAATGCATTGTTAAAGTATTATATTATTAATGTATTAATATGTTTTTGATATAGCAGCTGAAGGTTCGTGAGGAGCGTGCAAGGCATGAAAGGGCGAACATCAATAATCGGAATAATTATTATTTAGCTTGTAAATAAACCTGCGTAGAAGGTTCTATTGTTAGAAAAGTAATGGTCAGAATAAGGGTCATTGAAGGCCGTAGTTTCTGTTATTGAAAGCAATGGCTTTCCGTAAAAGTTATCAACTTTTAGTTTCACGCTTGCTTTTTGAAGCCGCCCTCTTGTAACCACTCTTTTCGACGTAATCAAAATTTCTATAAATACATGCACTCTATGGACTGTCGAAACAGAGTGCATGGGGGGAGATTGCACCCAATACTGCGTTCTGTCTCGTCTCTTGTTGCGTCTATTCTCTGTGTGTTTTCTGTGCCCGTAATCTCTGTATGCGCGTGAGCAAGATCCTGACAACATAAAGCATGATCGAGACTTCATTCCTTGATGACTTGAGTACTTGCTATAGACTTGAGCATGCAAATTTTAAATCCATCAAGAGCTTTAGTCATCATATCTACTAACTACTTCTTTGTTGGAACAAAAGATAGATCAATTTCTTTTGCTAAGAGCTTATCCCTAACATAGTGATAATGGACCTCTGTGTGTTTGAATCTTGCA
Source organism: Ceratopteris richardii (assembly GCA_020310875.1). Classification (NCBI taxonomy): domain Eukaryota; kingdom Viridiplantae; phylum Streptophyta; class Polypodiopsida; order Polypodiales; family Pteridaceae; genus Ceratopteris; species Ceratopteris richardii. The sequence continues at coordinate 147,815,479 of CM035438.1, read as the reverse complement.
TGGTATAAAGGGTTTGTTACTAAGTGCATAGAGCTTATGTTATCTACAAATATGTGAGGTTTGGAACTCACAAGTCCCAAGTTTGCATACATGTCTTTTAGCCAAATAGCTTCTTGAGTTGCTATAGTCAAACCTCTATATTTCGCTTCTATTGAGGATAGTGCAACAATAGGTTGCTTCTTGGAACTCCATGAGACAAGCTCAAAACCTGCAAATGCTAAGAAACCTAAAGTACTTCTTCTATCATCCTTGGATCCTACCCAAAGTGCATCTGAGTATAGCTTGAGATCCAAATCTGATGTATAAAGATAGAATATACCTTTTTTTATTTTACCTTTGAGATACTTAACTACTATCTTAGTTGCATCCATATGTGGTTTTCTTGGAGAGTGCATGAACTGACTTAGCACTTTGACACTATATGAGATGTCTTCCCTTGTATGTGTAGCATAGATCAAACTACCTACCAAACTTTGTTACTCTATGGCTTCATTCTATTCACCTTCATCAACACTAAGCTTATGATTCATTTCCAAAGGTGTACCTATAGGTTTAGTATTCTCCATTTTGAATTTCAAGATTAGATCTTGAATGTACCTCCTTTGAGTCAAATACATTCCTTGATCTGTATATATGACCTGCATACCTAAGAAACTTGTGAGCTCTCCGAGGTCAATAATCTTGAATTCTTCGTGAATATGTTTTTTGATCTTTTCTATTCCATTCAAGTCATCACCATTATGTCATCTACATAAACACATAAATAGATAGCTTCATTATGAACCTTCTTCATGAACAAAGAAGGGTCTACATTGCTTGAATTGAAACCTTGATCTTGTATATAGGTTACCAATTTGAGCTCCAAGTTCTAGGAGCTTGGTTTAACATACATAAGCTTGATAGTTAGGGTTTTCAAACCCTGGGGGTTGTGACATGTATACCTCTTCATTGATCCACCTATTGAGAAAAGAATTCTTCACATCAAGTTGAAGTAGCTTCCAATTTCTTGCAATTGCTACACTAAGCAAAGTCCTAATGGTAGTGATCTTGGCAACTCGTGAGAAAGTCTCTTCATAGTTTATGCCCTGATTTTGATCACATCCTTTAAGAACCAATCCTGCTTTGTACCTACAAATTGATTATCTAAATTCCTTTTCAATTTATAGACCCATCTGCAACCTATTACCTTTTGATTTGTTTGCATTGGAGCGAGCTCCCATGTGTCATTTTCCGTTAAGGCTTCTATCTCCTCTTTCATGGGTTTCTCCCAATTAGGCTTTCCTTTAGCTTCTTAACATCTTGAGGATTCCTCTGAAATTGATTCTTTGGCCAAATAAATGGAATTCTTTATTAAAAACATATAGTCATATCCATACCTTTAAGGTTGCTTTCTCTCCCTTGACCTTCTAGGAGTGTGTTTGGAGCATTCTCCACATTCTTTCATCTTGGCCTTTCCTCTATATTTGTAGATCTTGTAGTCTCTCTTCTTCTCATCTTGATCAGCATCCGGTTCACTTCTTGAGTCTTGCACTCATGTATTATGCTTGCTACCTAATTGATGAAAATTTGAACCAAGATCATACAATAGATTTACCTTTTGGTTATCCTCTTCATACCATGATCTATGTTCTTCAAATATAACATCTGTGCTTGTGGTAAATTGCTTTGTGGATGGATTGTAGAACTTGTAGCCCATTTGCATTAAATCATAGCCAATGAATACAACCTTGGTTGCCTTTTCATATATTTTTCCTTTTATTTGTGAAGGTACATGTACATAAGCTAAGCAACCAAAAACTTTGCAATGGCCTAGACTTGGTTTTCTACCATTCCAAGCTTCATAAGGATTCATTCCTTGAAGAGATTTGGATGGAAGTCTATTCAGAAGATACACAATATTTGACATAGCTTCTACCCATAGATAATGTGGTAGCTTCTTCTCTTCAAACATAGTCCTTGTTGATCCAACTAGGTTTTGTTCCTCATGTCTGCAATACCATTCACACCTATTGACCATGTGTTGCTTAGATATGTTTGAGAGCCCTAGAGCACTTTCATCCTTGCATTTATGATTCAAGGTTCTGTCATTCACATGAGAAAGTCTCTTATGCTACACTTCTAGCTCACTTAGGGTTTGAGACCCAAAGTTGAATAGAGATATGTTCATGGTTTTCCCTACTTCAAAAGTAAAGATTCTACCATGCTTCTCACCTCTATCTTCTTGAAGCCTTGAGATGGATCTTCCACATAAGCTCCATGTTGGGTCAACCTAACTTGCAAGCATTTTTCAACTATTTGGCCTACACTTTATTAGGTCTTTAGTAATAGTGGGTACATAGAGAACCTTACTTATAATGTTTGTCCTGCCATTGGGAGCTTTGAAATTTCCAATCTCCACATTATGCTTGATATCATCCCCTTTTTCTATTTCATGATTATGCTTGGGTTTCGTGAAGTTAGATAGAAGAGCAACATTACCTCCAACATGGTTTGAACAACTAGAATCTTTGTAGAATAGATGTTCATCTCCTTTACCTTCTTTGTGACTTAGATTCATTAGGAGTGATGAATCTTCATATGATTGATCCTCTATGTAGTTGCTGAAATCCCTTTTGTTGTAGTTCCTCTTTTTGTTGTTGTTGTTGTATATTTATCCACCTTTGCCTCGTGTGTTCCCAAATACACCTCTACCATCTCCTTTTAGAATCCTTTTATTGAACCAATAATTTTGAGTGGTGTGGTTGGTCTTGTTATAGATGGCACAAGGTTGAACTTCTTGTTCTTTTGACTTGTTGTGCTTTGCTCTTTTCTTCTTTCCTTTCCACGTGCTCTTGCCTACATAGTTCGCTTTGGAAATATCCTCATCATCAAATTCCTTCTTCTTTCCTTTTTTCTTCTTATCTTTCTTATCTTTTATAAAGAGCACTTGTTCTATTACCTTGATAAGAGTTACCTTTGTTCAAGTTGTTGTTGGCCTCTTGATTGAAGAGTTGTCCAAGGAATATATTGAAATCAGGAGTCTGCACATCCATGATGAGATCATAGGCTGTAGTGAATGATTGTGATTGCTTGTCATTTCTGATTCCATTAAAAATCTACCTCATGATGGCCTCTTGTTCAATTATTTCTCTAATTAAATCTATTTGATTTGCAACCTCCTTGACCTTGGTGACAAATGTAGTGATGATTGCTTTGATGTCTTCTTCATTTGGTTGAATACATTCCATAAATGGTTCTTCCTAGCTCTTATGCTAGTAGAGAAGATGGTCTGAAGTGCATCCCAAGTCTCCTAAGATGTTTTGCATCCTATAATATGTGGTAACAAGAAATCAGAGATGGATTTTAAGATATATGACTTGCCTTGACCATCTCTTGTGCACATTAGTGTGATCTTCTCAATCTCCTCTTGTGTAGGTCGTCCTTTGAATCTTGGAGTAGGCATACCTTCATCATCTACTACAATTCCATAGAGATTTCTACCTTGCAAGTAAGCTTCCATTCTAATTTTCCAAGTAGCATAATTTTTCGTATCAAGCTTCACAATCATAGAGGAAAAACTATCAGACATCTTGATGTAGCTCTAATGCCACTTTGAATACTTGGAGAAGCTTGTGTAGTAGAAATATTTCCATGAAATTGTTGAATTTTGGTCTAGCCAACTAGAACAAGATCTAACCATTTTGCCTTGGAGAATCTAATACACCTTATGAGCTTGAAGTGCATGCAATAAAACACCCTATTTGTTGATTGATACAAAACATATAGTTTTGCACATAAGCTAGTTCAAGAAACTTGTTATTTATGGATGAATCATGAAATTTCATAACCTCAATGCTCCTAGCCTGGTTACAATTGACCAAATTCATTTTATGGAATGATGGATTATAGAGTTAAGTATCATTTTTTAATACATGAGAACTAAATTTATAACCAAGCTATGCTCCAATTATAAGCTTAGCATTGATAGATGGTGATCCTGATTTTTTAGGGTGCAGAGATAGACCCCATGAACCTAAAAACTTTATTTCTCACAATCTAGAAAACCAAATGCTATGAGACCTTGTAGAAATAAAATAGAGACTATTAAATTTCCAATGCACAATAAGCATTGGATATTTGAGGAGTGAGAATTGGGCTTTTCAAGTTGATAGATCTTGAAGAGGATGATGTAAGGAAATATAAGATGAGCAAAGTGAAGATCAAATATAAATGCATATTTCTCTAACATATTGTACTTCCCTTGAGTATTTATATAGACTCTTGGAGTCTTCCATGGCGCTTTTACAATGATTTTGAATTCAAAATAGTACGAGGGTAGAGTTTTTTGTGATTGAAATCACCCTTTCCTATAATCTAGGAAAGTAAAGAATCAAGATAAACTTGATCTTAGTAGTTGATTTATCACCAATATCCAAACTGACAGGTGTTGGAATTTACCATGCTTATTTTTCAACAAGAATAAAGTTATAAAGACTAATGGTTGTTTACATGAATAAAGAATCCTCATGGTACATCATGTTGATATATTTAGGTAGTGATGTGTGTGAACATTCTAGGACCGCCGGGGCACTTTTTTCCCTCTTTAGGAGGTTTTTTTCCCCCGGCTTGTATATATACCTATTGCCCTAATGGGCTACTTATCTTTGTACATTCTCCAGTAATACATTCAGTCTTGTGTGTTGTGCTCCAAGCTTCTTCTTCTTCCTTGTGCTGTTCGCGTGCTTGCGCAGACGTCTAACTCCAACAATTGGTATCAGAGCAGGTTGTCGCTTCATCTAGGGCACCGTCAACACTCCTCCGTTTGCAGTCTCAGATTCACACGAAATTTGGTGAGCATACTCAGGGTGTTTTCGAGATCAAAACAGCTTCGCTATGTGGTGCCGAAATCGCGATCTGAGCTCGTTTCGGCCTCTGAACGCACTATCGCAGCGCTTGTGCAGGCTGTAGCTCAAGTGTAAGCACCACCTCCTTTACTTGTCAATCAGCGGAGATGTGAGGACCGGTATGAAGACCACGAGCAAGTGAAGGCACAAGTGCGTTAGTGAAAGCACATAAACATGCACACACATACACACACACGCGCACAAGGCAAGATCAAAGAGAGGAACAATGGAAGGACTTTGATTACTAAAGAAATCTATTACAAAACTGAAATCTACAAGAAGCCAACCTCAAAAATGAGCTCTCAAGCTCTTTTTATAGGTTTTTGACTAGTTTTGGCCCTGTCTAGACCCAGTGTCCGGCCTAGTTAAAAATTAGGTTCCAGGGTTTATTTGAGGGCTCAAACGAAGTCTAAAAATTATGAAAATTGGTACGATGGTACTTCTAATGCTCCTCAAGCTCGAGGACTCCTCGGCTTGCACAAAATGGAGCTACAAAAATAGAAAATGGTATTTACAATGGTTTTAGTGATGGAAATCACTAGTTTTGTAGGGGATTCTTCTGAAGAGTTGACATGTACTTCATGGAGCTCCCTACTTGCTCCTTCTTCTTGTGTGTGTCCACCTTTCTGATGTGCTTTCATGCTTGTGCTTGACCTTGAGTTCCAACACTCCCCTCCCTCTCGAGTCTGTCGTCCCTGACAGACCCTTGTTGTAGTGGTTGTTCCATGTAGTGCTTTGAGAGGTAGTATCCATTCTGTGTGAACAATAGCCATATATCTTCCAAATTTGGAAGCGTTGGATGTTCGGTTCTTCATTTGTCACTGCAAGCCCTTGGTATGTGCTTCTTTCGTGGATTCCGCATGAATGCATCGTTGTGAGCTTTCAAAGATTGTGAGTTGCTCAAAAGAGGTTATCAAGATTGAGTGGAGCAACTACTAGCTTCGAATTGCTTCCTAGGTATTGATGTTGCCCCCAGGATGTTCGCTAGCTCTTCCAAAGATGATGTTGAGAGCAGTCATGCCAACTACTCATAGCCCATAATGAATGATGGGTAAGTGTGTTCGTGCCTGGGTTGAAAAAAGTATGTGCCTTGTGCACGGCCTTGTAATGTAGCCCTACGCATGCTTACTTGGAAAATGCATTGGAAGAAGTATGGTGCAAAAATTACGGGTCTTGAGCTAAGTGCTCAAGGGTATGCTAACGAAGAGGTTTCCTAAACAATCATGGTTATGGTGTTTCCAGAGTAAAGATACTTACCATGGATGCAAATGCCCCAAATCAGACATCTCAAATGAGGCATGCAAATCAGCCTTGAAATCAGCAATATGCTTCTCAAGAGGACCAGTGAGCAGCATGTCGTCTACATAGACAACAATGATCAAAAGCACATCATTAGCACGCTTAACATATAAGGTGCTTTCAGTTGGACTGTTCTCAAAACCATGTGCAATCAGATAGGCATGTATTTTCTCATACCAAGCACGTGGTGCTTGCTTTAAACCATATAACGCCTTCTTTAACCTGCACACCTGGTTTTCATGCCCTTTCTGCACAAAGCCACGGGGCTGAAAAACATACACTTCTTCATGCAAGTCACCATTCAAAAATGTTGTTTTAATGTCCAACTGATGTACATTCCAACCATGATGGGCTGCAAGTGCACAAATGCTCCGAACAGTAGTCATACGGCATGTAGGTGCAAAGGTCTCATCAAAATCAATGCCTCTTTCCTGCGCATAACCCTTTGCAACAAGCCTAGCCTTATACCTGTCAACTGTACCATCAGGTTTACGCTTCAGCTTGTATACCCACTTAGTGCCAATGGCCTTCTTGCCAGGAGGCAAGTCACATAAAGACCATGTACCATTCTTCATTATAGCATCATATTCAGATTGCATAGCAGCCATCCAATTTTCTGAATTTTGTGCTTCATCAAAAGAAACAGGCTCATTCTCATCACAGAGACTAGATGCAGCCATAGCATAGCAATCTAATGCAAAGGAGGTACTATGAGAGCCTGAACGAGTACGATATGACAAAGGTGCATCTAATTTGCTGTCACGCAAAGTCTGCACCAGCCATTTTGGCATAGTTTTTGCCTGTTCAATATCAGCTCTCTCATCAACAAGTGCATCATGTAAATCTGCATCAGAAATGGAATGATCTGCATCATCATATGAAACGTGCAAAGGTTGAGAAGTTGCCTCATTAGGACCAGCGCTAGCCTGTCCACCTGTAAAAAGAGGCATCAAAGTATCATACATGTCTTTGGAGCTAACAGATGTCTCCTTAGTACATGAAAGCAATGGCTGAATAGCATCTTCCACAAAGACAACATCACGGCTAACCAGAATGCATTTAGTATGTGGATGATACAGACGATAGCCTTTACTTTCAGAACTGTACCCAACAAAAATACATTTTACTGCCTTATCATCCAATTTTCTGCGATGTTGTTCAGGCACTAATGCATATGCCGAACAACCAAAAACACGCAGATGAGCAACAGATGGCTTGCGGTCATGCCAAGCCTCATATGGAGTGATAGACTGCAACGCTTTCGTGGGACACCTGTTCAGTACATATGCTGCACACATGACAGCCTCAAGCCAGAAACTATGTGGTAAAGCCTGACTTTTGACTATGCACCTCGCCATCTCCATGAGTGACCTGTTCTTTCGTTCAGCAACTCCATTCTGTTGAGGTGTATACAGCACTGTACACTGGTGTTTTATCCCACGTTCAGCCAGAAATGCATTAAAATCTGAAGACATATATTCCCCCCCTCGATCAAAACGGAGGGTGCCCATTTTACATGCTGACAGATTTTCAGCCAAAACCAAAAACTGTTTGAAGCACATGAACACTTCGGACTTTGCTTTGAGTGGATATACCCATGCATGCCTGGAAAAATCCTCAATGAAAGTCACGAAGTAAAGGTAATTTCCAAAAGAGGGTGTCTGCATAGGACCACAGACATCACTATGTACAAGCTGCAATTTCTGCATAGCCCGAACTGAACCATCTTTTGGAAAGGAAGAACGTTGCATTTTGCCCAAAATACAGCCTTCACAGACATGTTTTCCAGGTGCCTCAAGTTTGGGTAAAGAGGACACCATTTCAGATTTCTGCAGGCGTAACAAACTAGCAAAATTCAGATGACCAAAGCATGCATGCCAAAGCTTTGCATCTGACATAGCTTGAGAATCATGAACTGCACATGCCGAATCATTCACAGATTTTTCATAGTCTATGAGCTTATACAGCCCACGACATAAAATGCCAGAAGCAATAATCACATCGCCATTTGAGAGATCATGGAATGTACACCTGTCATCAACGAATTTCACAACCAAGCCAATCTTGGCTAATGCAGAAACTGATAACAGGTTCTTTTTGATCCCTGGCACAAATAAAGCATCTGACAAAGTGAAAGAACTACCATCAGCAGTAGTCAGAATGATCTTACCAACTCCCATAACAGGATAAGAGGAGTTATTGGCGCATGTGACAGTATTCCCTGTAGGGGCAGGCTCGAGTGAAGAGAAGAAACTGCGCTACGAGGTAATATGTTTGGTCGCCCCACTGTCAAAGTACCAAACATCTGAGTCTACTGCAGACATGCACTGATCATGAGAAGATGGGTCAAAACTGCAGACAGTAGTAAACGCCCATTCTTCTTCCTGCACAAGATTTGCAGACTCTGTTTTTGGTGTAGAGGCCTCTGCAACAACCATTCCAGCCTCTTTCTTCTTTGCCTCTTTAGCAGCCAGTTTTGGACAGTTCTTTATAATATGATCATTTCCTTTACAGTACTTGCAGAACAATTTCTGCTTTTCTGATTTCTTCTCATCTTTATCCTGGTTCTTCGATTGTGCAGCATTTGCAGATTTCTGCTTACTAGTAGAAGAGCTCCATTTTCCTTTGCCCTTCTGACTAGCCAGGAAAGCTTGATCTGCAACACGCATAATGGACCTGTTCTGCTTGGACTGATCTTCCTGCAACAGAACAGAGACTAATTCCTCAAATGACAAGGCATTCGGATTGCCTTTCATCATCAATCGAAGAGTAGAGGCAAAACTCTGATATGAATCAGGAAGGCCATTCAGAACGGTCTGCACAAGTGAGCTATCTGGTATAACCTCATCAGCAGAAATCAATTGTTCCTTCAGGTCTTTGATCTTTGTAAGAAAACTATCCATCGAATCACCTTCATTCATGTGCTCACTCTCCAACTGTTTTCGGAGGTAAGCAACACGAGCCTCATTCCTAGCCTGGTACAAAGTGGTAAGTGTATCCCAAGCATCCTTTGCTGTTCTACAAGAGCGAATGTGAGGAATAATGGCACGTTTGACAGACAAAGCTATCAATGCATGTGCCTGGGCATCTCTGCCATCCCAACGAATCTGCTCTGCAGTAGGTGCAACAGAAACAGCAGCACGAACAGGAATCTGCGGAATATCATCTTCGACACCATCTTCATCAGCTCCAACACCTGTATTTGCAGTACCTGTCGTTACAGGTGTAACAGGACGTCTTTCAACACCCTGCACAATGTTCCACAATCCTTTTGCAACCAGTACATGTCGCATCATATAAGCCCATAATGGGTAGTTGGTACCATCCAACTTATCCTCAACAGCCAACATACGGAATACATCACTGCTTTCAGCCATGGCCGATGATTAAAATACCTTGATGCAGAAAATTGATTGTATCTCAAAAAGTTGAACAGAACTGCCCTGACGAGTTCTGCTAGACCTGTAGCAGACTTCGAGACGCTTAAACTGGCGAACAGAAACTAGTATATACCTTTGGCACAAAAGGACGAAATAGCCTGCACAAGCACTGCAATAGTGCGTTCGGAGGCCGAAACGAGCTCAGATCGCAATTTCGGCACCACAAAGCGAAGCAGTTTTGAGCTCGGAAACACCCTGAGTATGCTCACCAAATTTTGTGCGAATCTGAGACTGCAAACGGAGGAGTGTCGACGGCGCCCTAGAAGAAGCAACGACCTGCTCTGATACCAATTGTTGGAGTTAGACGTCTGCGGAAGCACGTGAACAGCACAAGGAAGAAGAAGAAGCTTGGAGCACAACACACAAGACTGAATGTATTACTAGAGAATGTACAAAGATAAGTAGCCCATTAGGGCAATAGGCGTATATACAAGCCGGGGGAAAAAAACCTCCTAAAGAGGGAAAAAAGTGCCCCGGCGGTCCTAGAGTGTTCACACACATCACTACCTAAATATATCAACAGTTTGGCATATGCATTAGTGTCTGAACAACATCGCAAAAAATTGGATGATAAAGCAGTTAAATGTATTTTTGTTGGATACAGTTCTGAAAGTAAAGGCTATCACCTATATCATCCACATACTAAACGCATTCTGGTTAGCCGTGATGTTGTATTTGTGGAAGATACTATTCAGCCATTGCTTTCATGTACTAAGGAGACATCTGTTAGCTCCAAAGACATGTATGATACTTTGATGCCTCTTTTTACAGGTGGATAGTCTAGTGCTGGTCCTAATGAGGCAACTTCTCAGCCTTTGCAGGTTTCATATGATGATGCAGATCATTCCATTTCTGATGCAGATTTACATGATGCACTTGCTGATGAGAGAGCTGATATTGAGCAGGCAAAAACTATGCCAAAATGGCTGGTGCAGACTTTGCGTGACAACAAATTAGATGCACCTTTGTCATATCGTACTCGTTCAGGCTCTCATAGTACCTCCTTTGCATCAGGTTGCTATGCTATGGCTGCATCTAGTCTCTGTGATGAGAATGAGCCTGTTTCTTTTGATGAAGCACAGAATTCAGAAAATTGGATGGCTGCTATGCAATCTGAATATGATGCTATAATGAAGAATGGTACATGGTCTTTATGTGACTTGCCAAGGCCATTGGCACTAAGTGGGTATACAAGCTGAAGCGTAAACATGATGGTACAGTTGACAGGTATAAGGCTAGGCTTGTTGCAAAGGGTTATGCGCAGGAAAGAGGCATTGATTTTGATGAGACCTTTGCACCTACATGCCGTATGACTACTATTCAGAGCATTTGTGCACTTGCAGCCCATCATGGTTGGAATGTACATCAGTTGGACATTAAAACAGCATTTCTGAATGGTGACTTGCATGAAGAAGTGTATGTTTTTCATCCCTGTGGCTTTGTGCAGAAAGGGCATGAAAACCAGGTGTGCAGGTTAAAGAAGGCGTTATATGGTTTAAAGCAATCACCACGTGCTTGGTATGAGAAGATACATGCCTATCTGATTGCACATGGTTTTGAGAACAGTCCAACTGAAAGCACCTTATATGTTAAGCGTGCTAATGATGTGCTTCTTATCATTGTTGTCTATGTAGACGACATGCTGCTCACTGGTCCTATTGAGAAGCATATTGCTGATTTTAAGGCTGATTTGCATGCCTCATTTGAGATGTCTGATTTGGGGCATTTGCATCACTATTTGGGCATTCAGTTTATGCAAGTTGATGGTGGAATGGCTTTGTGTCAAACAAAATATATTGACACATTATTGCAGCGTTTTGGCCTTGAAGACTGTAAGCCTATTGCCACTCCTATGGAGACAGGTTTACGATTGAGTCTTCATGATGTTGGAGATGCATTTGATGCTGTTCTCTATCAGCAGGCTGTTGGATGCTTGATTTACTTATGCATTACTCGGCCAAATATTCAGTTTGCTGTCTCACAGATGAGCAAGTTTATGCATTGCCCAGGAGTCACGCATTGGAAGGCGGTTATTAAGCGCATCTTTTGCTACTTGAGTGGTACTCGACTACTTGGGTTGTTTTATCCCAAGGGGGGATCACTACCGCCAGATTTGCATGCTTTTTCTGACTAAGATTGGGCTGGTTGCTATGACACTCGTGTGTCCACCAGTGGTTTTTGCTTCATGCTTGGTAGCTCATGTATATCTTGGTTGAGCAAGAAGCAGCCTACTGTGGCCACTTCCAGTTGTGAGGCTGAGTATAGGGCAGCTTTCACAGCGACTTTTGAGTGTGTGTGGCTCAGATGCCTTATGGCTGATTTGGGTGTTGGCCAGTCTTCTGCCACCACCATCTTCACTGACAGTCAGAGCGCATTGGCAGTTGCGAGGAACCCTGTGTTCCATGCTCGCACTAAGCACATTGAGGTGCATTATCACTATGTCAGGGAGAGGTTCTCTGCTGGGGAGATCAGCTTGGTATATGTGCCCACGCAAGAGAACATTGCAGATCTTTTCACGAAGGCTCTGCCTAGGGAGAAGTTTGAAGCTTTCTGCAAAGCTTTGGGCTTACTTCCTTTTGTGGAGTGATTTCCACATAGCTTGGCACTTCCTTATACATGAGTGCCAGCTCCTTGTTCACCGCATCACTCCCAGGGGGGATTTGTTGATATATTTAGGTAGTGATGTGTGTGAACACTCTAGGACCGTCGGGGCACTTTTTTCCCTCTTTAGGAGGTTGTTTTCCCCCGGCTTGTATATACGCCTATTGCCCTAATGGGCTACTTATCTTTGTACATTCTCTAGTAATACATTCAGTCTTGTGTGTTGTGCTCCAAGCTTCTTCTTCTTCCTTGTGCTGTTCACGTGCTTCCGCAGACGTCTAACTCCAACACATCATAAGTGATCATGAACCTTTACATCAATAGAGATTCTCAATGAATTTCCTAACACTAAGGCTCACAATAATGAATGAATTTAAGTCCTTCTCAAACATGATGAAGGGTTGATGTTCTAACAACTCACCCCCAAGTTAAATCATGCTAGATTCTTTATTCCTTGATGATTTTAATACCAGACCAGATCTAAGGGTCCATCAAGAGCTTTAATCATCATATCTCCTACTTTGTTCTCTATTGGAACAAAGGATGCATCAATTTCTTTTGCCAAGAGCTTCTCCCCTATGAAGTAATAATGATCCTCTATATGTTTGTTTCTTTTTTGGTATAGATGATTTTCTATTGAGTGCATAGATCTTATGTTATCTTCAAATATGTGAGGTTTGGAACTCACAAGTTCCAAGTCTGCATACAATTCTTTTAGCCAAATAGATCCTTGCCAGTTGCTATAGTAAGTCCTCTATATTTTGCTTCAATTGAGGATATTTGCGAGAAACTAATGATTATGACCAACATGTGCTAAAGAGATGACTCTCCTCCCCAACTTATGCATGTATATATAGCTACTCAAATCAATGAGGACCACAAATGTAACTAGAGTCCACAAGTGCATGTGCAATCTCCTCCACTCCTTTAATATCTTCCACTAGAGTCTACTAGTGGTTGGAGTGATCTCGACCATTGTTTTAGTACCTTCCATTAGAGTCCACTAGTGGTTGGTATACTCGCCACTCGAGTTAAGTATCCCTGGACTCAAGTTAACTCACGTTAACTTGAGTTAGAAGGCTCTATAGCTTCTTGGGAAAAATGCTCTCCCCATGCTTCCCATGGGGTTGAACCCAAGACATCCTCCTTCACGACCTTGAGACTTTACCACTCAGCTAAGTGGATCACTTGTTTAAGAGAGCACATGAGCTTATTCTTAAGTCTAGTCTTGAGATCTTTGGCCATACACACGAGTGACCAAACCGTATCCGATTTCAAGTCTGTCGAAATTGGTCAGACCCTTAGATAATAGACTTACTTTATTACATTCTTCCCTCTTTGGGAAAGATTTTTTCCCTAAAAAATAAGGCTATATATAATAACCGTAGGCAATCCCTGAGCATCATGTTCTTAAACCTAAAGAACATGGTCATGTTCTAAAACTAGAAGAACATGTCTCATCTCTGTGGTGGGATCCCTACCCAAATGATTCAAAACATTATTTGGCTTTGTACATTGATAAACTAGTCAAAATACAAAGAAGTGAATGAATCATAAGGGTGGATCTAAAAGTATCCCTAGCCACTTCACTGTCTCTCAATGTGCACTCTAGGCACAAACATATGAAATGGATGGATTCCAATTACTAGTCCATTCCTAGGCATAACTATTGCATGGATGTAGTAACTAAGGTAGGATTTTTATCTCGATCAACTCTTTGAGAACTCTTGATTCACTTGAATTTGACTTAAAAAACTTGAAGTTTGGTTGTTCCAAACATATGACTTGGATGTTTGTATAATGGTTTACTCACATCCAATAGTTACTTGATTTTTTCACCCGACTGGAGGACTACTTTGTCCTAATGGGCTTGAAAATTCCATGTAAACTATAGGAGAAAGTTTTCCATTTACTTTGGTTCAAGCTTACTATATCTTGACCAAGTCAAATTCAAAATGAAAATCATTCAATGTAGGATCCTTTTCTCAAAGAATTCAGCTAAACGTCTTTGGGAATTGTCAATCTTATGAGCAATTCTTAACTTCATTGTTCTAGAGTGTATGAAACTCTAGAAATTCATGAGAGTTATGCTGGTAACTAGAAGCAAGCCCAAATAAATAAGTCAATCTTGGACTTGTCATCTTTTGAAGAGTGAATAAGTTCTTGTACAGAACATCTATCTAGGATGTTTATTTTTTTTTAGTTATCTAGTTCCAATTGGTTAACCCTCGACTTTTGCAAAAGGAATCATATACCATATCTGAGTCAATTCCAAAAGATTAAAAATCTGTATACCTAATTCAAACGTCTAAGATATAAACTTGCTATTAAGCAAATACTTGATGGCCCAAGACTTTAATTCAAGACTTTAACTTCTTAACGATCTGTTTCGACAAGGTATTGAAGCATTTATTTATTTATTCTACATTTAAGAGAAAGGAACTCGATTCTCAAAAATATTCATAGAGTAAATCTAAACATCATCCAACCACAAGATACTAGTGTGGTATCCAACATCAGTATGTCAACCCATTGAGCTTCTATTGATAAGTTTTTTACTCAATTAATGCTTCACTTGAGACTAAGTTCATGCCTATATTCAATCTTTTCAATCTTTATGACCGTTGACTAGGAATGCAATTCGTGAGCCTTGCTTTGAGTCAGAAGATTTACACTAGAAACTTGGTGCTTGACTTAGTCAATCTTATTCTAAGTTGAAAGGATCTTTTCAATGTCAAAGTCCTACTTCTTCATATATATATATATATATATATATATATATATATATAATGGGATGATCAAATGAAACAATACTTAAAAGTTAAGACTCAACAAACAACGTCACCCTCAACTTCCAAGAATTTTCTAGAGAGGGAGGCAAAATAGCAGCGCTCCCTAGAGAAAACTAATGAGTGATAGGACAATCAATTAGTACCGAATTTCCACAAGAAAGTAGGACAAAAGTGCATCACACTTGTACTTTCTCTTACAATCGAATTTCATGATAACCAAATCATAGGTAAACATATCATCCATGCACACAACCGTCCTTTTTGACCACCAACTATATGTTATTTTGTTTAATAAAAATATTTAGAAATATACACTATTATTATCTATTATTATCCGTATCGTTTTGTGGTTCATGTCATTGTTGATACCACTTTCTAGTTAAATTTATATGAAATATATCAAAAACACTTTATCTTGAAGTGTTTCATGATTCAAATAAGAACATGTCTTTATTTGAAAAAGAAGATCTTCAAAGTTACCAACTTCATATCTTCTGCTTCCTTGACCTTGAAGTATCTTGAGATCATTATATTATCCTCCTTGAATTTAAACTTCTCTTTGGAATTTTTAATTCCCTGAAGATAAAATCTAACTTCAAAATCCATTATCGGACTAAAATATAATTATCATCCACGGTCTGATGTCCCATACCATCTTTCCTACATCAAATCTGAGTATAAAATCTGGTATCCCATACCACCCTATTTTATATTCACATTAATGTGTGAGTGATACTTATCATAAAGTCAAAACATATCTTGATAGAGTACCTTCTCTCTTCCATTCTTTAAAAGAATTTTGAAGTTTCAGGCATTACCTCTAACTTGATATTCTATTTTGATTCCTTCACACAATCATTTCACAATCTCGCGCTTTTATCTTGGAAACCTGAAAATGTTTGATAGAATATCCATTCTTATTTGCTAGGGTTTTCAAACGAAAACCTATTATAATTCCAAGTACTTGAATTTCTCAAATTCAAGTCCAATTGGTTATACTTGACCAATTTGTACTGACAAGATCTGTTTACTTCTTGTCTTTAGATTCCTTTCTTATTGAAGCTTTAAGTAGCTACCCTAGCCAGGACTTTAGAGGAATCTCTCTATAGCTTAAGTCTAAGCCTCCACTCATGCTTTGTTGGATTTTACCAAAATCCTTTTAAGGATAGGTAAACTTTGTGTTTTACCTTCCACATACTTAATTACCATTGATGCAGTTACAGACTACATACTTTCACTCTGTTCACACTTGGAACATCTTATTCTTATCACACTTTTCCATTGGACAAATGGAACTTGAGTGAAACTTTCCCAAAGGTAATTTGATTGCTAATGCAAGAAACTAATGATTACAACCACCATGTGCTAGAGAGATGAATCTCCTCCCAACCTTATGCCTGTATATATAGCTACTCCAATCGACGAGGACCACAAATGTAACTAGAGTCCACAAGTGCATGTGCAATCTCCTCCACTCCTTTAATATCTTCCACTAGAGTCTACTAGTGGTTGGAGTGATCTCGACCACTACTTTAGTACGTTCCACTACGGTCCACTAGTGGTTGGTGTACTTGCCACTCAAGTTAAGTCTCCCAGGACTCAAGTTAACTCACATTAACTTGAGTTAGAAGGCTCTAGAGCTTCTTGGTCAAAATGGTCTCCCCAAGCTTTCCATGGGGGTTGAACCCAAGTCCTCCTCCTTCACAACCTTGATACTTACCCACTAGGCTAAGTGGATCACTTGTTTAAGACACACATGAACTTATGCTTAAGTTTAGTCTTGAGATCTTTGGCCATACACATGAGTGACCAAACAGTATCCAATTTCATATCTGTCTAAACTAGTAAGACCCTTAGATCATAGAATTACTTTATTACAATAGTGCAAGAGTAGATTTCTTCTTGAAACTCCATGAGATAAGCTTAGACCCTTCAAATGCTAAGAAACCTGAAGTACTTCTCCTATTATCCTTGGATCCTACCCAATTTGCATTTGAGTATAGCTTGAGATCCAAAATTGATGTATAAGGATAGAATATATGTTCAATGATTGTACCTTTGAGATACTTAAGCAGTCTCTTAGCTACATCCATATGTTTTTGTTCTTGGAGAGTGCATGAACTAAGTTAGCACTCCCACACTATATGAGATGTATGCCTTATATGTGAAGCATGGATCAAGCCACCTACCAAAAATTGGTACTCTTTTATGTCTTCAATCTGTTCATCTTCATAAAAACTAAGCTTATGATTTATTTCCAATGGTGTACCTATAGGCTTAGCATTCTACATTTTGAATTTTAAGAGTAGATCTTGAATTTACCTCCTTTGAGTCAAATACATTCTGTGATCTATATATAGGACCTACACACCTAAGAAAAATGTGAGCTCTCCAAGTTCACTAATCTTGAATTCTTCTTGCATATGTTTTTTGGTCCTTTTGATTCCATTCAAGTCATCACCTATCATAATTATGTCATCTACATAAATACATGAATAGATAACTTCATTATGTGCCTTCTTGATGGACAAAGAAGGACGTTGATTGCTTAAATTGAAACCTTGATCTTGTAGATAGGTTATCAATATGAAGTTCCAAGCTCTAGGAGCTTGTTTTAATCCATGCAATGCCTTTTTGAGCCTGCATAAATAAGTTGGATAATTAGGGTTTTCAAACCTTGGGGGTTGTTAAATGTATACATCTTCACTGATCCACCCATTGAGAAAATCATTCTTCACATTAAGTTGAAGTAGCTCCTAATTTCTTACACGTACTACAATAAGCAAAATCTTGAGTCATCTTGGTGGTTGATGAGACAGTCTCTTCATAGTCTATGCCATGATTTTGAATGCATCCTTTAGCAACCAGCTTGGCTTTGTACCTACAAAATAATCCATTTGAATTCCTTTTAAATTTATAGATTCATTTGCAACCTATTACCTTCTGATTGGCTTGCATTAGAATTAACTCACATGTGTCCATTTTGTTTAAGGCTTCTATCTCCTCTTTCATCGATTTATCCCAATTAGGGTTTCCTTTAGCTTCTTTATATGTCGAGAGCCCCTCTCAAAATTGAGTGTTTGTCCAAATAAATGGAATGCTTTGTTACAAATATAGAGTCATATCCATACCTTTCAATTTGTTTTCTCTCCTTTCTTGACCTTCTAAGAGTGTGTTTGGAACATTCCCCACATTTTTGCATGGCCTTTCCTCTTGGTTTCCATAGCGTGTAGTCCCTATCCTTCTCATCTTGATCATCACCTTATTCACTTCTTGAGACCTGCACCTATGTATTATGCTTTCTACCTAATGAATGAAATCTGAATCAAGATCATAGGGTAGATTTACCTTCTATTTATCCTCTCATACCATGATCCATGTTCTTAAAATACAATGTCCCTGCTTGTGGTAAATTCCTTTGTGGATGGTGTAGAACATGTATCCCATTTGAATTGAATCATAGCCAAAGAATACAATGTTGGTTGCCCGTTCATCTAATTTTCCTTTGATTTATGAAGGTACATGTACATATGCTTTTCAGCCAAAAACTTTGCAATGAACTAGGCTTAGTTTTCTACCATTCTAAGCTTCATAAGGATTCATACCTTGAAGAGATTTGGATGGAAGTCTATTCATGAGATACACAATAGTAGATATAGCTTGTGACCATAGATAATGTGGTAGCATCTTCTAATCAAACATTCATTGCTGATCCAACTAGGGTTTTGTTCCTCCTCTCTACAATACCATTTACTTGAGAAGAGTACCTCGTAGTTACTTCCCTTTTGATGCTTTTATCCTCTAGATACTCATCAAAATATTTGGAGAATTATTCTCCCCCTCCATTAGATCGAAGTTTCTTCAATGATCTACCTGTATGATTTTCCACATGTGTTAGGTACTTTTCGAAGCATTCAAATATGTCACTCTTATTCTTGATAAAATACAGAATTTTTCATCTACTATGATCATCAACAAAAGATACATAATACCTTGATCCTTCTAATGAAGGTTCTTGACTTGGTCCCCAAACATCAGTGTGTACTAGATCCAAGAGATTGTTGTGGATGTATCCTTTGTAGTTGAAAGGTTGTCCTTGTGCCTTCTCAATTTGAAAGGCATCAAAACATAGATATTTCTACCTTGCAAGTAAGCTTCCATTCTCATTTGCCAAGCAACGTAGTCTCTCCTATCAAGATTCTCAATCATTGAGGGAAAATCATCACCCATCTTGATGTAGCTCTGATACCACTATGAATACTTGAAGAAGCTTGAGTAGTAGAAATATATGCTTCAAAGTGTTGAAGTTTGGTCTAGCCAACTAGCACAAGAACTGCCCTTTTGCTCTTGAATAGTCTGATACACCTTATGAGCTTCAAGTGGATGCAATAAAACACCCTACATGCTTTTCAAGATCAATGAGAAATGATGTATAAAAAGCAGATAATTTTGTAGATAAGTTAGTTCAAGAAACTTGCTATTTATGGATGAATCATGCAACTTCTAAAGCTCAGTACTCCTAGCCTGATTACAATCATCACATTCCTTTTATGGAATGATCGATGATAGGTTTAACTAGCTATTATGCATAAGAACCAAATTTATAGCCAAGATCCGCTCCAATTATAAGCTTATCGTTGATAGGTGGTGATCACGACTTTTCAGGGATGCACAGAGATAGACTCCTAGACAAAAAAGAATCAAGTTTCTCATAATTTACAAAATCGAATGGTACATAAATTTGTACACATAAATTTAACACTATTAATTTCCCAATGAGATCTTATTCATAAGGATTGAACCTTTGCGGCATGAGAACTATGCTCTGCAAGTTGGCAGATCTTGAAGAAGATGATGTATGGAAATAGAAGATGAGAAAAATGAAGATAAAAAATGAAAGCATGTTGCTCTAAAATATTGCACAAATCATCTTGAGTCTTTATATAGAATCTTGGAGTCTTCCATTACTCTTTTACAACGAGTTTGAATTCAAAATAGCATGCGGGTAGAGTTTGTTGTGATTAAAGTCACATTTTCCTATAACCTAGGAAAGTACATAATCAAGCTAAACTTGATCTTGGTTGTTGATTTATCACCAAGATCCAAAGTCATGGTTTTTGGAATCTCCCATGCTTATTTTTCAATAAGAATAAAGGTTCAAAGAGTTATGGTTGTTTACATGGGTAAAGAATCCTCATGGTACATCATAAGTGAGCATGAACCTTTACATCAATAGAGATTCTTGATTAATTCTGTAACATTAAGGCTCACAATAATGAGTGAATTTAAGCCCTTCTCAAGCAAGATGAAGGCTTGATGTTCTAAAAAAATATGGTATAGGAAACACAATACTTCCTTAGGTATGTGTGGAGTTGGAGCTTTTTGTAGTTAAAGAAGCTTACATCATGCTTGGAAGAACTTGATCTGTTCCAAAGTTCATCAATGGAAGATGTCATATCACTTGAAAAACATTCATAATAATCATTATATATATATATATATATATATATATATATATATATATATATATATATATATATATATATATATATATATATATATATGTATGTATATATATATATATATATATTCTTAATAGAGGTTCAAAGCCTATTCCCTTGGGCTTTAACTTTGAAATTACTCATTATTTATATTTTGTAAGGATCCTTTGTGGATCATTTATTAATGTGAAGCAAAATTTCCACAAGTATGGAGGTATTTGAGGTTGGTGATTCAATTAGTCATCAAATCTACAACAAATTAGATCACTTTTCCTAGATTGTAGGAAATTGATTTGTTCATCACGACAAAATCTACCTGCCTAGATTCAAATTCAAATTTATGGAAGGAGAGGCCTGAAAAGCTTCATGAGAGTCTATATAAGGACTCACAAGGACATTAATTTGATTCAATATACATATGATATGATCATCTACTTATCCCTACTTCAATTTTTGCATCTACTTCTTGAGTAATAGTTATCTTGCAGAGGATGTTGCTGTCTTGATAGAGCTCTAAGTTTGATTAATGAGGATTCGATGGAATGATAACATTGTCTAGGTTATGTCTACAAACGTTGAGAGAACTTGGTTTTGCAGATTGTGGGGAATCTGCAATTTAAGGTGTTAGGCTCTATCTTTGCACAACCTTGAAAAATCAGGGACACCTATGTTCCATGTTAAGTTTATTCTAGAAGCATATCTTGCTTATTTATTCTAATGTTGTGCATTTTAGAAACTAAAATCTATGGTTAAAAATTCTCCAAAAGGAAGTTTTCCAATTGTAATCATGCTTTGAGCATTTGAAGTTGAGTGTTTCATCCAAAGATAGAAAGTTTTTTAAGCTAGTCAAAGTGCAACTTATCTGTCTTCTACCATATCTTTCTCATTGATGCTCCAAAGTACATATTGGATTTTATTGCATTAATCACAAGCCTATAAGGTCTATTTGACTCTCCAAAAGCTCAAGGGCTGGCCTTGTGTTGGTTGGCTAGACAAAGCTTCATCACTTGACAACTCACTTTTCTACCTCCTACAAGATTCTCCAAGTTCTCTCTATGGTATTAGAGCTTGATCAAGATGGGTGATGGCTTTCCATCAATGATTGAGAAGCTTGATAGAAACAACTATGCTACTTGGAAAATTAGAATGAAAGCCTATTATCAAGGTAGAAATCTCTATGGGATTGTAGTTGGTGATGAAGTTATGTGAGTTCCAAGATCCAAAGGAGGGCCTACACAAGAGAAGACATACAGACTCACACTTTGGTGTGCAAGGATGCTCAAGCAAGGTCCTACATACCAAACTCTATGTCTGATTTTTGTTGCCACATATTAGAGGATGCAAAACATCTCAAGAGACTTGGGATGCACTCTAGACCACCTTTTCTGCTATTACCAAAGAAAGAAAGAATCACCTATGGAACAAGTTCAACCAAATGAAGAAGACACCAAAACAAACTATCATAGATTTTGTTATCAAGGTCAAGGAGGTTGCATATTAGTTAGGATATGTTGGAGAGATAATTGAAGAAGAGGCCATCATGAGGCAAATTCTAAATGGAAATCATAGCTTATGGTCCCATGATGGATGCACAAACCCCAAATTTAACATATTCCTTGAAAAAATTCTCAACCAAGAGGCCAATAATTTAATTTGAAGGAAGGTAACTCTTATCAAGGTAATACAACAAGCTCTCTTTATGTAGATAAGAAAGACAAGAAGCACAAAGACAAGAAACACAGTAATTTTGCAATGGCAATCCTTCATCATAGCTTATGGTCCCATCATGGATGCACAAACCCCAAATTTAACATATTCCTTGGAAAAATTCTCAACCAAGAGGCCAAATAATAATTTGAAGGAAGGTAACTCTTATCAAGGTAATACAACAAGCTCTATTTATGTAGATAAGAGAGACAAGAAGCACAAAGACAAGAAGAAGGAAGATGATGAAGATGAGATTTCCCAAGAAAACTATACAGAAAAGAGCAAGTGGAAAGGGAAGAAGAAAGGAAAAATCAAAAGGGTCAAAATGTTCAACCTCGTGCAATTTGTGAGAAGACTAACCACACCCCTAAAAACTGTTTGTTCAATGGAAGGAATCAGAAAGGAAGTGGAAGAGGTGGATTTTGCAACATTTAGGGGCAAAGGTGGACACAACGTTGTTGTTCTACACTAGGATAAGATCCACACTAAGAAGTTCCACCTCCTTAATTGGCAATCAACAGAACGGATAGGAGTGATATGAAGATCATGAATGCATGAAGTGAGTGAAGGTGAAGGTGAGAAGCATGAGAATGTACACACACATACACACACACACACGATAGAGACAAGAGAGATGCAATGGAAGGTCATCAACTAGCTCTGTTACTCAAGAACACTCTTACAAGCTCAAAATAGCTCTAATCTCTAACTTGCCAACCTAAAAAATGAGCTCTCTATCTCTTTTTATAGATTCTAGATTAGTTTCGACGAGTTTCACATATAGTGTCCGACATAGTTAAAAAATAGATTCTCAAGGTCATTTGGAGGTCCAAATGAGGTCTAAAATTAATCAAAATTGGTACGCTCATTCTACCTAGGTTCCTCAAGTTCGAGGACTCCTTGGCTTGCATAAAATGGAGCTGCTAACTACAAAATTGAGTGTTCTATGTGCATATGCTACAAGAGTGATAATAATCACTATTTGAAGTTTGAAGAGAATATCATGATATATATTTCTTGAAAAGAAATGAAGTGTTTTGCCCCCCCAACTCAGTGCATTCTAGTCTTACATGCTTCCTCTATGTCAATGCCTCTGGCCACTGTCAGATGTACTACCAACACCCCCTCCCTTTCGTGTTTGTCGTCCCCGATAGATCTTTGTGATAGGGTCTACATAATGTAGGTCTGCAAGAGATCTTGGGCTAGGGTGTGCTCTGCTATGTGGATACCTTTTGTGAGATCAGCTTCTAGTTTAGCTCAATCGATTGCCTGAGGTTCCTCTAGTGGTGGGAGTCAATAGTATGTAGAATATATTAGTTGTTCATAGGTGAACAACTGCCATAGATGTGTCGGTTGGCTAATGAAGAATTCAGAGTGGTATTCCCTAAATCGAGTCATAAACATTTCTTCAAACATAATTTTGTAGTAGGCATGCAAATATTTGATCTGATAGTGCCAAGCGTAACACACCCATATTCATGGTGTTCTATGCAAGGTCTCCATTGCCATGTTCAAAACCCAGGGTGTTGATGTGAGGTGCCTTGATTCTATGAAAGATTTTAAACACTATTTGCATCATGTCAAAATTTTTAATGGTCATCTTTGAGGCTATGTCGGTCATGTGATGAAGTCAAGGGAGCAGGTGGCATATGGTCACCATCATGTAGCCTACTGTTAGAGGACCGTGCTATGGTGCTAAATAGGGATAATTCAACCAATCTTGATATTGCTTATTATTTTGAACTTTAATAGCAAATGCAGTCTAGGAGCAGTATTGTGGCATTGGACCGTAGCATAGATTGTATGTTAAATGCAATGGGGCCTTGGTCCATGTATGCATCATTTTTGGATATTCTTGCAAAAGCTCCGTGCACCAATTGGGCTGAAAGATTTTACCTTTTTTGCCTCCAGGGGTGGGTAAGTCTTCTGCTTTGAATTGAGTGGCATGTGTGGGCTTCTTTCTCGTTTCCTTTTCAATCTCCAGTTCGTATTCTGCCATGTACAAAAAATAATGTTTGTATTGAAGCTTGTTGATGGATATATACCTTCATGGCACCAGTTGAGCAAAATAAGGTGATTGCATGATGCATTCTTCTACGAGGGCCTTGGCATGGATTTGTGCCTCTACATGTGTTGAGTGGGTCTGCCCAAGCTCTTCAACTAATTTGAGCCACGCAAGAGTACGAAGTTCAAATGTGTCCTACCCTTCTATCATGAGACCTCTGCCTGGAGCTGGTTGTGGTTCATATTCTTCTTCATAAGTCACCTCTACCAGGATTGAAATTGTCTCTTCATCCGCTGGGATTTTCGATGGGGAGTCAGGTCTTGGGGGCTCTGACTAGGTGGCAACCTGGGCTTGGAGGTCAATGATATGCACCCATAATGTGATAAGTTCTTCCATGATTTTTGGTGGGGTGACCTCTTGAACACTAGTTTGTTGTACAGGTGCTTGTAGTCATAAAGTAGTGTGTTCACTCTATAAGCGCTGATATTCTTTGTTGATCCAGTCATAATCTTCGAGCAGACATGCATGAACATCCAAGAGTAACTTCATGGTCTCGGAGGGGACTGCTTTAAACTTGCTTGGAATATGTGATTTGTCGGGTTCATCCATGGCTACTTCGAAGTTCTCACAATTCTACTCTTGTAATCTTTTGTTCTCTTCTTTCATTGCAGTGAGGTGTCTTCTTAAGAGCTCCATGTTTCTGGTTAGCGTTGCATTACGTACAATCTAGGCTCATAATTGTTCCTCTATTTTGGTCATAGCTTCTTTAGAATTCTACTCAAGTTCCAACTCCATTGAGTGATAGGCATCATGGAGTTCTTGGTGATGTGCAATAAGAGAAGCATTCTCAATGGTTCGTGAGTTTAATTTGGCATGCCGTTGTGTGGTGGTCTATTGTAAGGCCTGATAGTTGCTTCGGAGGGAGGAAAATTCATCCCTCAACCCGTGAGTTTAAAGGATAAAGAATAATACCTTTTGGAGTTCTTTGTGTATAAATATATTTTTGAAGTAATCGATTGATGCCTTGTGTCTTGAATGCTTCAACTTTCAAACTTTAATGAAAACTTTCCAAAACTTCTTGTACCTTTGATGCCTTCTGCTCTCTAGAACCTTTCTGCTCTGATACCACTTGTTGATGCATGAAACATCACAAGAAATGAGTTAATGTGACATTAGACAACCTCTATGGTCATCATTAACTCAATGCTTCTCCAAAATTTGAGAAATGATTGCTTAAACTGAGAGTGACTTTACTTCTTCAAAAATTTCTAGTCATTGAAATGACATACTTTCACTCTTTTGCTTATTTCTCTTAGCACAAATATTATTTAGCCAATATTTTTTGGTGAATGAAAGTAGAAGAGAAGTAGAAGAGAAGAGCTTTCCAACAAGCTATTAGCTACTAAAAATGCTTCACTACACACCAAGTTATGGCCTTCACAAGATGACCATGTCTAACTGTCAAAATAGGAAATTTTGCCTATTTTAGTAAACACATCTATCCAAAAATAAAAGTTTTCAATTAGCATCAACTTGCAACAAGAATTCGATGCTAGGAATCGAATCGGTGTGTTTTCAGTACTTGAAATAGCTCCGTGAACACCAAGTATGAAGAAAACCACTTTTATGTGGGAATTCGATGCTAGGCATCGACTTTATGCTGAAACTCGATGCGAGACATCGAGTTGGTTCAGAAACCTCATGATTTTAACAAGCTAGACCAACATATGATACACAAGGAAAAATATAGTAACTTATCAGTTCAAACTCGATGCCAGGCATCGAGTTGCTTGGAAAACGTGAACTTTAGAACTCATTATCACAACAAAGCCGGAAGATAGAGGAGAATCTCATACACAGAACTTCTATTAGTTCTTCTGATAACTATGGAAACTAAAAAACTTTACAAGTGCTTTCTCACTCAAAGAAGCCCGACTATTTCTTAGTCATACAAAAATCTCTCATTCTCATTTTCTCTCTATCTCTCTCCCTCTCTCTTTCTTTGCGTAAGTTGATACAAACTAACTTATATAGATTTTCTCAATCTTGTGACTTTTTAAAAACTCTAGAACTAAAGTTAAGTCTAACTTTACAATACGTTACATGTGTGAAATTGTCCCTTCACATAGGCATGTGCTTTTCTTCTTAGACTTTGACCTTCAACTTTATGCTCAATTTGTGATTGGTTACCATTACCCCACAAAATTGTCACAAAGAGATGATCTCTTAGTACTAAGAAAGATTGAAGTGATAAAATCTGTACATGTGATGAGGGGCTCGGAGAGGGATTACTCCACATGATGGTGTATTGTGCACATGTGATGAAGGGGCTTGGAGAGGCATTCCACCACATGATGGTGTCTTTTTTTTTTTAAATAAAGGAAGTTCGGCCTTAGCCTAATCTCCCTGACTTTAATTATAAAAAAGAGAAAAAGTTACAAGTGAATGGGACTAGTGCCCATGGGACCCCCCAAATCCCACAACGCAGGGGAGGAGTATGGCAAGCTACAGGGCATTACAAATGAGGCGGATAACATTATCATCACCCTCATGTGGGACCCATTTGGGTTTCAACTTGTTGTTTTCGAGGAGATAAATACAGTGATGTCTAAACGGTGGCGATCTCTTGACTCGGGAGATTCTTTTACCAAGGAGAAACAAGGATTTCTCGATCGACCATTCCTTAGGAGTTTGGCCGAAATTGACGGCACAGCGCTCTCTCCAAATCTTCCAGAGAGCCTCACCTCTGATGGCATTCCACAGCCTCGATGAGCATCCGATCGCCTCACCCAACATCACTTGTTGCCAGTTGATTTGACCCGTGAGTCTCAAAACCCGGGACACGTGATGCCAGATAACACGGGACTTGGGGCAGTCAAAGAACAGGTGAGCTAAATCTTCGATGCACCGATGACAACGCTTGCACCATGGCGGCACACCACAGATTTTGTTAGCCCTTGCATTGGTCCAGATTCCTTTATGCAAGACCTGCCACATGAGAACAGACTTTTTGACCTCAATTAGGGGGTGCCAAAGAGACATGAATTTTAGCTCCCACCGAAGTTTGGTCCAAGCAAGGCACCATCTCTTGTTAAGGGTGTGGTGAACATCCAAATCCCCTTTGAATTTCGGGATTCTGGAAAGCTTCTTACCATTGCTCCATTTGAGGCCCTCCGAGCAAGGAAGATCCTGACCGCAGAGAAGGCGGGTAGTTGAGCGGTCCCAGGCTAAACACCTGCTTTGAAGAAGAGTCCATTCCTCAAAGGTAACGCTGAGTCTGGGATCCAAATCTTCGAACCTAATCCACTGGCTGGTCTCTTGTTTCCAGAGCTGTTTCCACTGTTTGAACCCCTTGTTCCATAACCGCCTTGCAGTTTGGAGGTTCCAAGATTCCACTCCCCGAATGCCACTGATCGGGAACCAAATAGAGTCATTTTGTCTTATGCCAGCTGCCCACTTCCAATCATCGCTGATTCTGATGAACTGTTTGGCCTTGTTCCAATTCTTCCATAAGGAACACACGAGGCTAGAGCCTTTAGGGCAGACCGGGTGGGGGGAGAACAAAAGCGTGAGAATCCCTATGTCCTTCCAACCAGGGAGGCCGACAAAGGTAAAGTCTTCCATGTTTCTGAAGATCAATATAGCCCAAGAGGACTCCCTATTGCTCCAGGCCTTGATAAGCCATTTAGCCGCCAGCTTGTCAGCTAAACCAGCAATATCCAAAATACCCAAGCCCCCTGAGTCTTTAGGGCTAATGCAAGTTTCCCATTTGATTTTGGGAACCCCCCTTCTGTTGGGGTCCCCAGTCCAAAGGAAGTTCCTGCAGATTCTTTCTACTTTGGCCAAGTCTTTCTCCTTAGGTCTCCAACACGAGATAAAGTAAATAATTGTAGACAACATAAAAGTGTTAATAACCATAGCACGTCCTGCCAGGTTGACTTGCATACCTTTCCATTGATTCAGTTTGCTATCCAACTTGGATAGCACCCAGTTCCATCGTTGGTCCATTGAGATGTCGAAACCCATCGGAATGCCGAGGAGACGGAAGACTTGACCGCTAGGGATAACTTGACACCCCCGATCCACCAACAATTGGGGAGTAGGCCCGCTGATCGCTCTAAAAGCAGTTTTAGCATGGTTGATTTTTGAGCCTGATGCCATACAAAAGGTGTGGAGGCACCACCAAAACACCTCAATGCTGTTTGTATCGTTATGCACAAAGGCATTCATGTCATCAGCAAAAAGTCTCACAACCATTTGGCCGTGATTTAGAGGTAAGGAGAGACCCTTGAGATTGCCGGCGTCCATGTGATGCTTTAATAGGCAGCTGAGTCCATTTGAGGCGATAGCGAATAGTAGAGGAGCCAGAGGGCAGCCTTGCCTAATTGATCTTTTTAAACGAATGGGCTCAGAGAGCTTACCGTTGATGTTTATGCTAGTTGAAGCATTTCCAAGAAGCGTGGAAACCATCTTCGTGAACTTTTGGCTGCAACCAAGGTCTTTCAATGATTGAAGAATAAAGTCCCATTCCAATCTGTCATACGCTTTGTCGAAGTCGATCTTAATGAAAACTAGATCTTGAGCAGACTCCTCAGCAAAAGCAAGGCCTTCCCAAATATCAATAATTGCTTCAAGTATAGATCTACCTTTGATAAAACCTTTCTGGTCCTCGCACAACCATGATTTTAAATGACAGGAGATTCTGTTGGCGATAACTTTTGCAATTATCTTGTATCCAGTTTGGAGCATGGTAATCGGATGCCAGTTTTCGATTTTGTTCTTATCTCCCCGTTTGTGGATTAACTTGATGACGCCATTATTCAGGCACTCAGGGAGGGCACCGAAGGAGAGAGCCTCTTGCCACACGAGGCGCAGGGGGGTGGCCACCTGAAGTTTGAAGGACTTAAAGAACTCATTGGTAAGGCCATCAGGACCCGGACTTTTCCCATTGGGAAGGGCATCAATAACCTCGATAATTTCATTCTCGGAGATGTTAGCATCCAGAAGAGCAATCAAGTTCTGTGGGATTCTGGTTTGAGCAACCCTTGAGATGGTTGCCATGGAGTCGCGCCTGTGGGGGGAAAGAGGAGTCGAGACCCCGAGAAGGTTGGTAAAATGTTCGACGATGATAGTTCTATTCTCCACTTCCGTGCAACATTCAGTTCCATTGTTATTGACCATTAGGGGGATGGAATCCCTAGCTTGTTTCCTTTTGAGGATGTTACACATCTCTTTCATTGGTTTGTCCGCCTTCCCTGCCCACCAATCTTTGAAGAAAATTTGGAGATTTTTCCTTTGGACCTCCTCCTCTAATCTTAGCCTAACCCTGATTTTCAAAAGACCCTGTTGGCAATGTAGCTTACCTTTGTTCACCTCTTCTTCAAGCCGTGAGAGCCTCCGGTACACCGTTTCTCTTCTTTTTTTTCGAATTCCTCTTATAGCCTTTTGAGTCCTGATTAGAATTTTACGAGTCCTTTCTACCGCGTTTCTCCAACACTTAGCTGGTTCATTACAGTAAGCAAAGGCTTCTGTCCACACCTCAGAAATTTCCTGGTGGACAGAGGGGAGGGAAAATGATGTCTGACAAGCATGAAACCAAGGAGCTTTCTGGAGCATGGGAATCGGTTTGAAGGACAGAGTAATCGGATAATGGTCTGAGATAGTGAGGTCCGTGTGTTGAGTAATCGAAGGAATACCCCACTGAAGGATGGTGTTCTGGTCGATGTAGCATCTATCAAGCCTTGCTTTCCTCAAAGAGTCCCCCGACTGGAGATTAGACCAGGAGAATCCCTGGCTGTCTTTCACTTCGATCAGGTCGAGATGGAGCTTGATTTTATCCCAAATCTCTTTCTCCTGACCGTCAATAATTTTTCCTTTGTTATTCCATCGGTCCTCAGGAGATTCAACCATGTTGAAGTCCCCACAAATCAGAACATTGTGAGAAAGGGAGTCAAGGGAAGCCCAAGTATCCATTCTATCTGTTTCCCCATTAGGGGCATAAATTGAGACCACAGTGAACTGGAAAGGAGACCCGAAAGAGGCAGCAATCCAACGATGATTTCGACCTTCAAAAGTCGAGGTCACATTGTTAGACAAGGCGTGACTAATACCGATAGAAGCACCCCCTGTCCCTCTAGGGTGAGAAGTGGAGAACCACAGGTGGTTCGGGGAAATGCATTTAAGCCGTTTTTGTAGATCCTCACCGTCGATTTTAACCTCTTGTAAGCAAATAAAGTCAGGGGCGAAGCACATGTCCTTGAACCACTGGCCAAGAATTGAAGCTCTTGACGGGTCAGACAGACCCCTAACGTTTAGAGATGTGAATTTCATTAATGATGGTTGCCCTCTTTGAGGGGAGGGACCCGATCTTTTTTCTTCTTGTGGTCTTCTTTTTTCTTCCCTACTTCTTGACTTAGGATCCTACTCTTGAGGGGGCTCTTCCAAGGCATGCCGGACGGTTGTTTACCTTTAAGCTTGGACTTTTGTTGCGGTAGTCTTGGAAAGCAAACCGGGAGGGTAGGGCCAAGAGCGGAGCTTTCGCTGTCTGGGTTGTCTTCATTGCTGGTAGTAAAGCCTTCCTCTTTACTTGTGGTGTAGCCTTCTAGGTTATCTTCTTTGCTGGTAGAGCATCCAAGGGAATTATCAGTGGGGACTTCTTCCAAGCGGTTGTCCCCTGGGAAGTCGAGTTCATTAATCTCTTTTTCTAGGTTACAGTATATGTTATTCGAGGGGGAAGCTGTCGTAGTGTTCCTTGTTTTTGATCTTCGAGGGCTAACTTTCCTCTTGTGTCTCACTTCAGTGAAACCTTCTGAATCCGTCTCAGCAACGCGAGTTCCCTCTTCTTCCTCCATTGGATGGGGATGACCCCGAGTGTCGTTTTGGGGGATAGGGTTTAGGGTCCCATCTGGTTTAAGCTTGTTTTTATTGGTACTTTTCTTCAGGGGGCAGTCTTTGATCCTGTGACCTTGAAGCCCGCACCGGAAGCACGCGTTTGGCAGATTCTTGTAAGTAACCTCTTGTGTCCAGGTCATACCATCTCCATAGTTAATGGAGATCTTCGAGGGAAGGACCTGGTTCAGGTCTGTTTCAACGCAGATCTGAGGATGCCATCTAGCATTGAAAGAGTGTTGAGCTCCATCGTAGATTAACCCCCCAACATCCTGTCTTGCGGCCATCGGGCGACCGATCGGTGAGACGATTTCGCGAAGAAATCCATACATGAAGAAAGGCAGATTGGGAAGCTCCACCCAAAGCGGGTAACGAAGAGGCTTTGATCTGTTCGGGACAAAGTCTGGGGTCCACTTAAAAAGGCAAAGGGTGGACCGGCCCACTTGCCAGGAGCCGGCTTGCAGGGCTTGGAAAGCCATCTCTTCGTTCTCAAATACAAGAAGCAGGTGATTCGCCGGCAGGAATTGACATTTGGACACAATTAGGCCTCGTGGGAACCACTCCTTGCGAAGCCAAGTTCTCACACTATCAAGAGAGGGCCTGGGGCCAAACATTTGACCGATCAGGCAAGTTTTCTTCAGCTCTTCCTGCTTTGCCGCCACAGACTCCTTGCATAAAGAGACCTCTGGGGGCGCGACGTCCACTGGGACAGACTCCATCTCAAGGGGGGGGGGGACACGGACTGAGGGGGAGCCACAAAGTCCATGACCAAAGCTTGAAAGAGCAAACCCGCTTAACAGCAGCGACTCACCCCCCGAGAAAGGAGCAAGATTGAGAATTAATCTTACTCAAGGAACTCTCTGCCTTCAATTTCCCCTTTTACTCTTTTTTTCTTACTCTTTTTTTATTGGACGAGACGGCTGGGCAAAAAGGATCGCGACGAGGGGCCCATGGGGACGAAGTGAGAAAGGCCTTACGGAAACCCGCTTAATAAGCAAAAAGAATTTACTCTCTTTTTTTTTTTTTTTTTTTTTTTTTCAGACTGCCAGCCGAGCGCTAAGGCCCAACCGTGGCTGGCGCCCAAGCAGCTGACAGAGCAGCCAGTTGTTTACCTAAAAAGTCTAACACACTTGCAAGTGTATGTGCAGGGACATCTATGCTCATTCTCTGCATTCAAACTCGATGCGTTTGTATGTGCGCCCCCCGCCGATCAACCACGAGAAGATGCACGGAAGATGGTTTCCGGCGCGGGTGACGGGAGGCGATCGACAGGAGTCCGCGACTGACATGATGGTGTCTTCAAGCTGAGTGCAGCTAGACATTTTAAATTAAAAGATTCCACCTGATGATGCATCATCATTACAAGCATCTACATAGGCGGGTCGTCTACGTGTATGAAGCTCTCAGGAATAAAAAGTAATTGAAGCCTATTTTTAAAGTGGCAAGGTGGCAGCATTCTGTTGCATGGGGAGAAGAATCCTAAATTTGCTCCAGACAACTATCCATGGCTCAAGACAAGGCCAATGATAGGGGCAAAAGGACATGGCAGCAAATGTATTTATCAATGCTGTCCAGATATGACAATTCACAAATAGTCATAGGCTCATAGTGAAGTGGGGTAATGAGATTATGAGAGGGATGAGGGCGGAGGAGGAGGAGGCGAGGTCTGACCAGAAGCGGGGAGAACATGGCGTTGAAGGAGCCCACTCGGCTTATGCCCCCCCCGGTTGCCTTGACATATTTAGGTGTCCATCCTCTCTTCAGCGAGAATATGGACATAGCTTACAAGTCTCGCTTCAGGCTATTTCAGCTGTGTCGACCTTAACGCACATCCACACACATAGCCGGCTTTCATCATAGCCTCTGCCTTTCCTACTGGCAATGATCCAGCGCTACATCCCTCTCCTCTTCAATTCTTCGCGAGCAGGCCATGACTTCTCCTCTCCTTTCTCACCCCTCCTCGGATTCCTGTTTTTCCCTCCTCTCTTCCTTCGCTTCGTCTGAGTCCTCGTCCGACGATCCTCTTGCTGGCTTGATCCCGTCCTTCAACCCTGACGAGCTGCACTCCTCCAATGTTCCCCTCCTTGAGAATGAGGCTGTCATTCCTGACCTTCCCGCTCCTGCGTTCCTGTGTCCGGAAGTAAAGTCCTCGCTCGATGTTCTGCCCCTCGAGCTCATCGGTTGTATAACGCCACCTTCTGATCAGTTCATCGATGTGGGCAACACACCAGCCAGCAACAGCAATGATTTATGTTCTGTTGACGTTTCATGCTGTGTCCATGTCGGACCTTCCGAACTTGATGTCCGTATGGCCTGTGGCGATCTGTCCGTCGTTCAGGAGCCTCGCCTTCTCACAGATTCAAAACTCGGCGCGCCCACGATGCATCCCAACCTGGTGAGCACTTTGAAATCTCTAATCTGCCCGTCCAACGAGCAGGAACTGAATCTGTGTGCGCAAGAGAGTGTCTTGGAGATGGCCGCCCCAGCCTCGATTTGTTCTATGCCGAATCTGTGTGCGCAAGAGAACATCTTAGAGATAGCCGCTTCAGCCACGATTTGCTCTATGCCTGCTTCCGATTTAGCGACTCCCCAGCCATCATCGCCTTACCCTCTTAGTGTCTCCACAGGTTCTACAGTCGGCTTCGTGGAGAATCCTGTAATTGTGCCGAAGATTGAGCGGAAGCAATCTCAGCATGCTGCTATTGTACCCATATATTTGATACAAAACAGAAGACCTTACCGATGCAGCTATAGGGACTGCAGCAAGACCTTTAAGAATCCGCAGACTCTTAAAATGCATCTCAAGACCCATTATGGCGGCGGCGGCAGCGTTGCTGTCAATGGCGGATATAACAGGACGAAGCTGATGCAACCGCTCTCAACAGTTCCTCAATCGTGCAAAGCAGGAAAGAACAAGAAGATACCTTCTCGCTGCCCCATTTGCAAGCGCGCCTTCGTTGGCCTATATGAACTCCGACGTCATTTCGGACGGAAGCATTCTGAGGGGGAGAAGGCGCATGCGTGCAGAAAGTGCGGTAAGCGTTTCTATATCGAGGTGGATTTGCGTGATCATCAGAAACAGTGCGGAGAGCCTTTGGTTTGCAAATGCGGCATGAAGTTTGCATTCAAGTGCAACTTGGTCGCCCACAAGAAAACTCATCCCCTATGTCAAGATGAGCACGAACGGCAAAAGTATCAACAGAGGAAGCAGACGCAGAAGTCTCAAATCTCGAAAGCGCAGAAAATCACTTTGGGAATGCAACACGGGCAAAGTAAGGATGTCTCCTTTCCTAGTAATACAGGATCCGGCAAAGGAGTGCCGCCCATGATCGAGGCTGTCTGCGCAAGTAACGAGGCATATCGCTCCTGTGACTCTACTCCGCATTGGAGCTCATCTAGCTCGCGGATCTTCCATCCGATCGTCAAAACTGAGTATTCTACGTGCAATCAATGGATATCTCCACCAGTTTTGGGCGTAAGCCGGGCGCTCTAATCTGGACAGCCAGCGAGGACGGAGTTAGGGACGGAGATGGAAAGATGAAAGTATCATTTGCAATGATTTGCACGGTTCAAGCAGCAGGAAGGGCGGTATAATATACTTGCTGTACGCGTGGAGTTCGTTTCCTCACGCAGAGCTTGACCTGATCCTCGAAGCAGGGTGCATAGCAATGTCCTCATTGGAAGAGACATCTGCCTGCCCCTCTCGCCCTGCAGGCTCATCATCAAAAGTACTTCGTAGTATTCTTTCACTTTCGCCTCTTCCTCGGCCGGATCAATTCTTTCTTCTGTTCAAAGGAACCATGAATATCCTCAATCCATGCTTGCAGAGAGGTCGCCAATGAAGTCTCAAGCATTTTTTAATGCATATCATTTTAGATTTTTATTCGCATTGTATAAGACCAAAGGAGTCGGCATTTCAAGATGTGCGTAGATCATCTATTTGTTCGGCGTGTGTATCTGTGTTTTCAAGATGGAGTTCTCCTCTTCACTTCTGGATAACAGATTTCAGTGCTGCTGAAAATTTAGATCGATTACCCTTTTCTTGCTTTCAATGGCAGAAGGGCAGATAATGTACGCTCCCAATTAATAAATTTTTTGTTCACTTAGTGCTTGACTGAATTTTCTTGAAAGGATTATATGAATTCCTTCATAAATTCCGGATTTATCTTACTCTGTCGGTCGATCTGGAGGTCCTTTTCCATGTATATGAGAAAGATGAAAGAAATGGAATTGTCGGCGGTCTGCTCTTGTGCAGTTGGCTGCATCGTATTGAATTCTTTAAATCGGAGTGAGAAAGCTGTAGCCATAATACCATTGAGCCACCGAACAAAGGTCCAATCTCCAAGTCCCGTGGATTGGACCCGTGAGGCGTCCATAAAAGGGTCGCTCGTATTTGTGTATGTGTGTGTATGTTTTGTTTTCTCAAACGTTCAACTATAGGGAGAGCAATTTGTAAGATAGAATGCTCCACATGTGTACTTCCTTTGAAAATCGAGGGCATCTGGGTGGATAAACCATTACACTGACGCGGTTCTGTACGTAATTGTTGCTAGAGGTAATACGGCGCATTCCAACAATCCTTCTCCGCGACCGAGTTCTGTCTGTATCTGGCTCTCTTAGAGTATGCAATGCAAGTAAGGATGCGCGTTACTCTGTGAAGCAGAAAAGCACCGAAATCGACTCGCTTGTCTGAATTTATGTAGTATAAAGGTAAATGTGAGTCGTAACGACATATTCTGTACACTGCATATGTATGCATGAGCATCTCTGAGGTGGGGATAAAGAGGTCGCTTGGGTGTGTGTTGTTTTTTTCAAACTTTCAACTTACAGGAGAGTAAGAGTAGGTTCCAGCTAGTAACTGCTAACATGGAATGCTCGACATGTGTACTTTCTAGGTACAGAAACGTCTGGGATGGACATCCGTCTCTGCTACCCAATCCTATTTGTATATTGCTCCGTTAGAGCACGCAAGTGCGGATGCACGTTACTCCAAGTCTCCATGTCATGAGGCAGAGCAGCCCAGAATTGAGTCGTGACTCGCTTGTCTGGAAGTTGGATTAGTGTAGTTTAAAGGGTACGTGTGAGTCGTGAGTCGTGACTATACTTTTTTTTTTTTAAAATGGAGGTTCAGCCGAAGCCTACTCCCCCGGACTTTAACTTTGAAATTGTAACTGTACAAGTGAATGGGCATAGCACCCGCGGGACCCCCCGTATCCCACAAAGCAGGGGTTAGACAAGGTTACAACTGAGAGACATGGTTACAACTGGGTTTAACTGGCCTAAGCCGTAACATGTCCAGCCTGGGACTTGAACCTTGGACCTCCGCCTAAACCAAAGCTCAACCAACTATCCTACAGGACGTGGACAGTCATGACTATACTCAGTACAGTGTATATCGAATGCATCATTAGTGTAGTTACTCAGTACACTATATAATTAATGCGTGCGATTTAAACGGTACGTGAGTCGTGAGTTGTGACTCATGAGACTCGCGACTACATACTCAGGACACTATATGCAATGCATGAGCAGACGGGGCGGGTGGAGTCGGGACAATCTTGTCTGTATGATGTATGTGCTACATTGGACCAGGGTCCAGGATAATCCTTTTGTTCAACGACCTTGCCAGCAAGACGCGTGGGCAATGGGCACATCCATGAAGGTGATCTCCTTCCACCAGAGCTCACACAGTATGACGGCAGCAATACAGATTGCCATGCGGCTTATAGTTGCACTTTCTTTTTGGTAAATTCGGGGTTCGACTACATTCATCTTGCTTGCTGGGCGAGTTGGGTTAGTAGTATACCTTGTTGGAGCAGTTGGCTTAAATCATACTCACTACAATGAATATGCGATATTTATTCCAGAACAAAAAGAAAATGAACTAAGAAAAGAAAAAAGAAAGTCGAATGAAGGAGCTGACCAGAAGAGTACTATCTAATCTCTAGAGTCAACTTATCCGCTTAGAGCAATGTTCGGGAAAAACCATATTCACCACAGGACAAGTTTCCTTTTGCCCCTTTTTTTGAGCAAGCAAGAAAAGAAATGTTGTATTAATGAAGGGCTGTTGCAAAACTGCCGTCTTGGTTGGATTACAGATGATGCTACACGAGATGCTTACAATAGCAAACCCATCATACATCATGGAAGAGAAAAGACCATAGAAAAGGGAGTACAAATCTAACAAGGAGTGTCTCCATTTAGAAGGAGGAGACGCTTTAGTTATAGACAGCCACGTGTCCTCGTTGACATATGTTGACAGGGGCATCTTTGATGGCTCTGATACAAAAAGAACCAATCCTTTTCAAGGAAATATTACATTTGAAAATGAAAGATATTTTACTACTATTGTAGACGAATTGGTTCATGTGCTGGATTATAGATGATGATACATGAGATGCTTACAACAGCAAACTCATACATCAGGTCAGAGAAAAGATCATAGAAGAGGGACTACAAATGTAACAAGGAGTGTCTCCATTTGGAAGGAGGATACTCTTTAATTATAGAGAGCCATGTGTCCTCGTTTAAATGTTGACAAGGGCATCCTTAATGACTTTGATACAAAAAGATCCAATCTTTTTTCAGGGCAATATTACATTTGAAAATGAAGGATATTTTCCTATTATTGTAGAAGAATTGGTTCATCTGCTACTATATAGAATAGAAGATTTTGGCCCTCTAAGGTTGCTGCTATATAGAACAGAAGATTTTGGCCCTGTAGGGTTGCTGCTATATAGAACAGAAGATTTTTTTACTATTATTGTAGAAGAATTGGTTCATCTGCTGCCATATAGCAACATCAAACTTGCTGCTGTATCCCAACATATTCCTTGTATTCAAGTGTGGGGCAACGATGGAAGAGCATCTATGTAGGAGGTGCCAATATCTCTTGATGAGCTTATAGGTAATAAAAAGATGACTTAAATCTTCATCAATACCATACAACTTGCACAACCCTTCACCAATACCACATTTCTTAAGACACGATAGCAGGAATCTTCTTGGATCTAGATCTTGAAATATTAACCATGCAATCCTTTCTACAATTTGAAAGAGGAGATGCCATGCCATGCCAAGGAGTTCCGTAAAGTGTTGATCATGGTTTTACTTTTCCATTGTTGATCAATTTGGAAAGGCTTTCCTTGACCTGCATCTTCTTTAATATTCTACACATTTCTTTGGTTGGTTTGGTCGTTTTGCTTGCCCACCACTCCTTAAAGAAAATGAAGAGCCTCTTTCATTGGATTTCTTCTTCTTGTCTCATTTTACTTCTCATTTTGAGGAGAACTTTTTGAAGATGCAACTTTCCTTTCTTAACTTACTCTTCAAGCTTTGAGAGCCTTCTATAGATCCGTTTTCTTCTTTTCTTCATTATATCTCTCAATCTTGGTTTTGTTTTGGCGTAAAATACTTTGGTTCACCTTAACAACCTTAATCCAATAGTTCACCGGTGAGACAACATTATGGAAAGTTGGGGACCACACATGGGTATATTTTGTGGACCACGGGCAACATGAATATCAAAGGGTCCATATGGAACCATGGAGTCTTCTTCTCAAATGAAGGGGCTGAGAAGGAGCCCATGAAAAGAAAGTGATCAAGAACCACAATATCCATGCATAGTGACATTATTGAAGAACCAAAGAAGTTAATAATATCTTGGGAAACATGGCACCTATCAAGTTTTGCTTGCATAGATTGCAGTCTCCTTAGAGGTTAGACCATGAGATGATCCCAATGACCTTTTTCATTACTGTCAGTAGTAAGAAGTCTCTACTCCCAATGGTCAACCATCGATTTGACCATGTTGAAATTGCTAAGAAGGATAACATAGCACCTACTTAGTAATGATCTTATCAAAACCAATGTTATGCAAGGATTGAAAGACAAAATCCCATTTGAGCTAACTCTTTAGCACAATCAATACCTTCCCAGAAGAGTAATAATAGTGCAAGAGACTGATGATTATGACCACCGCCATGTGCTAGTGAGATGACTCTCTTCCCAACCTTATGCATGTATACATAGCTGCTTGAATCAATGAGGACTGCAAATGTAACTAGAGTCCACAAGTGCATGTACAATCTCCTCCACTCATTAGAGTCTATTGGTTGTTGGAGTGATCTCGAACACTACTTTGGTACCTTCTACTAGAGTCCACTAGTGGTTGGTGTACTCCTCACTTGGGTTAAGTCTCATTGGACTCAAGTTCGCTCATGTTAACTTGCGTTAGAAGGCTCTAGAGCTCCTTGCGCAAAAGGCTCTCCCCATGCCTCCCATGGGTGTTGAACTCAAGACCTCCTCCTTCCCAACCTTGAGACTTAACCACTAGGATAAGTGGATTACTTGTTTAAGAGAGCACATGAACTTATACTTAAGTATACTCTCGAGATCTTTAGCCATAC
The DNA here is from genome assembly GCA_020310875.1 of Ceratopteris richardii. Lineage (NCBI taxonomy): Eukaryota > Viridiplantae > Streptophyta > Polypodiopsida > Polypodiales > Pteridaceae > Ceratopteris > Ceratopteris richardii. Next base: position 147,775,955 of record CM035438.1, on the reverse strand, counting down.
ACATGAGTGACCAAACGGTATCCAATTTCAAATCTCTCTGAACTGACTGGACCCTTAGATCATAGACCTACTTTATTACATTCTTCCCTCCTTGGGAAAGATTTTCATCCTCGAAAGTAAAGCTATATATAATAACTGCAGGCATCCCCCGAGTCTCATGTTCTAAAATGAGAAGAACATGTCTCATCTTTGTAGTGGGATCGCTACCCGAAATTATTAAAGATACCATATAGCTTTGCATTTTGATAAACTGATCAAAGTTGAAAGTAGTGAATGAATAATAAGGGTGGATCTAAAAACATCCTTGGTCATTTCACTGTTTCTCAATGTGCAATCTAGGCACAAACACATGAAATAGGTGGATTCCAATTACTAGTTCATTTCTCAGCATGATTGGTGCATGGACTTAATAATAAGGGGGGATTCTTATCCCTATCAAGAATTTTGAGAACTCTTGATTCACTTGAATTTAATTTGGAAAACTTGAAGTTTGGTTGGCCCAAACATCTAAATTGGATGTTTGTACAATGGTTTACTCCCAACCAATGGAAAACTTGAAGTTTGGTTGGCCCAAACATCTAAATTGGATGTTTGTACAATGGTTGATTTTTTCACCCGACTGGGGGACTACTTTGTCCTAATGGGCTTGAAAATCCTAAGTAAATTGTAGGAAAAACTTTTCCATTTACTTTGGATCAACTGTACCATAACTTGACCAAGTCAAATCCAAAATGAAAATTGTCCAACTAAGGGAACTTTTCTCAAAGAATTTAGCTAAAGGTTCTTGAGAATTATCAATCTAATGAGCAGTTCCTAAATTCTATTTTCTAGAGTGGAATGAACCCTAGAAATTCATTAGACTTATGCTAGGTGGCTTGAAGCAAACTCAAATGAAGAAGTCAATCTTGGACTTAGCATCTTTGAAGATTGAAAGAGGTTCTTGTACAAAACATCTATATTGGATGTTTAATTTAGTTATCTAGTTCTAACTGGCTACCCCTTGATATTTGTGAAAAGAATCAAATATCGTATCTGAGTCAAATCCAAAAGATTTCGAAAGCGGAAAGAAAAAAATAAAACTCTATACAACCAATTCAAACTTCTAAGGTACTTGCCATGAGTCAAACTCTAGATGACTCAAAACTTTAACTACTCAAAGCTCTATTTCAACAAGGTATTGAAACATTTTATCTATCTTTAAGAGAAATAAACTGGATTCTCAAAAGCATTCATGGAGTAAAGCTAAAACATCATCCAACCATAAAATACTAGTGTGGTATCCAACATTAGTGTGTCGACCCACTAAGGTTCTATTGATGCATTTTTACTCAAATAATGCTTCATTTGAGACTAACTTCATGCATATATTCATTCTTTATGACTTTTTACTGGGAATGCAATTCTTGTGCATTACTTAGAGTCAAAATATTGAATTTACCAAGTTACATTAGGAACTTGGTGCTTGGCTTAGTTAGTAGATTCCTTAGTTGAAAGGATAATTTCAAAGTCAATGTCTGACTTCTTGCACCAAATATTTTTGAATAAAAAATGCTTTATCTTGAAGTGTTCCATAATTCAAATAAGAACAAGTCTTTGCCTTATTCGAAAAAGAAGATCTTGGAAGTTACTTACATTGTATCTTCTTACTTACTTAATCTTGAAGTATCTTGAGATCATGCTTTTATCCTCCTTGAAGTTAAACTTCTCCTTTGAAGTTTTCATTCCCTTAAGCATCAGATCTTACTTCAAGCTTTATTCTAGGACTAAAAGATAATTATCATCCCACGATCCAATGTGCCATACCATCTTTCCTACATCAATCTAAGTATAAAATCTAGTGTCCCATACCACCCTATTTTATATTCACATTGATGTGTGAGTGATACTTATCCTGAAGGCTAAACATATCTTGATAGAGTACCTTCTCACTTCAATTCTTTAAAAGAATTGGAAGTTCTAGGCATTATCTCGGACTTGATATTCTAGGTTTTGATTCCTTCACATGATCGTTTCACAATCTCGTGCTTTTACCTTGTAAACTCGAAAACCTTTGGATAGAACATCCAACTTTCTTTTCTAAGGTTTTCAAAAGAAAACCAATAATAATTCCAAGTTTTGTGAATTTCACAAATTCAAGTATGATGACTAGACCTTAATGATTGAGCTTTACAAATAGCTTGTCCAAAAGATACACTTTTTTAACATGAATTAGTGCATGTGTACTGGAGTGTCAAGAAAACTAATGCTTTGCTCCTTGTATGAGATATAATGATCAATAAAGTATTAACTATGATTAGAAAAAACAATGCCAAGGTTAATAAGAGGACTTTTACTACCAAACTTCAACTCTTGAAGATAAATGAGGTCAAGATTATAAGACAAACACTAGAAGGAATATAGGTACATAACAATAGCTGATGCGACACACTTTGATCACTATGTGATTGCACATTTCATCGCACATGGCATCAACTGTGCACCATCATTTAAATGACACTAAAATCAATGCTGTTTCCAAGGCTATTAGCAACATTAATTGGAGGATCGCTAATGTGAACGTCGCGTTTGGGACACATAAGTAGCATAGCATATGTGATGCTTAAAGCAATAATTTGTAGAATCACATTTATGAAATTTGTACATCGCTTATGTGACGATTGCATTTGAACAAAATAAAAAAATTTTGGATTGCTCTTCAATCATCATTCGCGTGCATCTGATCAAAGAGTGATCCAAAATTTGTATTTGCGCTATGCATACAAGCTCGAGTTCTCTCTTTCTCAATCTCTCTCTCCTTCTTTATCCCTCTTTGTCTTTCAATCTCTCTCTCTCTACCTCTCTCTCTACCTCTCTCTCTCTACCTCTCTCTCTCTCTCTTCGTGTCTCTTTCTCTCTCTCTTTTGATCTCTCTCTCTCTCTCTCTCTCTCTCTCTCTCTCTTTATTAGGGGTTATTCAAAAAGTTCAACAAGCATAATATATGGCTAATTATTGTAAGTACAATTTTCATTGTTTTTATATCATTTAAATTGTTTTTTTTTCATTAATTAATATACTCATACTTACACATTCACATGCACATATACACATATACATGCACATGCACACTCATGCATGCACATGCACACATGCATGCACATACACACACATACACATACTTATACACATACACATACACATACACATACACATACACATACACATACACATACACATACACATACACATACACATACACATACACATACACATACACATACACATACACATACACATACACATACACATACACATACACATACACATGCACATACACACATTTACACACACATACACATACACATGCACATACAGACACATATGCACATACACTTACACATACACATACACATACACATACACATACACATACACATACACATACACATACACATACACATACACATACACATACACATACACATACACATACACATACACATACACATACACATACACATACACATACACATACACATACACATACACATACACATACACGTACACGTACACGTACACGTACACGTACACGTACACGTACACGTACACGTACACGTACACGTACACGTACACGTACACGTACACGTACACGTACACGTACACGTACACGTACACGTACACGTACACGTACACGTACACGTACACGTACACGTACACGTACACGTACACGTACACGTACACGTACACGTACACGTACACGTACACGTACACGTACACGTACACGTACACGTACACGTACACGTACACGTACACGTACACGTACACGTACACGTACACGTACACGTACACGTACACGTACACGTACACGTACACGTACACGTACACGTACACGTACACGTACACGTACACGTACACGTACACGTACACGTACACGTACACGTACACGTACACGTACACATACACATACACATACACATACACATACACATACACATACACATACACATACACATACACATACACATACACATACACATACACATACACATACACATACACATACACATACACATACACATACACATACACATACACATACACATACACATACACATACACATACACATACACATACACATACACATACACACATGCATATTCACAAACATATCTACATGCACATGCATGGACATGCATGCATGCAAATACACATACACATACACACATAAACACATACTTATACACATGCATATGCACATGCACATGCATGCACATACACCTGCACATGCATGCACATACACATGAACATGCATGCACATACACATGCACATGCATGCACATACACATGCACATGCATGCACATGCACATGCATGCACATACACATGCATGCACATATACATGCATGCACATACACATGCATGAAAATGTAGATGCATGCACATGCATCCATGTGCACATGCACATGCATCCATGTGCACATGCACATGCATCCATGTGCACATGCACATGCACATGCATGCTCATACATATACACATGCATATACACACATACACATACACACATATACACCGACACACACATACACATATACCTACATATACACATACACATGCATATACACACATACACATACACACATATACACAGACACACACATACACATATACCTACATATACACATACACATGCATATACACATACACACATAGATAAACACACAGATACACACACACTTACGCAAATAAATTATATATATATATATATATATATATATATATATATATATATATATATTTATATATATATATATATATATATATATATATGTATGTGTGTGTGTGTGCATACGTACATATACACACACAATTACACACACATACATACATATATACACACAAACACACATACAACATGAATGAATTATATAATTAAAGTAATAAATCATAGGGTAAATATAAATTGTAAATATAGAAATTTTTGAGCGAGTGATGGGTCCATCGCACGACTGATGTGTGTGCAATTGACGTGTGTGTGACTGATGTGTGTGTGATTGACGTGTGTGTGACTGATGTGTGTGCTCTCCATTATGCGATTGATGGGCATTTCAATGCGATTGACGGGTGTGTGCCGCGCGACGGACGAGTGAGCTATCCATCGTGGTTGAGAGTGCGCGATTGGCGCAAAGTTTGTGGTGTAAGCACAAGTCACAGTTGGACTGTGACTGACTGGTGTGCTTACATTGTGATTGAGGGAGTGTGTTGGTTGCGATTGACATGCACCGAGCGATGATCAATGGGGCCTCCACAACAAACAACAAGGTACCTCCTTTTGGCAGAGTCGTAGTGTGATCAGCTTGCTCTCCTCCGATCAAAGCTTGCATATGCACTTCATGAGTCAGAAGCATTAAATAGAGTACAGAGAAAAAAGATGACAACACACTTAGATAAGAGGTTGTTATTGGATGCTACAACAGATAGTGGATACCACGATGGACTTTTGATGAAAGATTTGTTGGCATGCTTTGGAAATGTGGTGTCCGTCACTTTGGAAGGTCCATCCATTGCATCTTAGCAGCAGGTGTCTATCCCGACTACTCAATGACCTTCATGAATTTTGTGGCAATCTATCGTGGACTTGATACTTCCCGTCATGGCCTTCTCCCTTTTTGTAGAGCTTTTTTTTTGTCTGTCGTGGGGATCATTTCAATCTATCACGGGGTTTTTTGAGTCTATTGTGGACTGACAATATCATACATCGGGCCTCTCCTAGGGAGTTGGTTGACCCCTCAAGAGTGACCATCATCGACCAATGGCTTCGAGACATTAGCTTAAACCCAAACTTTATCTGTATCCATGAGACTAAAATTGAGGGAGAAGAACTCCAGAAACTTCTCAGACATGTCTCCTCGTCTCATGTCTGGATATCAACATCACACCCTTGAGGGTCTGGTGGGACAGTAATTGGTATAAATCAGTTCTCATTTGAGAATCTTGAGAATTCCATTGAAGACATTAGGGAAAAAAGTGAACCTTGCATGGGCCTTGTAAGGATCCCTAATTTTTAGGGATTAAAATTAATCTTGTATGGTATTGAGGAAAAAAAAACCACTAATGGTTTTTAATATAAAAATACTATTCCCAAGAGACTAGATTCGAATTCTTTCCCATGATGGATTTATGGCTATTAAGAGCCATTGGATATTTTCACGGACGGCCGAGATTGTAAAGTATGCATCTGTCAAAAAACGACAAATGCGCAGTGTCCTTGGGATCGTGGGTATTTCAAGCCATTGGATGTTGGAGATGGATGGACATGATTGGGCAATGTTTGTCTGGCAGAAAAAAGACAAAATATAGCAATCATTCACTTGTAAGATATGGGAAAAAGGAAGTGAGAGAGTGCAATCGTGTGGGTACCTTACATCCGTTGGATCTAGCTCACGAATGAATCGGATTGAGGCTACTTTCCTGGTAGAAAACGACAAAATAAGCCTTATTAAATGCATGGCAAGTGGGAAAGCCAAGAGAGAGAATGCATGGGGACGCGAATGAACCTAGTCCACTAGATTTTTATCAATCGGACGTCTCAAATTGAAATGCCCTCAATCCAATCTTAAAGAGATCTTGAGCATTGGATCAATGGGCTTATCGAACGATGGAGATTGAAAGGCGCATGTATTTCTTTTTCTCAATATTGACCATTGGATTTCTTGCATATCCAATGGCCTAACTAAAATCTCGATGACAAAATTCGAATTTCATGGTTTTTGAAACCACCAAGTAAGGTCTACCATCACATTTTGGTTGTTTTGACTAGTCCAAAACCAAGGAAAACTAGGCCTAGCCTACTTGATTGAGGCCCTAGACTGTGGTCACCACCCTCCTCTCATTGGTCCATCACTAATCACCCCTTAATCTAAAAGGCCCATTCAAGGTTCATTTTTTCCCCTAATGATCAGAAGCATCGGTGGATTGCCATCTCCTTTGGAGCCCCCCTTCGATTCACATTGGTTTCTTTGTACGCCCCAAAAGAGGTGGTAGAGAGGCTGGACACCTGGGCCTCCTTGGTCTCGCTTCCCCACAACGTGCTAATTTGTGGCGACTTCAACATGGTGGAGGATCCTACACATAGATGGAACAACAAGGGAGGGATCATCGATAGTCATGAGAAAGAAACTTGGGACAAAATCAAGATGCACTTGGATCTGGTCGAATTCAAAGATGCGAGTCGCTTTTCTTGGTTAAATCTCCAAGCGAGTGTGGACTTGAGGAAAGCTAGACTTGATAGAAGCTACATTGCTCAGAGCATTATTCATCAGTGGGGCCATCCGTCCCTCTCGCAAAGCACCGACCTCACCATCTCTAATCACTACCTGATCATTATCACATTCCAACCTCCCACTAAAATCCACAAGGCTCCTTGGTTTCGTGCTCAACCTCTTTCTCTCTCCCCTTTGTCCATCAACAAATTGCTGAAGTGTGGAAGGAGGCCTTTTCAATTGTTCATCCCCCGCAAGAGTTGGAGAAGTGCAGTAGTGAAGATGCAGCAGATCTTGATTAGAGCTAGGAAGATGCTCCAGACTGTTCGGAGCGCACACAGAGAAGCTTTATATCATAGGCTTTGGAGACTTGAGGAGGAAGTGAACAAAGGAAAAGCTCAATCCTAGAAGGGTCTACGTAGAATTAGAGTGATGCTCAGATACGAGGAAGAAATTCAAAGAAAAAATCTGCAAATTTTCTTTAAGGGGTGGTGGGCTGGCAAGGCCGACAAGCCCACCAAAGAGATGTGCGGCATTCTTAGAAGAAAACAAAACAGAGAAGTGATCCCCCTATTGCTAGACTCAAATGGTGATGTATGCAATACGGAAAAAGAAAATTTTGGAATCACTAAAGAACATTTTACAAGACTTCTTGGAACCTCGACTCCCCTCTCCCCTCATAGACGGGACTACATGGCGGCCATCTCCAAGGTATCCTCTCATAGGTTCCCACACAACCTTCGATCCATGCTTGATGCCCCTCTCACAAAAGGAGAGATCATTGAAGTTATTGATGGCCTTCCTAGCAAGAGGCGCTCGAGTTTGGCACGCTCCCTTCCTGTCTCAACAATGGCATCATCAAGTTAATCCACAAAAAAGGGGAACATAACAGAATTGAGAACTGGCATCCGATTACGATGCTTCAAACACGATATAAGGTCATTGCCAAAGTCATAGCCAACATAATTTCTTGCCATGTAAGAGCATGGTTAAGTGAGGACCAAAAAGGTTGCCTCAAAGGTAGGTCAATATTGGAAGCCATTATAGATATTTGGGAAGGTCTCAACTTCACACATGAATCAAGACAAGATGTGGTCTTCCTCAAGATCGACTTTGACAAAGCTTATGACATGCTAGAATGGGACTATATTCTGCATTCACTTAAAGACCTCGGATGCAGTAAAAAATTCACCAAGATGATCTCTACCCTTATGGGAAAGGCGTTGACTCAAATTAATGTTAACAGAAAAATTTTGAAGGCAACCAAACTAAAAAGATTGATTAGAGAAGGGTGCTCGTTGGCTCCCCTTCTCTTTGCCATTGCCATGGAAGGGCTTAGCCAGATTGTGGAACAATAGGTGGAAGCTCGTAATATCAAAGGCCTTCAATTGCCCCATGTCCATGGCCAGATCACCATGAGACTTTTTTCCGATGATATGAATGCATTTATCCACAATGATAGTACAGTCTGGAGATGTTTTGGAGATGCCTAGATACTTTGGAGAATTCCTCTCCTATTCACGGCAGAAAGTGTAGAAGACCTTCTCAAGATCAAGACTTTTGCCAACAACTGAACCTTCGAATGAAAACTAGTACCAATTGAAAACTGCAATGAACTTGAAAATTTGTTCACTCAAACTAGACACTTATCTCTTTCAAATGAGCTATCAAACACCCAATTTGGAGTAGTTTTGGGTTTGCAATTCTTTGCCTCAAAATAGGCTACCTGTCCACTCAATTAAGCTGAAAATTGGACTTCACTAAAAACTAAATAAATTATACACCATAAAGAATTTGATAAAAATATTCTAGACAGAGGACATACTTGAGATAAGCTTTCCAAGGAATGTTTAAACTCTAAAATTTCATACATGTATTGAGAGATATGACTCTCACAAGTAGACTACCCAAAAATTGGTATGCGACTGAACATAGTCTATGAGAGTGAAGAGAACGAAATGAATCAAAACATAGATGTCTCCTTAGTACATGAAAGAAATGGCTGAATAGCATCTTCCACAAAGACAACATCATGCCTAACCAGAATGCATTTAGTCTGTGGATGATACAAACGATAGCGTTTACTTTCAGAACTGTATCCAACAAAAATACATTTTACTGCCTTATCATCCAATTTTCTGCGATGTTGTTCAGGCACTAATGCATATGCCAAACAACCAAAAACACGCCTAGAAAAATAATCAATGAAAGTCACAAAGTAAAGGTAATTCCCAAAAGAGGGTGTCTGCATAGGACCACAGACATCACTATGTACAAGCTGCAATTTCTGCGTAGCCCGAACTGAACCATCTTTTGGAAAGGAGGAACGCTGCATTTTGCCCAAAATATAGCCTTCACATACATGTTTTCTAGGTGCCTCAAGCTTGGGCAAAGAAGAAACCATATCAGATTTTTGCAGGCGTAGCAAACTAGCAAAATTCAGATGACCAAAGCGTGCATGCCAAAGCTTTGCATCTGACATAGCCTGAGAATCATGAACTGCACATGCCAAATCATTCACAGATCTTTCATAGTCTATGAGCTTATACAACCCACGATATAAAATTCCAAGCAATAATCACATCGCCATTTGATAGATCATGAACTGTACACCTGTCATCAACGAATTTCACAACCAAGCCAATCTTGGCTAATGCAGAAACTGATAACAGATTCTTCTTGATCCCTGGCACAAATAAAGCATCTGACAAGGTGAAAGAACTACCATTAGCAGTAGTCAGAATGATCTTACCAAATCCCATAACAGGATAAGAGGAGTTGTTGGCGCATGTGACAGTATTCCCTGTAGGGACAGGCTCGAGTGAAGAGAAGAAACTGTGCTGCGAGGTAATATGTTTGGTCACCCTACTATCAAAGTACCAAACATCTGAGTCCACTACAGACATGCACTGCTCATGAGAAGATGGGTCAAAACTGCAAACAGTAGTAAATGCCCATTCTTCTTCCTGCACAAGATTAGCAGACTCTGTTTTTGGTGTGGAGGCTTCTGCAACAACCATTCCAACCTCCTTTTTCTTTGCCTCGTTTGCAGCCAGTTTTGGACAGTTCTTTATGATATGATCATTCCCTTTACAGTACTTGCAAAACAATTTCTCCTTTTCTGATTTCTTCTCATCTTTATCTTGGTTCTTCGAATGTGCAGCATTTGCAGATTTCTGCTTACTAGTAGAAGAGCTCCATTTTCCTTTGCCCTTCTGACTAGCCAGGAAAGCTTGATCTGCAACACGCATAATTGACATGTTCTGCCTGGATTGATCTTCCTGCAACAGAACAAAGACTAACTCCTCAAATGATAAGGCGTTCGGATTGCCTTTCATCATCAACCGAAGAGTAGAAGCAAAAATCTGATATGAATCAGGAAGACCATTCAGAACGGTCTGCACAAGTGAGCTATCTGGTATAACCTCATCAACAGAAATCAACTGTTCCTTTAAATCTTTGATCTTCATTAGGAAACTGTCCATAGAATCACCTTCATTCATGTGCTCACTCTCCAACTGTTTTTGGAGGTAAGCAACACGAGCCTCATTCCTAGCTTGGTACAATGTGGTTAGTGTATCCCAAGCATTCCTAGCTATTCTGCAAGAGCGAATATGAGGAATAATGGCATGTTTGACAGACAAAGCTATCAATGCATGTGCCTGGGCATCTCTGCCATCCCAATGAATTTGCTCTGTAGTAGGTGCAATAGAAACAGGAGCACGAACAGGAATCTGCGGAATATCATCTTCGACACCATCTTCATCAGCCCCAACACCTGTATTTGTAGTACCTATCGTTACATGTGTAATAGGACGTCTTTCAACACCCTGCACAATGTTCCACAATCCTTTTGCAACCAAAACATGTCGCATCATATAAGCCCATAATGGGTAGTTGGTACCATCCAACTTATCCTCAACAGCCAACATACAGAATACATCACTGCTTTCAGCCATGGCCGGTGACTAAAATACCTTGATGTAGAAAATTGACTGTATCTCAAAAAGTTGAACAAAACTGCCCAAATGAGTTTTGCTAGACCTGTAGCAGACTTCGAGACGCTTAAACTGGCGAACAGAAACTGGTATATACCTTTGGCGCAAAAAGACGAAATAGCCTGCACAAGCATTGCGATAGTGTGTTCGGAGGCCGAAACGAGCTCAGATCGCGATTTTGGCACCAAAATTCATGCGATTCTGAGATTGCAAATGGAGGAGTGTCGACGGTGCCCTAGATGAAGCGGTGACTTGCTCTGATACCAATTGTTGGAGTTAGACGTCTGTAGAAGCACGCAAACAGCACAAGGAAGAAGAAGAAGCTTGGAGCACAAACACACAATACTGAATGTATTACTAGAGAATGTACAAAGATAAATAGCCCATTAGGGCAATAGGTGTATATACAAGCCGGGGGAAAAAAACCTCCTAAAGAGGGAAAAAAGTGTCCCGGCGGTCCTAGTGTGTTTACACACATCACTACCTAAATATATCAACACATACATACATACACTTACACATACATACATACATATACACTTACACATACATGCACATACACACACATATATAGACTCACATATAGATACACACATATACATAATAAATACATACACATTTATAAACATGCATACACACATACACACATACATATACATATACATGCATACACATACACACATATACATAATAAATACATACACATTTATAAACATGCACACACACATACATACACTTATACACACATACATATACTTACACATACATACATACACATACATGTACACATACACATACACATACACATACATATACATACACACACATACATAATAAATACATGCACACATACGTACACATACACATGCATACATAATAAATACATGCACACATACATACACATACACATGCATACATAATAAATACATGCACACATACATATACATAGACACATACATACACATACACATACATACACATACACATACATACACATACACATACACATACACATACATACATATATGTAGGTCAGTGATGAGTAGCACCTCCTTTAATGTCAATCCGGGAAGATGTGAGGATGGTATGATGACCTCGAGTAAGTGAAGGCACAAGTGCGTGAGTGAGAAGCACACAAACATGCACACACATACACACACACGCACACACACGCACACAAGGTAAGACAAAGAGAGAGAAACAATGGAGTTCTTTTAGATTACTTTCAAAATGCTCATACAAGTTCAACTCTATTACAAGCTAATCCCCAAAAATGAGCTCTCTAGCTCTATTTATAGTTTTTGACTAGGTTTTGGCCGTGTCCAGACCTAGTGTCCGGCCTAGTTAAAAATTATGTTCTAGGTCCCATTTGAAGGCTCAAATGGAGTCTAAAAATTATGAAAACTAGTAGGTAGCTACTTCTAATGCTCCTCAAGCTCAAGGACTCCTTGGCTTGCAGAAAATGGAGCTACAAAAATATGAAATGGTATTTACAATGGCTTTTAGTGATGAAAATCACTTTTTTTGTAGGAATTTCCTCTAACGATTTGACATACACAACTTCAAGCTCCCTACTTGCTCCTTCTCCTTATGTGTCCACCCCTTTGATATGCTTTAGCTTCCTGAAAAAATAATGGCCTACTTGCCCGATCTTCTTTGACTACTCTGTCTGTTTGTACCTTCTCTTTGCTCCGACTCCCTTTGTTGACTTCCTTGTCTTGTGAGTCCTTCAGTTCCTTGACTGCCAACACACCCCCCCCCCTCTCGTGTCTGTCGTCCCTGACAAACCCTTGTTGGGTGGGTCGTTGGATGTAGTACTCCACAACGTCTTGTGCTAAGTGATGTTCTGCAATTTGCAATCCTTTGGCCAAGTCAGTGAGTAGGGCATCCCGATCTACAGGCCCGAGAACCTCTAGATGTGGTATACGTAGCTTTTCTGAATGGAGAGCTTGTTCCACGGCAAATAAGTGTAATAGATGAGATGGTCTAGGAATGAATATCTCTGAATGATATTCCCAGAACCCCGTGATAAACATTTCTTCAAACGTCTGTTTGAAGCAAGTAGGTAGATACTTTATACGACGTTAATGGAGGCATAGACGACGTTAATGGAGGGCGTGGTGCTCATGTCATAGACAAGGTCCTGATTCCCTTCATTAAATCCAATAGCCGAAAGATGAGGTTCTTTGATGTTATTAAATGTCCTGAATGTAATCAGCATGAGCTCAAAAATTTTTAGGCACATCTGTGCCATGACATCTGGGACATTCTTGAACCAGACTGCCCAGTGTCGGATGGCTGAAATCATGTAGTTGACTGTGGGTTGGCCATTAGGAGGTGCTAAGTACACATAATTTAACCACTTTTCACATCGTTTAACCGTCAAAACTGTTTTTGTGTACTCTGGCCAAGACCTTCTTCGAAAGACAAGGCAGTAGCAGGGATTATACTTGATATATAGAGGCATGTTATTCCATGTGCGATTCATCTCAGGGTAGGTTTCAAGCAGGCGGATCCTCCAAGTAGGTTGATGTATATTCCCTTGCTTGGCACTTGCAAGGATATCATCCCGTGCAAACTGTGTTGCCGAGGTTGGTTCTTTTGTTGTGCGTTGCTTGATTTCAGCATTGTAATCTACCATTAATACACAGAATGGAACATACACATCATCAGACGTGCCAATCCACCTATGATGGGAGAGGTTCCTGAAGTAATCCGATTTAATTACAACTTCTTCCAATCGAGACATTGATGCTATCTGTACTGCAACTCTCTCATCATGGGTTGTGGCCACCTTCTCTAACCTTTGCATCCATTCAGGGGCCTCGATCTCAATGGTGTCCATTCCTTCTTCGGTTTGCTTACCCCCGGGTGTTGGCATGGGAACGTATGGGTCTTCAAAGACCTCCTTCACTTGAATTGGCACTAAGTCTTCAGGTTCTGGTTCCGCCAGGGGAGAGGGTTGACGCTCGTATTGTAGAACTTTATTTCGTAGTTCTTCTAATTCTGCTCTGAGTTTCATGACTTCTTCAGATGTGTCGGCTTCAGTTCTGACTTTGCTTGGTGACTCCTGCTGGGTTGCCAGTTGCTTTAGTAAGTCATCTCTTTCTCTTTCTAATGCTGCGTGGGCTTCTAGGAGGTCGACATGGGTTTCCAAGACGATTTGCATATTCTCAGATGGGATAGCCTTGAATTTCTCTAAGTCGATTTCCTGTGGTGAACCCTCCATTGCTGCTTCCAAGTTTTCTTCGTTCTGTCTCTGTAGTCGCTTATTTTCCTCGAGTGTTGTAGACATGTGTTTCCGTAATAGGGCCACGTTGCATCGAAGCTTGAGGTTCTCTGTTATCTGGGAGTGTAGCAGATCATCAAGTTGTTATTTTTCTTCTGCATCTGACTGGGGTGGATTGGCCACTAACTGCTCATGTTGTTCCTGTAAAGTGACATACTATTGTTGTAGTATCTGCTTTTCCTTCTCTAAGTCAATGAATTGTCCTTGTAATGTTTCATGGCTTCTGAACATAGTTGTATGCTCAACATCTAGGTGCTGATAATGCTGTTGCAGCTGAGACATACACTGGTACATGTTATTAAATACATTATTAATGGGAGTGGATGCGGGAAATGTGTTGAATGCAGAAGGGAAGGGAAAGGGGAATGGGAGCGTGTATGCTGTGCTCGAAAAGGGTGAAGTTGGTGGTGGGGGAATGGGAGATTGTGGACGTATGGGGGGAGGGAGAGGTGCGGAGGTGGGTGATATGTCCATGAGGTCAAAAGTGGATGCAGTCGTGGGGGTGATTGTGAACATGGGAACTGTGGGTGCGGTGATGGTGGTGAAAGTGTAAAGTGGTGTGTGTAGTTGTGAATATGAACCGCCAAGAAGTGTAATCGGGGGAAGGGGGTTTTCTGTGGCTGCAGTTAGAATTACAGTGTCAGTGGTAGTGTATACAAGTGAGGTGGTGATAGGGTGTGTGGGTTGTGTGGATTGACTGACAGTCTGTGCTTCGGTATGGGCAGTGGACTCTCTGGCGGTGACAGTAGTGGTTACACTGGTGGTGGGAGGTGAAGTTGGTGGAGTTGGAGGTAGGGGTGGTAAAGGGGGTGATGGGGGTGCATTGGTTGTATGGGCTTCCTCAGTTTCCTGAATGATATGAGCTGTGCCCATGGTTGTGGATGTGGTGCCCTGTGGTTCTGATACTAAGATATTCATTTGTTTTCCTGATTGAGGGGGGCGTCTGCCATATCGTCGCTCCGATCTTCTCGAGTGTGCAAGAGCTGTATGCACCGTCTCAGGTACCCCCAACACATCAGAAATCATATCCAGGGTTGCTCGGTATTGCTCGTCCACACCTTCCTCTTCAAGGATTTGGTTCATGAGGGCTTTTCCTGCTGCTAGGGACAGTTTGTGCTGTTCTTGAACTCTGTTGATGGTATTATACAGCTTTTTCAATTCCTTCGTATAAGTCGGGGCACCCTCAAGTTCCTGTAGAACTTCTTGTTCATATTCCTACTCTTCTTCCTCTGTTTGTCCTCCTCGTTCCTCCTCTTGCTCTTCTTCTCCTTCATCCTCCACTTCAACTACTCTTGGTTGGACTGGATGGGGTTTGTCTGCGACTGTCTGCTGGCCGCTTGCCTGTTCTGCCTCGACTTCCGCGTTAACAGCCTCGATTATCCTGGCTACCTCCTCATCAGTTAGGTCTTCTAATGTGAATCCGTGAGGAAACTCTAGGTCGGTTGGTACAGGGGGAAACACTAGATTCGGTCCATCAGTGCTGTGTCTTGGTAATCTGATAGTGAAGGGTTGTACACGCCTCGGAAGTCGTGGAGTTGTCTCTGGTGTCAGTGTCGCACCGCGGGCTTGTGCACAGGGCATCTGAACTGCGCCTCTCATTTTCTTTGATGGCGGCCCTGTGGTTGATAGTCTACGTTGAAATTCCCGTACCCTGGTCCAAGTTAATGGTCCTTTCACACAAGAGACCGGCACTTTATTCACTAAAAGACTAAATTTCTACTATTTTACATGGGTAAGCTTCTAATCTTCTGTGGGGATGCATCTAGAGGACTCCTCTAGTGCCTTTACAACGGAAAATATATTACAAGAATGATTATGATACAAAAAATGTGATGTCCAAATCGGAAAAATTTTGGGGCCCGTCTTTTTCTCTGCTTTGTGCGCTCTTTGGCTCTGCAACACTCTCTTCCTCGCAATCCACATCAATTGAGGAATTAGCAGAGAAAGTAGCTCAAAAACTAGGTGTCTCTAGCAAACAAATCCCAATGTTTGCCCCTGTGAAAAGATGCTATACTTGTGGAGGCGACCATATGGCGAATGTCTGTCCCATTATGGCTCAACCCCAAGTTAATCCTAGTAGCCAATACTGCACCATAGAACGAAGGTACACCAATCACACCGCGCAAGATTGTCCCTACAATAAGCAAACCGTTAGACAAACGTACCCACAACCATACCCTCAACAAGGAAGATACCAGAACCAGTACCCACCTTAGCAGTATGTGAGACCTCAACAAACCTACCAACCCTACCAAAACCAACTGAGACCCTAGCCAGTGCTAGCACAGCAACCACCTGCTCCTACTAATGTGATCCCAGTAAAATATGCGGCTGCAGAAGAGAACCTGAATAGAGCTATAGTCCTTGTAACACCATTGCTTTCTGAAAGTGACCCGAGTGACCATAGCTTTGATTCTACACATGTTGATAGCCCCCAGGCCTACTACATGCAGTCTCCTGAACATGGGGAGTCTTACTATAGTGAAGAGCCAAATGAACCTAGTTGGGAGTCAGATTACACAAACGTCATGTATGCAAACCCCAACCCTAGGCCTCAACCTAGGCAAGTAAGACCCCCATTCCCTAAAGGACCATGCTATAGATGTCAGGGAGATCATCTCATTCATGATTGTCCCTTGCCTCCACCTCCACAACCCCAATCAGTGACGATCCAGGGCTATTGCCAGGAATGTGGAAAGGAGCATCTCTTACGAGATTGTCCAAAGAATCCTAGCAATATGCAAAAAATAACTCCCATTAATGTTATTGGGTTAGTTGTAGACTCCACAGGAAGTGTGATGTCCACTACACCAGTGCAAGTGATCACTAGAGCTCAAGCATTGCAACAAAATCAAGGGGTAGGCCAGGAAAAGAGCCAAGATGTTAGTGAAATAGAGAGCATGACAAAGAAAAGGACTAGAGCTTGGAAGGATAGTCGTGAAAGAATGAAAAGACAATGGGCAAAAAAGATGAGTGAACTCGAGGAAAGCCTCAGAGAAACAAAGGCCAGGATAACTGAACTCACATCTCAAACTCCCTCTCACACTACCCCACCTCCACCATTCCCAACTCCATCTGACCCGCCACCTTCCAACCCACCTCACCTACTTCCACCACCCCCTAGAGTAGGATCAGTCCTAGCAGATCCCACTCCCGAAGACCTTAATATGATGCTTAAAGCATATCAGGCCAGAATCCAAGAAGGGCCAAACATAACTGATCATCAAAAGTGTTACCCAAGAGCAGAACTAGAGCTAGAATGAACCAAAATTTGTGCTAAGATGGTGGAACTGGCTCAGACCATGCTTGAAGCCAGTCGCCTATTTAACATCTCTAGTTCAGCGAAGACACAGTTGCACTTTGATGGACTGTTAGAAAGAATAGAGAAGCTGATTACACAATCAGAAAAGGAACCCGCCTCTCAACACAAGGACAAGGCAAGTGAAAGAGTAAGCATTCCTGCTCAGGAAGCCTATGTGCCTAACTCTACGGAGCCAGACACATCATCTTCTATGAATCGGTTCACACCAGAATTCCTACGCGAGATTCAAGAAGACAAATGGGCTAAAGAGAGTGAAGTCCCTCCTCCTATTGAACTTGTGGATGATGCAAACGACCAATTCCCACAAGACATCCCATCCATTTATGAGGAGCAGGAGAGCACCCACTCTCAGGAAAGACTAGACTTTGAGTCTAACTCTCTACAAGAATTACCCCACTTCACAGGCCCATGGGAAGCTAAGTCTACTTGTATGAGAGCACCCACGGTCATGGTACGAAATGAGGACTCAATCTTACCTAGGAACACAGAGGTAGTGAAAAACACTAAAGTGCAGTGCAATCTCAAGTTAGAAGAGCTACTCAAGGTTAGACCTAAATTATGGAAACATGTCACCAAACAAGTGCGATAGTGAAACCTCATTCCCAGGTAGGATCACATAGGACAGTGCCAGAGATACCCTTGGATAAGATAGGAGATATGTGTGAAGGTGAAGAAGGGAACACCTATCTTCCCATTACCTACCAAGAGTACACCACCAAGGCAATTTTGGACTCAGGTGCAGGAGTTGCAATTGCCACCACTTCCCTATGGAAGCGTTGGGGCAAGCCAGCACTCAGGCCAACGAGAATGAAATTGCAGATGGCCGATGGTCATATTGAGAGGCCCTTAGGATTGCTAGAAGGAATAACTCTCACCACCTGTGGTGTCGAGTTCGAGCATACCTTTGCTATATGTGATTTTAGCAAGAACCATGCCTATGAAATGATCTTGGGACGACCCTTTATGCGACAGTTGCAAGTGGTACAGGATTGGGGAACCAATTCTTTGTACCTACAGCACTTAGGTGTTACGACCAAAGTCAATCTCAAGGATTACTCTCATAGAGATGTCCCTCCTATCCAATGGAACCCCATCCATAGAGCCAAAGATGATACGGAATCAGTGCATTCCATAGGATCAGGATCCTCATGGATGCATGAAGACACTCACTTATGGATGTGCAAAGTAGCAGTAGAAGAAGAGAAGAGAGAAAAGGCCAGAGAAATAGGTGCAAACGAAACACATAGACCCATTCAAGACCCAGCCTATGCACGTGTAGTCTTTCCTGACGAAGAATTTGAACCCCACGGCTGGGCAGAAATCCTAGCAACAATGGATGTAGCCATCAATGAAGAACAATGGACACCCCACTGTGATGAGGATGGCTATGACATTTTAGTCTTCTCCATAGAGCCAATCATGGGAGAGGCAGTGTTAGAAGAGTGCGAACCTAGCCCTGATGCATTTGAGGATGCAAGTGACTCCGATCTAGAGTCAATCATTATGGACCCACCTTTTGCATCAGATGAAGAATACTTCTATGTAGTAGAATTTGAACCCCAGAGGCACGGAGAGCTTACAAAAGACGTAAGGCTAGCCACACATGTAACTCCTAAGGAAGAAGGAAAGAAAAGGAAGAAGAAAGAAGTCACACAAGAAGAGGAGGAATCTTTGTTTGAGGTCCCAGAAAATTTTAAGAAGTATGAGATAGATGACAGGAGAGTCATGATCAGAATGCCTAAACGAGAAGCACAATCAGGAGAGGCCTATGATAACAAAGAAACCACAAAGAAAATTGTGGTAGCCATGGAAGAGGGAGAAGAGAGATGCACTTACATAGGACATGACCTGACGGAAGAAGAAGAGCAAGAATTGATAGCCTTTCTAAGAGAATACAGAGACGTGTTCGCTTGGAGTTACAAGGACTTGAAAGGTGTGGACCCTGACATATGCTCACACACCATCCCCATGACCTCAGATGCCAAACCCTCTAAGCAAAAGCCATATACATACAATGATAATTACGCTGCCAAGATCAAAGAGGAGATAGATAGACTGGTTGAAGCTGGATTTATCTATGAAATTGAGCACACTGAATGGGTATCCCCCATTGTTGTGGTGCCCAAAAAGAATGGTAAATTACGTGTATGCATTAACTTGAAGAAGGTTAATGCAGCCACAATTCGAGATAACTATCCGCTTCCTATCACAGAGCATCTCTTAGAAAGAGTAGCAGGCAAGGAAGTGTACAGCTTCCTCGATGGATTTTCGGGCTACAATCAAGTAGCCATAGCTCCAGAAGATCAGCATAAGACAGCTTTTGCCACAGAGTGGGGTATATTTGCCTTTCGTGTAATGCCATTTGGGCTTACCAATGCTCCTGCAACCTTCTAGAGACTAATGTGCCATGTATTTAAGGAGTTCCTGAGGAAGAATTTAGAAGTCTATGTTGATGATCTTTGTGCTCATTCCAACATTAGACAAACCCATATTCCTGAACTCAGACAAATCTTTGACAAATGTAGAGAATATCAAGTCTGCCTGAACCCAGAAAAGTGCGTTTTCATGGTCAGGCAAGGCAAGATTTTAGGACACATAGTGTCAAAGAATGGCATATCCACCGATGAAGAGAAAGTAAGAGCCATAGCCGAGTTACCTAGGCCAAAGAACGTCAAGGAAGTACAGGCCTTCATGGGGCATTGTGGGTACTACCGCCGGTTCATTCACATGTATGCTGTCATTGCAAAGCCCATGTACGGACTTCTGACTAACTTTGAGTGGACTGATGAATGTGAGAATTCCTTCAATGAGCTTAAACGGCGATTATGTTCAACACCGATCTTGACCACACCAGATTGGAATAAGCCTTTCCATGTTCATGTTGATGCGTCCAATTATGCTATTGGGTGTGTACTCGCGCAGCCTACCGGTGAAGGTAATATGGATCTTCCAATTGCCTATGCTAGTAGACAATTGAATGCTGCTGAACGAAATTATACCACTACGGAGAGAGAAGGACTAGGCATGGTGTATGCGGTTAAAAAGTTTAGACATTATTTGCTTGCAAATAAGTTTAAATTTTTTACTGATCATCAAGCTCTACTATACTTGGTAAACAAGCCATGCAACACAGGTAGATTAGTAAGATGATTTCTCTTGCTAATGGAATATGATTTTGAGGTTGTGGTAAGGAAAGGGAAGACTCATTTGAGAGCAGATCACCTTTCTAGGCTCACATCTGGAGAAGCCCCACAAGGAGTGTCAGATGATCTTCCTGATGCTTACTTGTTTAACTTGGAAGTGGTACCGCAGTGGGCTAAGCCATTAGTGCCAGTATTGACATACGGACCTAACCACCCAATCATAAACACACAGGATAGAGAGGTAGTAAAAGCCCAAAAGTATCACATCATGGCAGGAAGTATGTACAAGCACACAGATCAAGGGATCTTGGCCTGTTGTGTGGAAGAGGATGAGTACGCTAAATGGTTGCAATTAGCACATGTAGGTGCATTAGAGCAATACTACTCAAAGCAACGAACCCTACAAACACTAAGGAGACTCGGAGTGCACTGGCCTACTCTGGAGGCTGACGTCCAAAAGTTGTGCAAGGAATGCCCAATCTGTTGCACTAAACCACCTGTGGAACATGCCACTCTCTATCAAAAGTCCATAGTGCCAGATTGGAGTGAACCACTAGTATCCTTTCTGAGGACGAAAACATTCCCTCCAGACATGACTCTGGCTAGGAAAAGGAGTTTAGAACAAGAAGCCCAGGATTACTCACTCATTGGTGATAATCTATACAAACGTGGTAAAGACGGTTACCTGAGACTATGTGTCCATGAGAGTGAATATCTCAAGCTTTTGGAAACTGCTCACCAAGGTGTAGCAGGAGGACACTTTGGACCAGATCGGGTGATCAAGGCAATACTATTTGCGGGCTTCTGGTGGCCGACCCTTCACATGGATGCACATACCTATGTGAAGAGGTGTGACGTCTGTCAGCGAGCTCAGCCTCCTATACGCAAAGATGAGATGCCACTGAAGCCTATGATGGGTGGACGTGCATTCTCTAAGTAGGGAATAGACTTCATAGGTCCTATTAATCCACCAACTAAGGGTTCCCATGCAGAATATATCATTGTTGCGACAGACTATCTAACAAAGTGGGTGGAGGTAAAAGCCACAACGAAGAACGATCCTCAAACAACAGCTAAGTTTTTATTTGAGAATGTGTTCACTAGATACGGGCTACCTATAGAGCTAGTTAGTGACAGAGGCACTCACTTCTTGAATGAAGTTATTGAAAATCTGCTCCAAGAATTCTTGGTAGTACATAAGAAGTCTGCCCCCTATCACCCTCAAGCAAATGGCCAGGCTGAGAGCACCAATAAGATCTTATGCAATGTACTGACGAAATTAGTGAACAATAAACGCTCTGATTGGGACAAACAGCTACACCATGCTATTTGGGCATATCGAGTGGCCTACAAAATGGTACTCCACGCCACCCCCTTTTAGATGGTGTTTGGCCAAAATGCAGTGCTACCATTGGACTTCTTAATACCTACATTGAAAGTAGCACAAGAGCATGAATGGACGGGTCATGAACTCTCCTCAAGACTTTTTGACCTTGAACGATTAGGAGAAACAAGACTGAGAGCGGCTGCAGGGATATATGCAGCTAAGAAACGACAGAAGGCATACTTTGATGCCCACGTTAAAGATAAAATATATGCAGCTAAGAAATGATAGAAGGCATACTTTGAAGGCAGGCGACCTAGTACTAGTCTACACTTTGAAACAACATGCAAGGAAACTAGAGAAGAGAGGCTATGGACCCATGATTATAAACAGAATCTCAACAAGTGGAGCAGTGCAACTAGCCACATTAGAAGGTGACATTCTCCCGAGCTACATTAGTGGATGCAGGGTCAAGTTGTATCAGGAACCTCTCACAGAGGAAATGCTAAGTCGACTCAATACTGCTAAGAAACGCAAAGAAGAAGAGAAGCGAATTCGAGAAGAAGCCCAAGCAGAAGCATTGGAACGCATCCGGAGAATGAAGTTGAGAAGACAGAATAGGGAGCAACCTAAGACGGATGCCTATGTAGATCAAGGGTATCACGTGGCTATGTGTGAAGTTTCAGGTATCACCGCTCAAAGGATAATTGATCGACGTCCTTTTATAACCTTAGAGATAGGACACAGAACAAGGATTGTGAGAGCCTTGATTGACTCAGGTGCAGCCACCAGTGCTGTTAAATTGTCTTACTGTCAAGAATTGAGATTAACTGTCAATCCTATAGAAGCATATCTCATAGGATTGGGAGGTGTGGAAACCCCTTGCATGGGAGAGGTGGATCTTCCCATCTCCATTCAAGACGAAGTAATGATAGTCAAAGTATTAGTGTGTCAAGATGAGGACCTCACTGAGCCTCTTGTCTTGGGTCAGGACTGGATCTATGATCATGCAGTCAACCTAAACCTAAGAAGCGGACTTCTTCAGGTATGGGTAAATCATAGCCGAATTACTATTGAATTGGAAAAGGAGGCACTCAAGGAACTAGGTAAAGCACAGAATCCTGGTCCTTCCAGGGGTGCACATGAAGTTGACAATGCTATTCTTGTCCCAAAATGTATGATGCAGAAAGAGGATTGTCTCAACAACGGAGTCAAGGATAAGACGGTACTCCCTTCTTTTCCAAAGGCCAGAAGGATGCAACAGCCAACGACAGATCAAATACAGAAGAAGCAGAACACTACCTGTACTGGAGGCCAAAAAAAGGAGCCAAGCAGATTGTTTCAGCCAATGAAACAAGTATGGAAGCGAAAAGGCGAACACCCTGTTCGGACCAGGCCAACACCACGACCAAAACCTCTTATTAGTAATCAATAGCACGATACTAATAAGAAGCCTTTCATAAGTTCTTCTGCAAAAGTGAAGTCTATTTGGGTACCCAAGAAGTCAATGAAGGCCAGCCCACAATCACGACAAATCTGGGTGCCTAAGGCTTGCTTGCGGGCTCAAATAGCTACACCAAGGCCAAACCCTGTACAACATGTTTCACTCACGCGAACATCTGAGGCCCAGTCTTACACATCACGCACTAACATGTATTCTTCCATGAGCACAAGTGGAATCACTTGTAAATGGGTTCCTAAAAAGCCCCATTTTTCAAGTAAATACCTATCACACTCCCCAGAGCCTCCACAAAGTCAAAATCAAAACCTATCCATTGCATTTGGCAACCTAAAACTTGTAATAAACCCCCAGACCCCAGTTGTAAATCCATGCCCACCTACTAACTACGTCACTCTCACACCACATCATTCCACTTAGCTCCTAGGTCTAACCAATCCCTAACTACACACACAAGCACCGAGCATTTACTAACCCACTAATCTCTCCCGAACCTCATGTTAATGTTGTAATGGGGACAAAAATGGTTCTATCTTGTCCTTTACAATGTTAACACATGTTTCTATATTCTCACAGAATCAGGAGGCAAGAAGTAACATGGCAGATACGGCAGGAACTAGCTCCCAGATAGGCACCAGTCCCCAAGTCGTGGATATTGAAAGTCTTCGCGTTGAGGAGGAATTGAAGGAACGCCCTGTAGCATTGAGAGCATTACACGCCATACCGGTTCAGAACCCTCCACAAGGGCACACTATGCCAGTGAGTAAAAACTCTCATTGGTTCAGTGATGTGGCAGGACCCCTAGGTGAAGGCACTTATATGTGGGAGGCCGAGATAGAATTCAATGGGCGCTGGGGGAGGTATCACTTTTTCACTAGGGAATTTGAGAGACTGCAGAATAATGAAGGACTGAAGCCTATATGGAAGAAGGCAGGACTCTACGAGTACTTCAAATTCCAGTTGCCAAAGCCGGATTTTCTAAGATGCTCTTATTTGATTAGCACCCTTACTCCGAGCAAAGACAAAAAGGGATACAGCTCCTTTGTCCTCCCATCTCTCACAAGGGGCAATGAGCTCAAGCGTTTCTGATTAACTATCAACTTGGTAAGGGAAGCTCTAGACATGAAAGATATGCATATTCCTACGGAGAAAGAGACTATGGTCCCCGACAATATGAAGAATAGGAATCTGACAAAGTTAAAAGACATGGTGGCAATGACGCCTACAATCGCTATTCATTTGCGAATGGTCATGCAGCACTTTGCATTTCCCGCGCAGGAGAGGTTCACAATGCCACCTAAAAAGATATGGTTTAGTTTATACTTGGCTGATGCCTTTGATTTGACAATCAACATGCCCCACTGGATTATGGACCAAATCCACTTGGCTCATCAAAGGTGGTATAAAAAACAAAAGTCTGTACTGTACGGATGCTGTGCTCTGACCAGGATTGTGTACAGATGTCTTGCATATGATGTACCAGTGCAAAGGGCACTCATTTGGACCAGGGTACAAGAGTTTCAGCGCCGATTATCCTCCGCAGGACCACCATCCAAGAAAATGAGAGGCGCCGTTCAGATGCCCTGCGCACAACCCCGCGGTGCAACATTGACTCCAGAGACCACTCCACGACTTCCAAGGCGAGTGCAACCCTTCACTATCAGATTACCAAGGCACAGCACTGACGGACCTAATCTGGTGTTCCCACCCGTACCAACCGACCTAGAGTTTCCTCACGGATTCACTTTAGAAGACTTAACTGATGAGGAGGTAGCCAAAATCATTGAGGCTGTTAACGCAGAAGTCGAGGCAGAACAAGCTAGTGGACAACAAACTGCTACAGACCAACCCCATCCCAGACAACCAGAAATCGTCGATGTGGAGGGTGAAGAAGAAGAAGGACAAGAGGAGGAACATGATGGACAATCCGAGGAAGAAGAGAAGGAATATGATCAGGAAGCCCTGCAGGTACTTGAAGGTGCCCCAGCTTATACGAAAGCACTGAAAAAGCTCTATGACACCATTAATAGAGTTCAAGAGCAACATAGACTGTCCCTAGCAGCAGGCAAGGCCCTTATGAATCAGATCCTTGAGGAGGAAGGCATCGACGAGCAATATCGTGCCACCCTTGACATGATATCTGAGGCATTAGGCGTCCCTGAAACGGTGCATACCGCCCTTGCACAAGCACGAAGAACGGAACGAAGATATGGCAGACGCCCCCCTCGAGCAGGAAAGCAGATGAATGTATTAGTATCAGAACCACAAGGCACATCCACAACCACGGGCACCACACACACTGTCCACGATACTGAGGAAACCCATGTATCAAGTGCACCTCCGTCACCCCCGTTGCCACCCCTGCCTCCAACTCCACCACATTCACCTCCCACAACCAATGTAACCACGACCGTCACCGCCTCAGAGTCCACTACCCATACCGAAGCACAGACTGTCACACAATCCACACACCCTATCTCCACTTCCTTTGTCTATACGGCCACTGAAACAGTAGTTCCAACCGCGGCCACAGAAAATCTCAACCCCCCAATCACACTTTCGGGCAGTTCGTATTCACAATTGCACAAACCACTGTACACTTTCACCACTATCACCGCACCCACAATTCCACTATTCACAATCACTCCCACTACTGCATCCACCGTTGATCTTATGGACATCTCCCCCACCTCCGCACCTCTCCCTCCCTCCATGCATCCACCATCTCCCATTCCCCCACCTCTCACTTCACCATTTTCCAGCACCACATCCACACTTCCATTTCCCTTCCCCTTTCCCTTCCCTTCTGCATCCAACCCCCTTCCCACATCCATCCCTATTAATAATGTATTTAATAATATGTATCAGTGTATGTCGCAACTACAACAGCACTACCAGCATCTTGATAACCAACATACGCGACTCTTTCGAAGTCATGAGGAACTTCAACTACGCTTCATGGATCTCGAAAGGGAAAAGTGGCTACTACAACAACAGCATACCACCTTACAGGAACAACACGAACAGTTAGTAGCCAACCCACCCCAGTCAGATGCAGAGGAAAGACAACATATGGATGAATTGCTACACTCCTAGATAACGGAGAATCTCAAACTTAGACGCAACCTAGCCCTCCTACGAAAACACATGTCTACAGCTCTTGAAGAGAATAAACGGCTGCAGAAACAGAATGAAGAGAACTTGGAAGCAGCCATGGAAGGTTCCCCGCAAGAAATCGACCCAAAAAAATTCAAGGCCATTCCCTCAGAAAATATGAAAACTGTGTTAGAAACCCATGCCGACCTCCTGGAGGCCCATGCAGCGTTAGAACGAGAAAGAGATGATCTACTTAAGCAACTGGCGACTCAGCAGGAGTCACCAAGCAAAGCCACACCCACAGACGACACATCCGAAGAGGTCACAAAACTCAGGGTAGAACTCGAAGAATTACGCAGCAAAGTCATGCAATACGAACGTCAACCCTCTCCCCTTATCGAGCCCGAGCCTGAAGATCTAGTGCCAATCGAGATAGAGGAAGCTTTCGAAGACCCATATGTTCCCATGCCTGCACCAGGGGGCAAGCAAACAGAAGAGGGCATGGACACCATAGAGATAGAGGCTCCTGAATGGATGCAGAGGTTAGAGAAAGTGGCCACAACCCATGATGATAGAGTGGCAGTTCAGATAGCATCTATGTCACACTTGGAAGAAGTAGTCATAAAATCGGATTACTTTAGGAATTTCTCCCATCATAGGTGGATCGGCACATCCGACGCTTTGTATGTTCCTTTCTGTGTCCTAATGGCGGATTACAATGCAGAAATCAAGAGTCACACATCAAAAGAACCAACCTCGGCTACACAGTTCGCACCGGACGACATCCCAGCAAGTGCCAAGCAGGGCAATATTCATCAACCGATGTGGAGGATTCGTCTACTGGAAACCTACCCAGAGATGGTAAGAACATGGAATAACATGCCTTTGTACATCAAATACAACCCATGCTACTGTCCTGTGTTTCGAAGAAGGTCATGGCCGGAACACACAAAAATGGTGCTGACAAACAAAGGATGTGAGAAATGGCTCAATTATGTTTACTTAGCACCACCCAAAGGCCAACCTACTATAGGATACATGATCTCGACGATTCGGCATTGGGGGGTCAGGTTTAAAAATGTACCAGATGTCATGGCCCAAATGTGCCTTAAAATTTTTGAACTCATGTTGGTTACCTTCAGGACTTTCAAAAATGTCAAGGAGCCCCATCTGTCAGCTCTTGGATTTAATGAAGGTAATCAGGACCTCGTCTATGACATGAGTGCAACACCATCTATTAATGTTGTATATGCATGGCACGCGCGCATCAAGTATCTACCAGCCTGCTTCAAACAGACGTTTGAAGAAATGCTTGTCACGGGATTCTGGGAATATCACTCAGAGATATTCACTCCCAGACCATCACATTTATTGCAGTTGTTTGCAATGGAAGAAGCTCTCCATTCAGAAAAGTTACGTATACCACATCCAGAGGTTCCCGGGCCAGTAGATTGGAATGCTTTACTCACGGATTTGGCCAAAGGGTTGCGGATTGCAGAACATCACTTAGCACAAGACGTTGTTGAGTACTACATCCAACGACCCACCCAAGAAGGGTCTGTCAGGGACGACAGACGCGAGAGAGGGGGGGGGGTGTTGGAACTGAAGGACTCACTAGGCAAGGAAGCTTAAGAAGGGAGTCAGAGAGAAGAGAAAGTACAAGTAGACAGAGCAGTCAACGACGATCTGGCAAGTAGGCCAATATTTTTTCAAGACATTTATGCACATAAGAGAGGTGGACACAAGGAGAAGGAGCAAGTAGGGAGGTCCAGGAAATGTATATCAAAATGTTAGAAGAAATCCCTACAACAATAGTGATTTTCATCACTAAAAACCCTTGTAAATACCATTTCACATTTTTGTAGCTCCATTTTGTGCAAGCCAAGGAGTCCTTGAGCTTGAGGAGCTTTAGAAGTATCTACCTGTCAATTTTCACATTTTTTAGACTTTGTTTGAACCTCCAAATAGGGTAGAGAACCTAATTTTTAACTAGGCCGGACACTAGGTCTGGACAAAGCCAAAACCTAGTCAAAAACTATAAATAGAGCTAGAGAGCTCATTTTTGGGGGTAGATTGTAATTGAAATGAACTTGTAAGAGCTTTTTGAAAGTAATCCATGAACTCCATTGCTTCTCACTCTTTGTCTTGCCGTGTGTGCGCGTGTGTCTGTATGTGTGTGCATGCTTGTGTGCTTCTCACTCACGCACTTGTGCCTCCACTTGCTCGAGGTCTTCATACCATCCTCATGTCTTCCCGGATTGACATTAAAGGAGGTGCTACTCATCACTGAGCTACAACGTCACACTTCCTGTAGAATCCACTACTAACCCAATAACACTGATAGGAGTAATTTTTGGCATATTATTGGGGTTTTTTGGGCAATCTTGTAAGAGATGCTCCTTTCCACAATCTTGGCAAAAGCCTTGAATCATCACTGACTGGGGTTGTGTAGGTGGAGGTAAGGGGCAATCACGAATGAGGTGATCTTCCTGACATTTGTAACATGGTCCTCTAGGGAATGGGGGTCTTACCTGCCTAGGTTGGGGTCTAGAGTTAGGGTTTGTGTACATTACATTTGTGTACTCTGGCTCCCAACTAGGTTCACTTGGTTCTTCACTGTAGTAGGACTCACCATGTTCAAGAGATTGCATGTAGTAATCCTGGGGACTATCAATATGTGTAGAATCAAAGCTATGGTCACTGGGATCACTTTCTGAAAGCAATGGTGTTACTGTCACTATAGCTCTATTCAAATTCTCTTCTGCCGATGCATACTTTACCGGAATCACATTAGCTGGAGCAGGGGGTTGTTGTGCTAACACAGGATGAGGCCTTTGTTGGTTTTGGTAGGGTTGGTAGGTTTGTTGAGGCCTAGCATACTGCTGCGGTGGGTACTGGTTCTGGTATCTACCTTGTTGAGGGTATGGTTGTGGGTACGTCTGCCTAACTGCTTGCTTATTGTAGGGGCAATCTTGCGCGGTGTGATTGGTGTACCTCCGTTCTATGGTGCAATACTGGCTACTAGGATTTATTTGGGGTTGAGCCATAATGGGACATACATTCGCCATGTGGTCACCACCGCAAGTATAACATCTCTTTACTGGGGCAAATCTTGGAATTTGTTTGCTAGAGACACCTAGTTTTTGAGCTACCTTTTCTGCGAGTTCCTCAATTGTAGATTGTGTGGAAGAAAAGCTAGAGGCACTATCTGAATCTTTATAGATTTTGGAAAGCTCTAACTCTTCCCCTAGGTTATCCTCTATGTTGTTGCACATGCGTACACACTCTTCAATGGTCCTAGGGTCCTTCAAGTACACATATGACCTCAATTTGGTACTTAGCAATCCATCCAAGAATAATGCCACCTGTTTGGCGGGTGTGGGTAGCTCTGGAACAGGGCATCTCTCTAGGTATTGCCTAAACCTTCTTCCTGCAAGTCTAACTGTCTCTTGAGGGGTCTGCTTGAAGCTATGTATCAATGAGGAAGTATTATGCCTTATGCCACTTTTAGAGAATTCAATGATGAAGGCCTCTAAGAGTTGGTCTATGCTCCTGAACTGTCTCTCATTCAATGGTTGAAACCACGTAAGGGTTGTGCTCTTAAGGGTTAGAACAAAGGCATTATACTGTGTGAATAGGTCCTCAACTTGTTCAGCTCTCAAGACTTGCCTAAACTCAGCCACATGATCATACGGGTCTCCTGTGCCATCGAAGTAGTTCTTCATGGACTTAACCAGCTGTGTAGGTCTCAATGTTCTGGTGTGTTCCCTAGGCCTTGGCAAAGGGAAATCATCAACATTCCTTTGGTTCCTTGGGGCTCTAAGTCCCTCAAGTTCCGCTCTATTTGTTTTCGTTCTCGTTCTTTCTCTTCCCACTGGATTGGCAAAGCTTACCTCAGGTCTATCTCTATGTCTGTCTCTTTGAGCTCCATGAGCTTGGGATGTTCCAGCTCCTGGGTGACCAAAGGACACATTCGATCTTGGTTGGGGGAAAATAAATTCACCTTTCCAAGTGTAAGCATGCCTATCATTTTCTGTAACCACAAAGATCCTCTCTGAAGCATGTTCTAAGTAGGTCACTTTGCCTGGGCTATCAGGATCTTTGAACTCATATATCATGATTCTTCCTACCTCATTCGGTTGATCAGATTTATACCTCGAAAAGGCTTCATCAGTCTCTCGGTTCAGGAGTAGATCTATGCTCTTATTGTCTTGGGGAATCCACTCCGGATTGAGGATTCTAGTAAGAACAGATTTGCCTCGGGGGGTTCTAGGTTCTACACCCATGTTTTCTTGCTCTAGGTCACCTATGTCCGTCTCAGGGATCACGTTTCCGAACTCGTCTGTCCTATCTGGGTGACTGGTGACTACGTATATTGTTCCTTCTTTGTCCAAGTATGCTCCATTTTCGAACTTGACCGCTGGATGTTGTAGTCCAATGGATTGGTCTGGGTTTTTGATCTGTACCACAGACCTTCCTAGGCCGTCCTCATAAATGCTAGCACCTAATCGGTTGGTCCTAAGGTATTCCAACTGAGTCTTGTAGGGGCCTTCCACCCTATACAAGTATGGCACACCTGAACTCCCCGTAGGTCTCTCCATACGTTGAGACATCTCTGATTCACTAGTCTCTAAGCTAGGGTAATGTGAAAAGTGGCTCAACTGCTGGGCCCAAGACCTAGGAGTGTGATTAACACTAGCCTCTGAAGACCTAAGACTTTGTCTATCCCTCCCTAGATATCGTCCTGATCTAAGGTTCATATGCTTTATTGAGCAATCCCCAATTTTACCCAAGTACAACCTCGTTGCTGAGTTCTTTTGTATCAGTTACTTAATTCTTTTTAGTGGATTATTGTGTTTAGGATCTTGTCTGATACCACGTCATCAAGAATACTTGAGTTAATTTCCGCACTTGAAGTTGATCATTCCACGTTAAGTCTTTTCCTTTAAAGTAATCAATCGTACAAAGGTTATGTTGTTAGCTTAAACTTGAGTATTTAGGTAGTCTTCAACTTGATAAATGCCTACCGTCGCCCTGACTTACTTCTAGCACTATTCGTACTTAGCCTAAGCTAGGAATTGATAGAGGGAGTTGAGAGTATTCCAACCTCGCTTGCTGATACCTTGCCCTTTGGTGCTCAAGAACCCGGTTCTCAAGCTTGCAAATCACCCTTGCTTTGGATGCCCTCAAGCACTCTCAGTGGACCTGTAAAAGTCCCAAAGTTAGTTCAAGACTTCAATTCAAATGACAGACAGGTCACTTGTATGCATGTAATTCACAGACCAAATTCCCCTTTGCCTTTATGGAAAACAATCCCAAGGATCCTTCAGCTTTTCTACCTCGAGGTATGGTCAACTTCAGAATACCCTACCTAATAATCCTGATTTTAATTTTACCGTAACCAATGGAAGTTTTGGTTGTACTCCCCACGAGCTTTCCAACAAGACAAGAATCACAGCAAATGGATTTCGTATGAGAAAATTATGACAGTTCAGGGTTTTGGGGTTAACACAGGGCTCAAACAGGCTGACAAATCCTAGGATTTTTCTCAAAACACACTTGTAGGGACCTCACAAATCACTAATTGGTTGGTAAGTATGCCAAAAATTACCCCAAAACTTGGAATATAAAAACCCTAGAAATTTGGCCGAAAAAGCCTGTCAATCACGATCGACAGGTTTGTCAATCGCGATTGACAGAGGTGTCCGTCGGGCCTGTCGGTCGCGATCGACACGTCAGTCGCGATTGACAGTGTCAATCACGATCGACAGAGTCGGTCGTGGGTCCTGTCAATCGCGATCGATGGTGTCAATCATGATCGACACTTTTTCTAGGATTTTCATTGTGATTTCAGTCAATCGGGGATGTTTCCGTCGCGACGGTGTCAATCGCGACTGACAGGGGTGTCGGTCGTGGCTGTCGATCGTGATCGATGGTGTCAATCGTGATTGACAGGGTCAGTCGGTCGTCTCTATCAGTCGCGATCGACAGAATCTGTCGATCGTGGCTGTCGGTCGCGATCGACAGTGTCAATCGCGGCTGACAGAAAAACACGGAATTTTTTAGTTTTTTCTAGTGATTTGGAATGTGCTCCTTGTGCATGTCATTGTGGTGTGCTTTGTTTTACCAAATGAGCGATTTTTCTATCGATCGCGATCGACAGAGGTCTGCGACACAGAGACAGTTTCGAGCGTGTCCGTACCTGCGCATCGTGCTAGAGGGGATGATACAGCAGTACCTGCAAGATCACTCACAAAACAGATAGAAAAACAATGCACACAATTTGCTCTCTCGCTCTCTCTCACAAGTGGAATGAAGGAAATGGAAGGAAGAAGGTGATATGATAAAAAAACTAAAATTTTTCGCTATGATGGAGATGGAGATCGGATATGGTGAGGATGATGATGGTGACGATGATGGTGAGGTAAGAAAGAGAAAAATAAGAAAAGTAAAGAAATTATCTACAACGCCAACGTCTCAATTCTACGTCTTACCATCACACGCTCGTCCTCAAAGCTCGATCCCCGGCAACGGTGCCAAAATTTGGTGTAGCTCAGTGATGAGTAGCACCTCCTGTAATGTCAATCCGGGAAGACGTGAGGATGGTATGATGGCCTCGAGCAAGTGAAGGCACAAGTGCGTGAGTGAGAAGCACACAAACATGCACACACATACACACACACGTGCACACAAGGTAAGACAAAGAGAGAGAAGCAATGGAGTTCTTTTAGATTACTTTCAAAATGCTCATAGAAGTTCAACTCTATTACAAGCTAACCCCCAAAAATGAGCTCTCTAGCTGTATTTATAGTGTTTGACTAGGTTTTGGCCGTGTCCAGACCTAGTGTTCGGCCTAGTTATAAATTAGGTTCTAGGTCCCATTTGAAGGCTCAAATGGAGTCTAAAAATTATGAAAACTGGTAGGTAGCTACTTCTAATGCTCCTCAAGCTCAAGGACTCCTTGGCTTGCACAAAATGGAGCTACAAAAATATGAAATGGTATTTACAATGGCTTTTAGTGATGAAAATCACTATTTTTGTAGGAATTTCCTTTAACGATTTGACATACACATCTTCGAGCTCCCTACTTGCTCCTTCTCCTTATGTGTCCACCCCTTTGATATGCTTCAGCTTCCTGAAAAAATAATGGTCTACTTGCCCGATCTTCTTTGACTACTCTGTCTGCTTGTACCTTCTCTTCGCTCCGGCTCCTTATATGTCAAAATGTGTATCTGTATATATGTGATTTTGTGTGTATGTGTAAATGTGTACATATGAATGTGTATGTATGTAAATAATTAGATTATTAATATCTAGTAATTTTCTTTGCTACACAATCAAATTTTGATCAATCATAAGGAACTCCACCACCATCTCCTAATCATGAAAGGACTTCTTATTGTAAGTATATCAAACTTTGAATTAGAATATTTGATAGATACATACATGAATAATATATGTTTTTTTTATTGTTATATTATAACCAGATTTTGATGAATCAGAGGGTACTCCACGAGCTCCCACCATGCAATGCCTTCACATGTATTGTTCTATAGGAATTATGACGATTTTTACTATCAAGAGCATATTATATGATGGTGTAATTTTTGCTATGGCACGTATCAAAGACCACGATTGGAATGTATTGAATATGAGGTAGTTTATGATATTTTTGAGCATGGATCACTATGCGATCAGCATGATAATGCTTGGGTATGTATTGATTCCATAAGTTAATGTCATTATTTTATTTGAAAATCATATAAAAAATTAAAGTATACTTAATATACAGGAATATTTTCTCGATGATGATGATGATTTACATTGCTTCAATGTATTCTACAATGGATTTGAAGTCTTATATAGACTCTTGAAGTGTTCCACTTACAAATGCTAAGTAACCAGAGGTACTTCTTCTCTCATCCTTAGCTCCTACCCAATCTACATTTGAATAGATTTTGATATCAAAATCTAAAGATTAAGGATAGAATATAACTTCATTGATTGTACCTTTGAGGTACTTAAGTATGCCCTTAGCTGCATCCATGTGTGGTTTTCTTGGCCAGTGCATGAATTGGCTTAGCACTCCTACACTATATGAGATATCTATCCTTGTATGTGTAGCATATATTAAGCTACCTACCAAGCTTTGATATTTTTTAATGTCTTCAATTTTCTCACCTTCATAAAGACTAAGTTTATGATTCATCTCCAAAGGTATACTTGTAGGTTTAGGGTTCTCCATTTTGAACTTAAGAAGTAGATACTAAATGTATCTCCTCTGAGTCAAATACATTCCTTCATTTGTCTATATGGCCTGCATACCTAGGAAGAATGTGAGCTCACATAAATCATTGATTTTAAATTCCTCTTGCATATGCCTTTTGATCCTTTGTATGCCATTCAAGTCGTTCCCTGTCACTATAATGTCATCTACATATACACATAGATAGATAACCTTGTTGTGATCCCTTTTGATGAATAAAGAAGGATCTGAGTTGCTAGGTCTAAAACCTTGATCTTGTAGGTATGTAACAAACTTGTAATTCCAAGCTCTAGGAGCTTGTTTCAATCCTTACAATGCTTTCTTAAGTCTACAAACATAAGATGCATGATTAGGGTTTTCAAGACCTAGAGATTGTGACATGTATACCTCTTCACTTATCCAACCATTTAAAAATGCAACACCTACACTTATCAATGTTTTGATTGTAGTCATGTTCCAATTGTGGTCATTTATCCAATTTCTTGCAACACTTACACTTATCAATGTTCCGATTCTAGTCATGTTTGCAGCTGGTGAGAATGTTTTCTCATAGTCTATACCATGAGTTTGTGACCATCCTTTGGCAACTAATCGTGCCTTACACCTACAAATTGTTCCATCTGAGTTTCTTTTGATTTTATATACCCATCTACAACCAATTACCTTTTGATTGGGTGACATTGGAACCACATCCCAAGTGTCCATCTCCTTCAATGCATCTTTTTCTTCTTTGATAACCTTTTCCCAATTAGGGTTTCCATTTGCCTCTTCATAGGTTGAGGGTTCTTCTAAAATTGAGTGCTTTGCCAATTAGATTGAATGATTTTAACAAATGTGGAATCATATCCATACCTTTGTGGTTGTCTTTTCTCCCTTGTTGACCTTCTAGGTGCTTGTCTAGAGCATTTTCACACTCTTGCATTTTTTTCTTTGCCTCTTGACTTCCATAGCTTGTAATAATTTCCCCTTTCATCTTGGTCATCATCTGTATCACTGTGTATCATGCTTGCTTCCTAATTGATGGAAATTAGAATCAAGATCATACGGTACAGTTACCTTTTGTTTGTCTTCATCATATCAAGACATGTGTTCTTCAAACACAACATGCCTACTCGTAATCAATTGCTTGGTTGAATCATATCCAATAAATACTGCCTTTGTTGACCTTTCATTTAGGTTACTTCTAATTTGCGAAGGTAGTCAACATAAGCTAAAGAAACAAATAACTTGCAATGTCCAAGATTGGGTTTTCTTCCATACCATGCTTCATAAGGAGTCATACCTTGGAGTGATTTGGATGGTATTCTATTGAAAAGGTACACAATAGTTGAAACATCCTCTACCCATAGATAATGTGGAAACATCTTTTCTTCAAGCATTGTTATGGCTGATCCAACCAATGTCTTGTTTCTTCTCTTTGCAATTCCATTCAATTGAGGAGAGTACCTGGTAATCACTTCCCTCTTGATACCTTTATCCTAAAAGAATGCATCAAATCCCTTGGAGAAATATTCTCCCCCTCCATCAGATCTGAGTTTCTTGAGTGATCTACCTATATGATTATCCACATGTGCTAGATACTTTTTGAAGAAATCAAACGCTTCATTCTTACTCTTGATAAACTATAGAATAGTCCATCTACTATGGTCATAAATAAATGAGACATAATACCTTGATCTTGCCAATGAAGGTTCTTGACTCGGTCCCCACACATCAGTGTGTACTAAGTCCAAGAGGTCATTGTGGATTTAGCCTTTGTGGTTGAATGGTTGTCTTTGTGCCTTCCCAATATGACATGCATCACATCTGTTGATCATGTGTTGCTTTGATATGTTTGGTAGTCCTAGAATACTTTGATCCCTACATATATCTTTAAAGGTTCTTTCATTCAATGAGCTAGCCTCTTATGTGATACTTCAAGCTCACTTAGGGTTTGAGACCCAAACTTGAATAGAGCTATGTTTTTTTGTTTCTCCTACTTCAAAAGTAAAGAGCCTACCATGCTTCTTACCTGTGGCTATCTTCTTGAAGCCTTGACATGGATCTTCAACAAAAGCTCGATGTTGGGTGAACCTAACTTGCAAGCCTTTCTCAACTATTTGGCCTACACTTATTAAGTTTTTTCTAATAGTGGGAACATGAAGTACCTTCCTCAGAATGTTTGTCTTGCCATTGGAAGCCGTGAAATCACCAATATTCTCTACGCTATACTTTGTTTCATCCCCCGTTTGAACTTCATGTCGATGCTTTGCACTTTCCAAATGAGATAAGAGAGCTATGTTGGCTGCAACATGATATGAACATCCTGAATCTATGTAGAATAAATGATCATCTTCTTTGCCTTCCTTATGGCTTAGATTTGTAAAATTTATGTTGTTGATCTTCAGAATAATTGTTGTAGTCCCTTCTGTTATGGGCTCTAATGTTATTGTTGAAGTTGTGTCCACCTCTATCTCTATTGCTGCCATATCCACCTCTTCCACTTCCTTTCTAGATCTTCCCATTGAACTAGCAATTCTAAGTGGTGTGGTGGTCTTATCACATATGGCACAAGGTTGAACATTGTGGCCTTTGGTTTCATCATGGTTTGGTACTTTCTTTTTCACTTTCCATTTGACCTTGCTTGCAAATTGGGCTTGGGAAGTCTCCTCTTCATCCTCTTCCTCTTCTTGCCTTTGTGCTTCTTGTCTCTCTTATCTGCACAAAGAGCACTTGTAGTATTACCTTGATAAGAGTTACCTTCCTTCATATTATTGTTGGCCTCTTGGTTGAAGAGTTGTCCAAGGAATATGTTGAAATCTGGGGTTTGTACATCCATGATGAGATCACTTCTAGTTCCATTTAAAATTTGCCTCATGATGGCCTCTTCTTCAATCAGATCTCTAAGGGATACTAACGGATCTAGAACCTCCTTGAACTTGGTAACAAAATTTGTGATAGTTTGTTTAGGTGTCCTCTAATATGATTGTTTCTTGCTTTGGTACTAGCAAAAAAGGTCTCTAGGGGCAACCCAAGTCTCTTGAGATTTCTTGCATCATCTAATATGTGCTTATAGAAAATCACCAATAGAGTTTAGTATGTATGACCTTGCTTGAGCATCTCTTGCACACCAAAGTGTGAGCTTATCTGTCTCCTCTTGTGTAGGTCCTCCTTTGGATCTTGGACTAGGCATAGCTTCATCACTTGCTACAATTCCATAAAGATTTTTACCTTTCAAATAGGCCTCCATTATGATTTTCCAAGCCACATAGTTGTGTATATCAAGCTTCCCAATCATTGAAGAAAAGCTATCACCCATCTTGATGTAGCTATGATACCATTGAGAGAACTTGGAGAAGCTTATAGTAGGTAGAAAAGTGAGTTGTGAAGTGAAGGAGTTTGGTCTAGTCATTCAACAAAGGACCAACCCTTGTGCTTATGGAGATCAAATGTACATTATAGGCATGTGATTAGTGAAATAATTTCCACTATGTACTTTGGAGCATCAAGGATAAAAAGTTGACACAAAACATATAGTTTTGCACATTGACTAGCTCAAAAAACTTGCTATCTTTGGATGAAATTTATCAAATTCAAATGCTCATAGCAGCAAACATGATTACAATTGCAAAAATTCATTTTGGAGGAATGATATAGTTAGGGTTGAGTGTCTAAGATTCTCAAGAGTACCTTAAAAAAGTTAATGTTGCCACGATTAGAGACAGTTATCCTCTTCCTATCATGGAAAATTTATTGGAAAGAGTTGCGAGCAAGGAAGTCTACAGCTTCCTTGATGGATTCTCAGGCTATAATCAAGTGGCCATTGCTCTTGGAGATCAACATAATACTTCTTTTGCCACTGAGTTGGGCATATTTGCATTTTGCATAATGCCATTTGGGCTAACAAATGCACCTGCCACTTTTCAACGACTAATGTGTCATGTCTTTAAGGAATTCTTAAGAGAGAATTTGGAAGTTTATGTGGATGACATATCTGCTCATTCTAACATAAGGCAAATCCACATCCCTAAATTAAGGCAAGTATTTGACAAATATCGGGAATATCAAGTCTATCTGAACCAAGAAAAGTGTGTTTTCATGGTCAGGCAAGGCAAGATTCTAGGACACATTGTGTCAAAGAATGGGATTTCTATGGATGAACAAAATGGTAGAGTGATTGCAGACCCACCTAGGCCAAAAAACGTAAAAAAAGTACAAGCTTTCATGGGACATTGTGGTTATTATCGATGATTTATAGACATGTACACAATCATAGAAAAACCTTTGTACTCTCTTTTGACCAAGTTTGAATGGATGTATGAATGTGAGAAATCATAATGAGCTTAAATGACGCTTGTGTCCAGCATTGTTGCTCTAGCACAATGGTGAGTACCACATTATTCCCCCCTTGTTCTTGGGGGGTTAAAACTGGTAGACAGACTTTTCTCCAAATATGAGCTAAGGGGTCTCCAATATGCCTAATCACTCGAAAATTCACCCAAATTGGCCTTAAAATACAAAAAGTCAAACCCTAAATTTGGAATTTTAGGTGAACAATCGCTATGGTCTAGGATAATGGCAATGGTATGGGACTATCGCGATGGTCCAGTTGAATCATCACGATGGTCCGTGAGAATGAGTCATCGCGATCATGTGAGTCAAGCGAGTCATGGCAATGGTCAATAATGTCCAAGGCATCAGGATGGCATGGGCCCGTCGTGATGGTGCAGTGAACCATCATGATGGCATGGGCCCGTCACGATGGTCATGAGGCATCGTGATGGTGTGAGCCTGTCGTGATGGTCATGAGGCCTCGCGATGGCATGAGGCAATCGTGATGGTCTGAGCTAAGTCAATCATCACGATAGTCAAAGGGACCATCGTGATGGTCCATGCAACACGTGGTAGTGAAGCGTCATGATGGCTTGAGCCAATCGCGATGGTGTGGGGTCAACTTGAACGTCGTGATGGTCAGTGACCATTGCGATGGCCCAATTGAACCGTCGTGATGGTCCAATCGAGCCATCGCGATGGCATGAGCCAATCACGATGGTGTGACAAAATCGTGATGGTGTGAACCCATCATGATGGCCCACCAAAGTGATGATTTTTGGGATGTAGCTATGGATTCGTGTGTGCGCAAGTGTCACCTACATCGTGCTATACACGATTACCAAAATAGTTGACTTTGTCAGAACATCGGGATGGTCCGACACCAATGGTAGATATGCTAGAAAGTCTGAGTTTTTACCTTTTTAGAGCTTTCTTGTTGTATTGGAGTGCTTTACCTGCAAGAAAACCCAAAAACACACACACACACATGCTAGCTCAACCCCTCTCTCTCTCACATGTGCAAATGAGGAAAATGAGGAGAATAGGTGGATATGGTCAATTTTTTGATTTTTTTGGGAGTGGAAGAAGATGATGCGATAGGAGTGTAGGCGAGATAAAAAACATTAAAAAAAATGCAAACCAACAACAAAAACTGAACTTTTTACCTTTTAATGCCGATCCTTGCTATACTCTTAACATGAAGTGTTCGTCCTAGAACTCAATCCCTAGCAACGATGTCAAATTTGGTGTTGTTCTAGCACAATGGTAAGTACCACGTTAAGAAGCTCCACCTCCTTAATGTCAATCCATGAAAGAGATAAGAGTGATATAAAGATCGTGAATGCAAGAAGTAGTGAAGGTGAAGGTGAGAAGCATGAGAATGTACACACACAAGGAAGACACAATGGAAGGTAGAAAGTAGACTCTATTGCTCAAGAACACTATTACAAGATCAAAATAGCTCTAAGCTCTTCTCTACTTACACAAGCTAACCTCAAAATGAGCCCTCTAGCTCTTTTTATAGATTCTAGACTAGTTTTGACCGATTTCACATCTAGTGACCGGCATAGCTAAAAAACAGGCTCTAGGGGTCATTTGGAGGTCTAAATGAGATCTAAAAATTACCAAAATTGGTATGGTCATTCTACCTAAGCTCTTCAAGCTCAAGGACTCCTCGACTTGCACAAATTGGAGCTATTAAATACAAAAGTGGGTGTTTTTATGATACGTATGTTACAAAAGTGATAAAAATCACTCTTTGGGGTTTTGAAAAAGGAATATCAAGTATTTTTCTTTGGAAAAAATGACTGCATGGCTCCCCATGACTCTTTATAGCCCACCTTTACATGTTTCCTCTACGTCAATGCCTTTGGCTACTACCAACAAGCACCTATATTAACAACCCCAGATTGGAGTAAGCCATTCCATGTGCATGTGGATGCATCCAACTATGCCATAGGATGTGTGTTGGCACAACCTACGAATGAAGGTAATATGGATCTTCCCATAGCTTATGCAGTTAG
This sequence comes from Ceratopteris richardii, assembly GCA_020310875.1. NCBI lineage: Eukaryota > Viridiplantae > Streptophyta > Polypodiopsida > Polypodiales > Pteridaceae > Ceratopteris > Ceratopteris richardii. Next base: position 147,734,486 of record CM035438.1, on the reverse strand, counting down.
ACAACTAAATGTAGTGGAACGAAATTACACCACTATGGAGTGCGAAGGATTAGGAATGATTTATGTGGTAAGGAAATTCAGGCATTACTTATTGGTAAATAAGTTCAAGTTCTTCACGAATCATCGGACATTGTTGTACTTAGTCAATAAGTCTTGCAACACAGGACGATTGATTCAATGGTTTCTATTATTAATGGAGTATGAGTTCGAGGTAGTAGTCAGGAAGGGAAAGACCCATCTTAGAGCTGACCACCTTTCACGGTTAACCACGGGAGAAGCTCTTCAAGGAATAGCGAATGAACTACCAAATGCATATTTGTTTAATCTTGAAGTATTACGAGAATAAAACAAGTCTATTGTCCCCATTCTCACATTTGGACCCAAGAATCCTAGGATTAGGATTGGGGAAGGAGAGATTACCAAGTCAAAAATATACCTAATAATAGCAGAAGCATTTATAAACAAGATAATAAAAAAATTCTTGCTTGTTGTGTAGACAAATCAGAATATGAGAACTGGTTGCAATTAACACATGTAGGTGCATTGAATCAACACCACTCCAGACATCATACATTGTAGACTCTGCATAGACTAGGAGTAGATTGGCCATCTATGGAAGCAAATGTCTATAGGTTGTGTAAATAATGCCAAGTTTGTTGTGAAATACCACCTGTGGAACATGCCATGCTATATCACGTGTCTCTCACACTAGAATGAAGTAAAGCAATGTTGACATACTTGAGGACGAGAGCGTTCCCTCAAGGAATGATGTTGCCAAGACAACAAAGTCTAGAGCAGGAAGCTCAAGACTACACACTTATTGGTGATATCCTATAGAAACGAGGAAGAGACGGATACCTAAGACAATGCATTCATAAAAGTGATTATTTGGGCGTATTAGAGACTGTACACCAAGGTGTTGCAGGAGGTCATTTTGGTCTCGATATAATAATCAAAGCTATACTATTCGTAGGATTATGGTGGCCCACTCTTCACATGGATGCTCATACCTATGTTAAGAGATGTGATGTGTGCCAAAGAACTCAGTTTCCCAGTCGAAGAGATGAAATGCCATTGAAACCGATGATGGGAGGACATGCATTTTCTAAGTGGGGTATAGATTTTGTAGGACCCATCAAACCCCCTGCTAAAGGCACTCATGTTGAGTACATCATTTTCATGATAGACTATCTTACCAAATGGGTAGAGGCTAAGGCCACAAAAAGAATGATGCACACACGATTGCAAAATTCTTATTTGAAAATGTCTTTAGGAGATATGGATTTCTTATAGAGTTGGTGAATGATCCAGGAACTCACTTTCTAAACCAGGTCATTGAATATTTGTTACAGGATTTTATGGTGATTCATAAGAAATCTACACCATATCATCCTCAGGCCAATTGTCAAGCAGAAAGTACTAACAAGATCCTTTGTATTGTATTGCCAAAACTCATATACAACTATTAGCAGCAGACAAGGAACTGAAGGACTGACGAGGCATGGCAGTCAGAGAAGAGAGTCAGAGGGGAGAGAAGGCACAAGCAGACAAGGGAGTCAACGACGAACTGGCAAGTAGGCCAATAATTTTCTTCATGAAGAAGCAAGTACGAGCATTCACGCAGATCTAGCACTAAGGCAACCTTTAATTTTTCAAAACCCTTACACCAATTAAAAGTGATTCTCATCACTAACAACCCCTGTAAATACCATGTTCACCTTTTTGTGGCTCCATTTTGTGCAAGCCGAGGAGTCCTCGAGCTTGAGGAGCCTTAGAAGTAGTTGCTTACCAATTTTTGTATTTTTTAGATCTCATTTGAGCCCTCAAATAAGCCCTGGAACCTAATTTTTAACTAGGCCGGACACTAGGTCTGGACAGGGCCAAAGCTAGTCAAAAACTATAAAAAGAGCTAGAGAGCTCATTTTTGAGGTCAGATTGTAATTGAAACGAACTTGTAAGAGCTTTTTGAAAGTAATCTAAGATCTCCATTGCTTCTCACTCTTTGTCTTACCGTGTGTGCGCGTGTGTGTGTATGTGTGTGCATATTTGTGTGCTTCTCACTCACGCACTTGTGCCTCCACTTGCTCGAGGTCTTCATACCATCCTCACGTCTTCCCGGATTGACATTAAAGGAGGTGCTACTCATCACTGAGCTACACCAAATTTTGGCGCCGTTGCCGGGGATCGAGCTTTGAGGACGAGCGTGTGATGGTAAGACGTAGATTGTAGACGTTGGCGTTGTAGGTAATTTCTCTACTTTTCCTATTTTTTTTCTTTCTTACCTTACCACCATCATCACCATCATCACCATCACCATCTTCCACCTCCACTTCCATCATCGCGAAAATTTCAGTTTTTTGATTATATCACCTTCTCCACCTCATTTCCCTCATTTCACTTGTGAGAGAGAGCGAGAGAGCGATATTGCTTGCACTGTTTTTGCATGTTTCTTGATCATTTTGCAGGTTCTTGCTGAATCATCATCCCCAGCACTCTGCGCAAGTACGAAACTCGTCGAATCTGTCTCGGAGTCGCCAGCCTCTGTCGATCGCGATCGACAGAAAATTCGATCATTGGGTAAAACAAAGTTCACCACTAGCACAAGCATGATGAGCACATCCCAAATCACCTAAAACAGTAGAAAAATTCCGTGTTTTTCTGTCAATCGCGACCGACAGCCTCTGTCAATTGCGACCGACAGACCCTGTCGATCGCGACCGACAGACTTCACGACCGACAGACTGCCACGTAGGACCCTGTCAATCGCGATTGACACCGTCGATCGCGATCGACAGTCACGACCGACACCTCTGTCAGTCGCGATTGACACCGTCGATCGCGACCGACTGAAATTCAACGATTGATTGACTTTTACGCGTAGCCACGTGTCCATCGCGACTTATAGACCCCCGATTGACTGAAATTTCGGCGAAAAACCCGGAAAACGTGTCGATCGCGATTGATACCGTCGATCGCGATTAACAGCCACGATCGACTCTGTCTATCGCGATTGACACTGTCGATCGCGACTGACAGGCCCGACGGACACCTCTGTCAATCGCGATTGACAGACCTGTCGATCGCGATTGACAGGATTTTCGGCCAAAAATTAGGGTTTGCTTTTGTTCAAAATTTGGGATAATTTTTGGGGAAAATAGTCAATCCATTAGCATTTCTGGAGGTTCCTACATTTGAGATTTGGGAGAAAATCCTAGGATGTGTCAGCCAGATTGAATCCTGTTTTAACCCCCTAAACCCTGAACAGTCATAACTTTTTCATACGAAATCCATTTTTTGAGCTCTTGGGCTTGTCGGAAAGCTCGTGGCATATACTTTATGCCCTCAACTGTTTTTTATAAAGATAATGTGTGGATTTTCAGATAGGGTATTTTGAAGTTGACCATACCCAGGGGGATCAAAGTCAGGGGTCTTTAGAATTGTTTTCTTAAAAATCACTATGCAAATTAGTGTTTGTGCTATAGGAATGAAAATCATTGGTTCTGTCTTTGGAATTTAAATCTTAAAAGCTAACTTTGGAACTCATACAGATCTATTGAGAGCATCAAAAGGCGTTCTAAGCAAGTGTAAGTGCAAGCTTGGGAACACGCTTCCTGGGCATTCAAGGGCAACCAAGCAGGAAACAAAAGGTTGGAATATTCTCAACTCCCTCTGTCATTTTCTAGCTCAGGCTAAGTACGAATAGTGCTAGAGGTAAGTTAGGGCAACGATAGGCATCAATCAAGTTGAAGACTACCTATGCACTCAAGTCCAAGATTAAATATAATCTCTTCGTGATGCGATGACCATAAAGAAAAGAATCTAACGTGGAACGATCAACCTAAAAGTACGAAGAACATTCAAATATTCATGACGACGTGATATCAGACAAGACCTTAAACACGATAAAATAACTAAAAAGAACCAAGACTAATATAAAGTAACCGGCAACAAGGTTGTACTCTGGGCAAAGAATTGGGCTACTTAAATAGGCATATGAACCTTAGATCAAGACGACATCTAGTAAGGGAGAGACAAAGCCTTAGATCTTCAGAGGCTAGTGTCAACCACACTGCTAGGTCTTGGGCCCAGTAGTTGAGCCACCACTCATACTACCCTAGCTCTGAGACCAGCGAGTCAGAGATGTCTCAAGGCATGGACAGACCTACGGGAAGTTCAGGAGTGCCATACTTGCACAGGGTAGAAGGCCCGTACAAGACTCAGCTGGAATACCTTAGGACCAACCGATTAGGTGCTAGCATCTATGAGGACGGCTTAGGAAGATCTGTGGTACAGATTAAGAACCCTGACCAATCCATTGGATTAGAACACCCAGCTGTCACGTTTGAAAACGGAGCATACCTGGACAAAGAAGGAACCATATACGTAGTCACCAGTCACCCAGATAGGACGGACGAATTTGGAAATGTGATCCCAGAAGCGGACCTAGGGGACCTAGAGCAAGGAAACATGGGTACAGAACCTAGAACCCCTCGAGGCAAATCGGTTCTCACTAGGATCATCACACCAGAGTGGATTCCTCAAGATAATAAGAGCATAGATTTGCTCCTCAATCGAGAAACTGACGAAGCCTTTTGGAGGTATAAATCTGATCAGCCAACTGATATAGGAACAATCATGATCTATGAGTTTAAGGATCCTGATAGCCCAGGTAGAGTGACCTACTTAGATCACGCTTCGGAGAGGATCTTTGTGGTGACAGAAAATGATAGGCATGCTTACACTTGGAAGGGTGAATTTGTTTTCCCCCAACCAAGATCGAATGTATCCTATGGTCACCCTGGAGCTGGAACATCCCAAGCTCATGGAACTCAAAGAGACAGACATAGAGAAAGGCCGGAAGTAAGCTTTGCCAACCCAGTGGGCAGAGAAAGAACGAGGACGGAAACAAATAGAGTAGAACCTGAGATACTTAGAGCTCACAGGAATCAAAGAAATGCGGATGAGTTCCCTCTACCACGACCTAGAGAGCACACAAGAACCTTGAGACCGATTCAGCTAGTTAAGTCCATGAAGAACTACTTCGATGGCACTGGAGATCCATACGATCATGTGGCTGAGTTTAGGCAAGTCCTGAGAGCTGAACAAGTGGAGGATCTATTCACGCAGTACAATGCCTTTGGTCTGACCCTTAGGAACACTGCCCTGACATGGTTTCAGCCACTAAATGAGAGGCAGTTCAGGAGCATAGACCAACTCCTAGAGGCTTTCATTATTGAATTCTCTAAGAGTGGCATAAGGCATCATACCTCCTCGCTGATTCACAGCTTCAAGCAAACCCCTCAAGAAACCGTGAGACTTGCAGGAAGAAGATTTAGGCAATACTTAGAAAGATGCCCTGTTTCGGAGCTACCCACACCAGCTAAACAAGTGGCTTTATTCTTGGATGGATTGCTAAGTACTAAATTGAGATCTTATGTGTACTTGAAGGACCCTAGGACCATAGAAGAGTGTGTGCGCATGTGCATTGACATCGAGGATAACCTAGGGGAGGAGTTAGAGCTTTCCAAGATATACAAAGATTCGGATAGTGCCTCTAACCTCTCTTCCACGCAATCCACATCAATCGAGGAACTTGCAGAGAAAGTAGCTCAGAAATTAGGTGTAACTAGCAAACAAATCCCAAGATTTGCCCCTGTGAAAAGGTGCTATACTTGTGGTGGCGACCACATGGCGAATGTATGTCCCATTATGGGCCAACCCCAAGTTAATCCTAGTAGCCAGTACTGCACTATAGAACGAAGGTACACCAATCACACCGGGCAAGATTGCCCCTACAATAAGCAAACCGTGAGGCAGACGTACCCACAGCCATACCCTCAACAAGGAAGATACGAGAACCAGTACCCACCTCAGCAGTATGCTAGGCCTCAACAAACCTACCAACCCTATCAAAACCAACAAAGGCCTCAGCCTGTGCTAGCACAACAACCCCCAGCTCCAGCTAATGTGATTCCGGTAAAGTATGTTGTTGCAGAAGAAAACCTGAATAGAGCTATAGTCCCTGTAACACCACTGCTTTCTGAAAGTGACCCCAATGACCATAGCTTTGATTCTACACATGTTGATAGTCCCCAGGCTTACTACATGCAATCTCCTGAACATGGTGAGTCCTACTATAGTGAAGAACCGAGTGAACCTAGTTGGGAGTCAGATCACACAAACCTCATGTATACAAACCCCAATCCTAGGCCTCAACCTAGACAGATAAGACCTCCATTCCCTAGAGGACCATGCTACAGATGTCAAGGAGATCACCTCATTCGTGATTGTCCCTTGCCTCCACCTACACAACCCCAGTCAGTGACGATTCAGGGCTTTTGCCAAGAATGTGGAAAGGAGCATCTCTTTAGAGTAATGCCATTTGGGCTTACCAATGCCCCCGCAACCTTCCAGAGACTAATGTGCCATGTGTTTAAGGAGTTCCTGAGGAAGAATTTAGAAGTCTATGTTGATGATCTTTGTGCTCATTCCAACATTAGACAAACCCATATTCCTGAACTCAGACAAATCTTTGACAAATGTAGAGAATATCAAGTATGCCTGAACCCAGAAAAGTGTGTTTTCATGGTCAGACAAGGCAAAATTCTAGGGCACATAGTGTCAAAGAATGGCATATCTACTGACGAAGAGAAAGTGAGAGCCATAGCAGAGCTACCTAGGCCAAGGAATGTCAAGGAAGTACAAGCTCTCATGGGACATTGTGGTTACTACCGCCGGTTCATTCACATGTATGCCGTCATTGCAAAGCCCATGTACGGACTTCTAACTAACTTTGAGTGGACGGATGAATGTGAGAATTCCTTCCAGGAGCTTAAACGAAGATTATGTTCAGCACCAATCTTGACCACACCAGATTGGAATAAGCCATTCCATGTTCACGTGGATGCATCCAATTATGCCATTGGATGTGTGCTTGCACAACCTACTGGTGAAGGTAATATGGATCTTCCAATTGCCTATGCCAGTAGACAATTGAATGCAGCTGAACGAAATTACACCACTATTGAGAGAGAAGGCTTAGGCATGGTATATGCAGTTAAGAAGTTTAGACACTATTTGCTTGCAAACAAGTTTAAATTTTTTACTGCCCACCAAGCATTGTTATACCTTGTGAACAAGCCATGCAATACAGGTAGATTAGTAAGATGGTTTCTATTACTAATGGAGTATGACTTTGAGGTAGTGGTGAGAAAAGGGAGGACTCATTTGAGAGCAGATCATCTCTCTAGGCTCACATCTGGAGAAGCCCCACAAGGAGTATCAGATGACCTTCCTGACGCTTACTTGTTTAATTTGGAAGTGGTGCCGCAGTGGGCTAAGCCATTGGTACCAGTATTGACATACGGGCCTAACCATCCAGTAGTAAACACACAAAATAGAGAGGTTGTTGTTGAAGCTTAAGGTCAAGGACAAAGCATGGAAGCGCATCAAGGAAGTGGACACACAGGAAGAAGGAGCAAGTAGGGAGCTCCAAGAAGCACATGTCAAATTTTCAGAAGAAATCCCTACAAAAATAGTGATTTTTATCACTAAAAACCATTGTAAATACCATTTTCCATTTTTGTAACTCCATTTTGTCCAAGCCGAGGAGTCCTCGAGCTTGAGGAGTATTAGATCTACCATCCTACCAATTTTCATGATTTTTAGACTCCGTTTGAGCCCCCAAATAAGCCCTGGAACCTATTTTTTAACTAGGCCGGACACTAGGTCTGGACAGGGCCAAAACCACTCAAAAACTATAAAAAGGACTGGAGAGCTCATTTTTGAGGTTAGCTTGTTGTAGATTTCAGTTTTGTAAGAGAGCTCTTTGGTAATCGAAGCTTTCCATTGTTCCACTCTTTGCTCTTACCTTGTGCGCGTGTGTGTGTATGTGTGTGCATGCTTGTGTGCTTTCACTCACGCACTTGTGCCATCACTTGCTCGCGGTCTTCATACCGGTCCTCACGTCTCCACGGATTGACAGTTATGAGGTGTATCTCCTCACGTTGGTACTCACCATTGTGCTAGAGTGACACCAAATTTTGGCGCCGTTGCCGGGGAGAGAGCTTGGAGGACGAGCGTGTGACGGTAAGACGTAGAGTAGCGACGTTGGAAGGTAAAAAAAAAATCATCATTTTCAGTTCAGTTTTTGAATTTTCCTTCTTCTTCATCTTCACCATCATCACCATCTCCACCCACCTTCATCTTCTCAGTTTTTTCCATTTTTTTGAGTACATTCACCTTGTTTTTACTTGTGGTTGTGAGCAAGGAGCTTAGAAAGGGTGCAGAACAGAGGCGCTGAAGAAGTGGTATCAAAAACAACAAAAAAATCTGAGTGAACAGCCGGACTAGACGAACCTGCACCAAGTATCGTGGGCTGCAGTGTTGAGTATCGCGGAACCTGCGCCAGCGATCGTGAATGAGCAAAAGAGCAAACTGGGTTGCACAGAGTAAGGGAAGGTGTTAAAGAAGATAGAGAGGCTCTCAAGGTGAGCAAACACCCATTTAATCTATACTTTCTTAGTAAATCAAGTGTGGAAAGGGAAACGATCTGCGTCAGGTATCGTTTGGTACTGACAGAGGTGAAAAAAGTGATTTGGGGTGATACAGAGAGTGAGGAGAGGGGAGAAGGACTAGGAAAACAAGGGCATCAAAACAAAACTTAAAAAATCTTGCAAAAATCTTGGCAAAGGGTCAAGTATCGTTTTGCTCCCGCAGTCGAGTATCGCGATACTTCACAAGTATCGTTTTGCTCCTGAGGTTGAGTATCGCGATATTTCCCATCGATCGGTATCGTTTTGGCTCAAGTATCGTTGATCGTCTCAGTGAGAGATCGTTTACCAGAGATCGCGATACTTGGGTGAGATCGGTATCGTTTTGCTTAGCGATCGTTTTGGTCAAAGATCGTAGATCGTTTCACTCAGAGATCGCGTATCGTTTTGACCCAAATATCGTCGATCGTGTGTCGTTTTGACCGAAGATCGTTGAGTGCAGAGATCGTTTTGCCAAAGATCGTTTGGGGAAGTATCGTGTATCGTTTTCTCCCGAAGATCAAGTATCGTCCGCGATCAAATATCGTGTATCGTCTGGATTCAGGTATCGTGTATCGTGTCGATCAAGTATCGTTTTGGTCCAAGTATCGTGTATCGCGTCTCAGAGATCGCGATACTTGCCAGCGATCGAGTATCGTTTTGAGCTAAGTATCGAGTATCGTTTTGGCAAAGATCGTTTTGTCCAGCGATCGTTTTCTCAGATATCGTTTTGTCCAGCGATCGTTTTGTGAGAGATCGTGTATCGTTTGGCTTGGAGGTCGTGTATCGTTTGGGGCTAGAGATCGTGTATCGTTTTCCTTGAAATATCGTATATCGTCTGTTCAAAGATCAAGTATCGTGTATCGAGTTCCTCAAGTAACAAGTATCGTGTCCTATAAATGTCATATATCGCCTGATTTGAAGCATCTTCTGAGAGACCCTGTTTCCCTGTTTTAACCCCCAAAACCCTGAACTGGCATAACTTTCTCATACGAAATCCGTTCGGAGTGATCTTGGGTTTGTTGGAAAGCTCGTGAGGAGTACAACAAAAACATCGACTGGTTATGTTAATATTAATACCAGGATTATTAGATAGGGTATTTTGAAGTTGACCCTCAGGGAAACTAGAAAATCAAGGTGTTCCAAAGGATTTTGAGCAATATAAGAGAACTTTGGGACTAGAAGCCAAGGCTTATGAACCTGAGATCTGGCAGACACTTAGGCAAGGATAGACAAAGCATTAGGTCATCTGAGGCTAGTGTCAACCATACAGCCAAGTCTTGGGCTCAACAGCTTAGTGGTTATCCTTACACACGAAGTTCAGAAACCAGTGACTCTGAAATGTCTTTTAGCATGGAAAGACCCACACGCAGCTCAGGCCTTGCCTATTTACAGACACCAGAAGGTCCCTATAAGACCCAATTGGAGTATATCAGGACCAATCAATTAGGTGCTCGCATCTATGAGGATGGTCTAAGACGATCAGTGGTTCAACTCAAAAATCCTGACCAACTCTTTGGACTTGAACACCCAGTGGTCAAGCTTGAAGAGGGTGCTTACATTGATAAGGAAGGAACCATGTATGTGGTTACCAACTTACCAGATAGGACAGATGAGTTTGGAAATATCATTCCTGAGAATGAGATAGGAGACCTAGAGCAAGGAGACCTAGGAGGAGAACCCAAGACCCCTAGAGGTAAGTCAGTCTTAACCAGAGTGCTCACTCCAGAATGGATTCCTCAAGATAATAAAAGCATAGAACTATTCGTGAATAGAGAAACGGAGGAAGCCTTTTGGAGATTTAGGCCGGATCAACCCAGCCCAGTAGTCACCATCTATGAATTCAAGGACCCAGAGACACCAGGGAAGGCTGTCTATCTAGATCACACATCTCAGAAATTATTCTTAGTATCAGATCATGACAGACATGCTTACACTTGGCAAGGTGAAGCAATTTTCCCTCCACCAAGATCTAACGTTTCCCAGGGCCTCCAGGGAGCCAGATCATCCAAGGCTCATGAAACCCAGAGGGAAAGAACTAGAGAGAGACCGGAGGTAAGCTTTGCAGACACTGTAGGCAGAGACAGATCAGGATATGGAATGGAGAGACTTGAAAGGGAGAGACATAGAGTTCATAGACATCAAAGAGACGATCATGATTTCCCATTGCCTAGACCACGAGAGCACTCAAGAACCCTTAGACCCTCTCAAGTGGTTAAGACAATGAAGAACTACTTTGATGGATTTGGAGATCCTTATGATCATGTGGCAGAGTTCAAACAAGTGCTAAGAGCTGAACAGGTTGAAGACTTATTCACCCAGTTCGAGGCATTTGGGTTGACTCTTAAGGGTACTGCCTTAGCTTGGTTTCAACCTCTAAACAGTCGCAACTATAGAGAGATAGGTCAGCTGCTAGAAGAATTCATTGTGGAATTTTCCAAAAGCGGTATCAGGCATAACACATCATCATTGATCCACAGCTTCAAGCAGACACCACAAGAAACAGTGCGACTTGCAGGAAGAAGGTTTAGACAGTACTTGGAAAGATGCCCTGTACCAGAATTACCCACATCAGCCAAACAGGTGGCACTGTTTTTAGATGGCCTATTGAGCACAAAATTAAGGTCGTATGTATACCTGAAAGATCCTAGATCCATAGAAGAGTGTATACGGATGTGCATTGACATAGAAGACAACTTAGGTGAGGAGTTAGGACTATCCAAACTCTATAAGGACTCTGATAGTTCTACAAGTCATACCTCTAGAGCCTCCACCGAGATAGATGAGATAGCTGAGCAAGTGGCCAAAAAGCTAGGAGTTCAAAATAGACAAATGCCAAGGGTCACTTCAGTGAAAAGATGTTATACATGTGGAGGAGATCACATGGCTAATGTTTGTCCAATGATGACTCAACCCCAAGGAAACCCTAATGCTCTATATTGCACCATTGAGAGAAAATACACAAACCATACGGCCCAAGATTGTCCCTATAACAGACAGGCTGTTAGACAAAATTATCAGCAACCTTACCAGCAGGTTAGGTATCAGAATCAGTACCAACAGCCATATTATAGGCCACAACAATATCAACCTCAATACCAGCAGCAATATCAGGCACCATATAGGCCACAACCAGTCCTAGGAAACCAACCGCCAGCTCCTGCCAATGTGATCCCAGTTAAATATACGATGGCAGAGGAGAACCCTAATAGAGCATTGGTGCCACTAACCCCATTGATACCAGAAAATGATTTTCACGCTCATGGTTCAGACTACGTCCATGAAGATAGTCCACATGCTTACTATATAGAGTCACCTGAGCAAAGTGAGATTTCTCAGTGCCAATATGAGACACCACCTATGGAACAAAATTGGGAGCCAGAATACTCCAATGTCATGTATACGAATCCAAATCTTAGGCCCCAATTGAGACAAGTAAGACCACAAGACCCTAGAGGACCATGCTTTAGATGTCAGGGTGATCATTTCATTCGTGAATGTCCCCACCAACCTGCTCTGGGACTAGGACAAAACATCACAATACAAGGTTTTTGTCCTGAGTGCGGCAAGGAACATCTTCCTAGAGAGTGTCCCAGGAATCCCTCTAGTGCACCCAAGGTCACACCCATCAACGTGGTAGGCTTAGTGGCAGATTCAAGTTCAAGTTGCAATAATGTGGCTCCTGTACAGGCAGTTACTAGAGCACAGGCTGCACAACAAGCAAAACCATTTGAGCAATCGGAGTCAAGTGAGGCAGGAGAACCTAGTAAGAGGAAACCAAGAACATGGAAGGATACCAGAGAGAAGGCTAATCGCAAGTGGAACAAAAAGTTATCCGAGCTAGAAGAAAGCCTAAGGGATACCAAAACAAAAATAGAAGACATTGCATCTCAAAGCCCCTCGCATGCTGAAGCTCCATCCACTTCGCCTCATTCCACCCCACCACCCATTGTAAATAACCCACAACCAGGGTCTGTTCTTGCAGATCCAACCCCAGAAGGCTTGGACATGATGTTCAAGGCCTACCAGGCTCGTCTTCAAGAAGGGCCAACAGCTGCAAACCTAGACAAGAGTTACCCTAGAGCAGACTTAGAGATTGAACGGATGAAAATGTGCATGAAAATGGTAGAACAAGCTCAAGCTATACTTGAGACTAGTCAAAAGTTCAATCAGACAAACTCTGTCAAACCGGATTTGCATTTCCAAGGCTTACTAGAAAGATTAGAGCAGTTGGTAAACAAACCACAAGTTTCTTTACCTCCACAGGCTCAACCAGTTATTGGAAGAGGAAGCTCACCACCAATGGGAGCTTATGTTCCTAATTCTACGGATGCTGGAATACCTCCTTCAATTCAACAGTACTCTCAAGAGTTCTTGCGGGAAATACAGGAAGAAAAATGGGCCAAGGAGAAGGGTTATTCCCCTCCTATTCCTGAGATTGATGATCTTCATGATCAATTTCCCCAAGACATTCCGTCTATCTATGGAGACCAAGTAGAGCAACAAGAAGATGAAAGATTAGATTTTGAATCTAATTCTTTACAAGAGTTGCCTCATTACACAGGCCCATGGGAATCTGAATCTCTCCAGATCAGAGCTCCCACAATATTGGTAAGAAATGAAGACTCGGTGATTCCAAGAAACACTGATGTTGTGAAGAACACTAAGGTTCAATGTCATCTCACTGTAGAGGAGCTGCTCAAGGCAAAACCGGAGCTATGGAATCATGTGAAGGATCAGGTTCCAGAACTTGAATCCAATATGCCAAAAGTAGGCTCTAAGCAAAAAGTTCCAGAGATACCTCTCGACAAGATAGGAGATATGAGCGAAGGTGAAGAAGGTAATACTTATCTTCCAATCACCTATCAAGGTTACACAACCAAAGCAATCGTAGATTCGGGTGCTGGTGTTGCTATTGCGACCACCTCCCTGTGGAAGCAATGGGGCAAACCCACATTAAGACCAACAAGAATGAAGCTTCAAATGGCAGATGGTCATTTTGAAAGACCTCTAGGATTGCTTGAGGGGATAACTCTAACCACTTGTGGTGTAGAGTTTGAACATACATTTGCTATATGTGACTTTGAAAAAAATAATGTCTACGAGATGATCCTAGGAAGACCCTTCCTACGACAATTGCAAATAGTACAGGATTGGGGAACCAACTCCTTGTACTTACAGCACTTAGGGGTCACCACTAAGGTCAATCTGAAGGATTACACCTTCAGAGATGTACCACCCCTACAGTGGAATCCTATCCACAAGGCAAAAGAAGATTCAATCTTTGTGCATTCTGGAAGTTCACCTGATCCATCCTGGCTGCATGAAGATACTCACTTGTGGATGTGCAAGGTCGCAGAGGAAGAGGAAAAGCGCCTAAAAGCGAGAGAAGAAGGAACTTCCCCAGGAGATAGACCAATAAAAGACCCAGCCTATACACCGATGATATTTCCAGATGAGGAATTTGAGCCTCATGGTTGGGCAGAAATCTTAGCTACCATGGACATAGCAGTCAATGAAGAACAATGGACACCTCATTGTGATGAGGAGGGTTATGATATTTCAGTGTTCATGTGTCAGCCCCTGTTGGAAGAGTGTGATCCTAGTGAGTTCATAGAAGAAGAAGAGAATGACGATGACCTAGAATCCATTGTGATGGATACTTACTTTGACTCAGAGGAACACTACTTAGAAGACATAGGAGTGCTAACCCAAAAAGAAGAAGAACCCCTCACAAGTATTAAAACGATAAACTCAAAGGAAGGAAGTGAAGGAGGTCAAAAGAAAAAGAAAAGAAAAGCAGTGAAACAAGAAGAGGAAGAATCATTGTTTGAAGTACCAGATAATTTCAAGAAATATGAAGTGGAAGACCGAAAAATTTTAGTACGGATGCCTAAGAGAGAGGCCATTACAGGAGAAGCATATGACAATAAAGAAAAGACCAAAAAAATTGTAGTGACCATTGAAGGGAACGAAGAACGATGTACGTACATAGGAGATGACCTAAGTGCAAAAGAAGAAGCAGAGCTTGTAGCTCTATTAAGGGAATATAGGGATGTGTTCGCATGGCACTATAGAGACTTGAAAGGGGTAGATCCAAAGATTTGCTCTCATACTATTCCGATGACCGCTGATGCCAAGCCCACCAAACAAAAGCCCTACACATATAATGACAATTATGCAGCCAAAATAAAGGAGGAAATTGACAGGTTGATTGAAGCTGGATTCATTTATGAGATTGAGCACACTGAATGGGTGTCCCCCATTGTGGTGGTGCCCAAGAAGAATGGGAAATTGCGAGTGTGCATTAACCTTAAAAAAGTTAATGCCGCTACGATCAGAGATAGTTATCCACTTCCAATCACCGAACATCTATTGGAGCGTGTTGCAGGCAAGGAAGTTTATAGCTTCCTTGATGGATTTTCAGGTTACAACCAAGTAGCCATTGCCCCCGAAGATCAACACAAAACGGCCTTTGCCACAGAATGGGGAATCTTTGCATTTCGCGTGATGCCATTTGGGCTCACCAATGCACCTGCAACATTCCAAAGGCTCATGTGTCATGTCTTCAAAGAGTTCCTACGAAAGAGCTTAGAAGTATATGTGGATGATTTATGTGCGCATTCCCAACAGAGAAGTTACCACATCCCTGAGCTCAGACAAATCTTCAACAAGTGTAGAGATTATCGAGTTTGTCTGAACCCAGAGAAGTGTGTGTTCATGGTACGACAAGGTAAAATCTTAGGTCACATTGTTTCTAAGAATGGAATTTCAACAGATGAAGACAAGGTAAGAGCGATAGCAGAGTTGCCAAGACCAAGAAATGTTAAAGAGGTACAGGCCTTTATGGGCCATTGTGGATATTACCGTAGGTTTATCCACATGTATGCCATCATAGCTAAACCTCTTTACGGGTTGCTAACAAATTTTGAGTGGAACGAGGAATGCGAGAATTCCTTCAACGAGCTGAAAAGACGTTTGTGCACAGCACCAATATTGACTACTCCGGATTGGAGCAAACCCTTTCATGTCCATGTAGATGCCTCCAATCATGCAATAGGATGTGTGCTAGCACAACCCACAGGTGAAGGAAACCTAGATTTGCCGATAGCATATGCTAGTAGGCAATTAAATGCAGCTGAACGAAATTATACCACAACGGAGAGAGAAGGCTTAGGTATGGTATATGCCGTGAAGAAGTTTAGACACTATCTATTGGCCAATAAGTTCAAGTTTTTCACTGATCATCAAGCTTTACTATATTTGGTCAATAAACCTTGCAATACAGGCCGCTTAGTAAGATGGTTCCTCTTACTAATGGAATACGACTTTGAAGTTGTTGTTAGGAAAGGTAGAACCCATCTTAGGGCAGACCATCTTTCTCGCATCACTTCAGGAGAGCCACCGCTAGGAGTGTCTGATGAATTGCCCGATGCTTATCTGTTCAATTTGGAAGTTGTTCCTAAATGGGCAAATAAGTTGGTGCCAGTCCTAACCTTCGGACCTGCAAATAAAAATGTGAAAACAAGCAAAGAAGAAATTGTGAAATCACAAAAGTATCAAATATTGGCCGGAAGTATGTATAAACAAGATACTGAGGGCGTATTAGCTTGTTGTGTGGAGGACGACGAACATACTAGTTGGATGCAACAAGCCCATGAGGGACTGCTAGGAAATCACTACTCTAAACAACGAACATTGCAGAATCTAAAACGTTTAGGAGTGTATTGGCCTAGCATGGACAAAGAAATACAGGAGTGGATCCAGAATTGTCCAGTGTGCCAGAAGAGACCCCCAGTGGAGTATGCCACTCTTTATCATGTGTCATTAATCCCAGATTGGAGTGCTCCATTGGTTGCGTTCATGAGATCGGGAACATTACCCAATCAGGCTAGTCTTGCAAGAAAACGGAGTATGGAGCAAGAGGCTCAAGACTATGCCTTAGTAGGAGACAACCTATATCGAAGAGGCAAGGATGGTTACCTAAGACTGTGCGTTCATGAATCAGACTATTTGAAAGTCTTAGAAACTGCACACAGCGGTGCTGCAGGTGGACACTTTGGGCCTGACAGAGTAATTAAGACCATTTTATTCTCAGGACTTTGGTGGCCCACTCTTCATATGGATGCACATACTTATGTGAAGAAATGTGACACATGCCAACGTGCCCAATATCCGATAAGAAAAGATGAAATGCCTTTAAGGCCAATGATGGGAGGACGTGCATTTTCAAAGTGGGGTATAGACTTTGTAGGTCCCATCAACCCCCCAGCTAGAAACTCCCATGCAGAATACATTATTGTAGCCACAGATTACCTTACAAAGTGGGTGGAAGTAAAAGCCACAACAAAGAATGATGCTCAAACAACGGCTAAGTTCTTATTCGAAAATGTGTTCACTAGATATGGGTTACCAATAGAGTTGGTTAGTGATAGAGGTACGCACTTCTTGAATGAGGTCATTGAACATCTCCTTCAAGAATTCATGGTGATACACAAGAAGTCTGCCCCTTATCACCCACAAGCCAACGGACAGGCCGAGAGCACGAATAAGATCCTATGTAACGTATTGACGAAACTTGTAAATAATAAACGCTCTGATTGGGACAAACAGCTTCATCATGCTGTTTGGGCATACCGAGTTGCCTACAAAATGGTACTCAATGCTACCCCATTTCAGATGGTCTTTGGACAGAATGCCGTGCTACCATTGGACTTCCTAATCCCAGCCTTGAAGGTAGCACAAGAGCATGAGTGGAATGGACATGAGTTGTCTTCCAGGATCTTTGATCTAGAACGCTTAGGTGAGACGAGGCTACGCGCAGCAGCAGGCATTTATGCTGCAAAGAAAAGGCAAAAGGCATACTTTGATGCCCATGTAAAGGACAAAGGATTGAAGGAAGGTGATCTAGTGCTGGTTTACACGCTAAAGCAACATGCCCGCAAATTGGAGAAACGAGGATATGGACCCATGATCATTAATAGACTCTCCACTAGCGGTGCAGTGCAATTGGCCACTTTAGAAGGTGATATCCTACCAAACTATATTAGTGGATGCCGAGTCAAGTTATATCAGGAACCTCTTACAGAGGAAATGCTCACAAGACTCAACACTGCTAAGAAGCGAAAAGAAGAGGAGTTAAGGGTTAGAGAAGAAGCACAAGCAGAGGCAAGAGAGCGCATCAGAAGGAATAAGCTACGGCGGCTAGGCCTAGATGTCAACACAAAAGCTCCCAAATATCACATGGACATGTGCCAAAAATCAGGCATAATTACTTCTCACATAATTGATCGACGGCCCTTTGTGACTATAGAGGTAGGACAAGGAAAGAGTGTAAGGACTGTGAGAGCATTGGTTGACTCAGGAGCAGCAACTAGTGCAGTTAGACTTTCATACTGCCAAGACTTGCATTTGGACATCAAGCCCATAGAAGCCTATCTCATAGGATTAGGAGGCGTGGAAACACCCTGTTTGGGCGAGGTGGAACTTCCCATCTACCTTCAAGATGTTCCAATAAAAGTCAAAATGCTAGTGTGTCATGATGAGGACCTCACAGAACCACTTGTCTTGGGTCAAGATTGGATTTACGACCATGCTGTCAACTTGAACCTAAGAAGTCAACTTCTTCAAGTGTGGGTATATAATCAATGCATTACATTAGAATTGGAGAATCACATGCCCACTGAAACTGACACCACACACTCTCTTTGTTCCTCTAAAGCTAATCCTCTTGAACAAGATGTTGTAGATGTCAAAAGCTCTATGATCCAGACGGACGCAAGCACGGAAGGACAGTCGCAAAGTCAAGATGAACCTTCTTCTTGTTTTTTAAAGAGCAAAGCATCCACAGGAGCTCAACCTCAGAAGCAAGCAAAACAGTGCAAGACAGCCAGTCTATCAAATAGACAAAGAGCCCTCAAGAAGAAAGAAGTGTTGGGCATGACACAGATCTGGGTAAAGAAAGGAGTGCAACCATCGACGTTGCCTCAAAGACTCCCACCCAACCAGATCGACCATGATAACAGAAGGACCAAGCACCTACGACAGGCTCAAACACGAGAAATCCAACTACTTTGGGTACCGAAACAATCGATGAAGGCCGACCACAATAAGGTACAAATTTGGGTGCCTAAAAAATTAGCTACAGCTCAACACGGGCGATTACAGATGTGGGTACCCAAGAAGCTCTTACATACGCAACGGCCTATGCTCCCCACCATGCAAAAGGTCTCAACAAAGAAGCCAAGGAAAACAAAGGATAAGAACAGAGCACAAAGACCCAAAGAAGATAAACTTAACCCTTCTACAAAAATAAGCAGGCACTCACCCAGGATATGGGTTTGGCAGCCAAAAGCACAAGCAACATCCACAAAACCAAGGGGTCAACCACACTGGATACCAAAGCTTGGAAAGCATCCAAAGAAGAACTGGCCTGAGGTGATCTCTACAGGGCCAAATACTATTTGGAAATGGGTTCCCATTAGGAGGATTACATCATTTCGAGATCCAATCGACACCTCCAAACAAAGAATTCATCAAGTATACAAGTAACATCAAAAGCCTCGACCAGCAGCAACCATGTGCCTTTGGCATAACCAAGTCGTTTGCACCATTCAGGTCATGCATTTCCAAAGTATGCATCAATATAGGGCCACCTTACATGGCCGTGCATAGACACAATTGAGAAATCCCAGGCACATGAGACACAATTTTCACATGAAAAATATGTTATTGATACTAACCTCTTTCTTCTTGTTTGATGCCATTGTTCCAAAAAAAAAAAAAAAAAAAAAAAAAAAAAAAAAAAAAAAAAAAAAAAAAAAAAGAGACTATGTGCTGGAAAGTGCTCATCAGCGAACTTCCAGCAAGGACATCCCTCAACAAAAAGGACAAGCCGACGATCAAACATCATGAGGGAACCACAACACGAAGAGATGAAGACCAACAGACCCTTCACCATGGTAAGACGTGTATGTTTCAACAACACTATAACCATGATAGATTAGGAAACCTCTTCGTCAGCATACCCTTGAGCACTTAGCTCAAGACCCAATCTCTTGCACCATACTTCTTGCCATGCATTTTCCAAAGTATGCATCAATGTAGGGCCACATTACAAGGCCATGCACAAGGCACATATTTGGTTCAACCCATGCACTAATGCACTTACCCACCATTCATTATGGGTTACAAATACTTGGCATGAAAACTATGAAAAGACGACATCAAGATGACAACAACAAGAGCAAGGACGCCATCCACCATCGAGAGTTGCTCCCAATCAACATTGACCACATCCTTCGAGCAGCTAGCAGTTTTGGAAAACTCACAAATGCACCACCCAGATGGAATACAAGGCAGAAGTACGTACAAAGGGACTACAAACTGCAAGAGATAATAGTGGCAAAGTGAAGAACCAGACAAACAACCAGGATACATTGGGAAGAAGGATCGCCCCTGTTGGACGCAAAGGACGCTACCTCTCAACGTACTACATGGAACGACCAATACAACAAGGGTCTGTCAGGGACGACAGACTCAAGAGGGGGGGGAGTGTTGAAGCTTAAGGTCAAGGACAAAGCATGGAAGCGCATCAAGGAAGTGGACACACAGGAAGAAGGAGCAAGTAGGGAGCTCCAAGAAGCACATGTCAAATTTTCAGAAGAAATCCCTACAAAAATAGTGATTTTTATCACTAAAAACCATTGTAAATACCATTTTCCATTTTTGTAACTCCATTTTGTCCAAGCCGAGGAGTCCTCGAGCTTGAGGAGTATTAGATCTACCATCCTACCAATTTTCATGATTTTTAGACTCCGTTTGAGCCCCCAAATAAGCCCTGGAACCTATTTTTTAACTAGGCCGGACACTAGGTCTGGACAGGGCCAAAACCACTCAAAAACTATAAAAAGGACTGGAGAGCTCATTTTTGAGGTTAGCTTGTTGTAGATTTCAGTTTTGTAAGAGAGCTCTTTGGTAATCGAAGCTTTCCATTGTTCCACTCTTTGCTCTTACCTTGTGCGCGTGTGTGTGTATGTGTGTGCATGCTTGTGTGCTTTCACTCACGCACTTGTGCCATCACTTGCTCGCGGTCTTCATACCGGTCCTCACGTCTCCACGGATTGACAGTTATGAGGTGTATCTCCTCACGTTGGTACTCACCATTGTGCTAGAGTGACAGTTGTGAAAGCCCAAAAGTACCACATCATGGCAGGAAGCATGTACAAGCACACAGATCAAGGAATCTTGGCCTGTTGTGTGGAAGAGGATGAGTACGCTAAATGGTTGCATTTAGCACATGTAGGTGCATTAGAGCAACACTACTCAAAGCAACGAACCTTACAGACACTAAGGAGACTCGGAGTACATTGGCCAACTATGGAAGCGGATGTTCAAAGGTTGTGCAAAGAATGCCCAATCTGTCGCACTAAACCACCGGTGGAACATGCCACTCTTTATCAAGTGTCCATTGTGCCAGATTGGAGTGAACCACTAGTATCCTTCCTAAGGACGAAAACATTCCCTCCAGACATGACTCTGGCGAGGAAAAGAAGTTTAAAACAAGAAGCCCAGGATTACTCACTTATTGGTGATAGTCTATACAAACGTGGTAAAGACGGTTACCTGAGACTATGTGTCCATGAGAGTGAGTATCTCAAAATCTTGGACACTGCTCACCAAGGTGTAGCAGGAGGACACTTTGGACCAGATCGGGTGATCAAGGCAATACTATTTGCGGGCTTCTGGTGGCCGACCCTTCACATGGATGCACATACCTATGTGAAACGGTGTGATGTCTGTCAGCGAACTCAGTATCCTATACGCAAAGATGAGATGCCACTGAAACCTATGATGGGTGGACGTGCATTCTCTAAGTGGGGAATAGACTTTGTAGGTCCTATTAATCCCCCAGCTATACATTGAAGGTAGCACAAGAGCACGAATGGACGGGTCATGAACTCTCCTCTAGACTTTTTGACCTTGAACGATAGGAGAAACAAGACTGAGAGCAGCTGCAGGGATATATGCAGCTAAGAAGAGACAGAAGGCATACTTTGATGCCCATGTGAAGGATAAGGGCTTGAAAGCAGGGGATCTAGTTTTAGTCTACACATTGAAACAACATGCAAGGAAGCTAGAAAAGAGAGGCTACGGACCTATGATCATCAATAGGATCTCCACGAGTGGAGCAGTACAACTAGCCACTTTAGAGGGTGATGTTCTCCCAAACTATATTAGCAGATGCAGAGTCAAGTTGTATCAGGAACCTCTCACAGAGGAAATGCTAAGTCGACTCAATACTGCTAAGCAACGTAAAGAGGAAGAAAAGCGAATTCGAGAAGAAGCTCAAGCAGAAGCCCTAGAACGCATCCGGAGAATGAAATTAAGAAGACAAGATAGAGAGCACCCTAGGCAAGATGCATATGCAGATCAAGGATATGACGTGGCTATGTGTGAAGTTTCAGGTGTTAGCTCACATAGGATAACTGGTCGACGTCCTTTCATAACCTTAGATATAGGACAAGGAAAGAGTGCAAGGACTGTAAGAGCCTTGATTGACTCAGGTGCAGCCACTAGTGCTGTTAAATTGTCTTACTGTCAAGAGTTGCAATTAAATGTCAATCCTGTGGAAGCATATCTCATAGGGTTGGGAGGCGTGGAAACCCCTTGCATGGGCGAGGTGGAACTTCCCCTCTATATTCATGATGAGGCAATGACAGTTAAAGTGCTAGTATGTCAAGATGAGGACCTCACTGAACCTCTTGTCTTGGGTCAAGACTGGATTTATGACCAAGCACTCAACTTAAACCTAAGAAGTGGACTTCTTCAGGTATGGGTGAAGCAGACTAGAATTACTATGGAGTTAAATAATGGAGCACTCAAGGAACTAGGAAAGGCACAGACTCCTGGTCCCTCCAGGGGTGCACATGAAGTTGACCATGCTGTTCTTGTCCAAGGCTATGTGATGCAGAAGAATGAAGATCTCAAAAAAGGAGTCAGAACCACAACAGAACTCCCTTCTTTTCCAAAGGCCAGAGGGAGGCAGCAACCAAAGGTGGATCAAAGGCAGAAGAAGCAGAGTACTACCTATGTCGGAGATCAAAAGTACCTGCGCAGCAAAATGTCTCAGCTAGTGAAACAAGTGTGGGTGCGGAAAGGCGAACACCTGATTGCACTCAAGCCAACCACACGGGCAAAGTCTCTTATTAGTAACCAACAACACGACACTAATAAGAAGTCTTTCAGAAGTTCTTCTGCTAACGTGAAGTCTATTTGGGTGCCCAAGAAGTCGATGAAGGCTAGCCCACAATCAAGACAAATTTGGGTGCCTAAGACTTGTTTGCGGGCTCAAATAGCTACACCAAGGCCACACCCTAGACAGCATGATCCATTCACTCGCACAGCCGACATCCACTCGTTTTCAACACTCAGGAACACACTAAGGTCCATGAGCACGAATAGAATCACTGGTAAATGGGTCCCTAAAAGGCCTCATTTTCAAGCCGACTCACCTATAAAGCTCTCGAGAGTCTCTACAAAACCAAGAGCAAAACCCATCCACTGCATTTGGCAGCCTAAGACGTGTAACAAACCCCCGGACCCCATTTGTAAATCCATGACAACCCACTAACCACATCACTATCACACTACATCATTCCACTTAGCTCTTAGGTCTATCGAACTTCTAACCACACACACACTCGCACCGAGCACTTACTAACCCATTATTCGCTCCCGACCCTCATGTTAATGTTGTAATGGGAACAACAACGGTTCTCCCTTGTCCTGTACAATGTTAACACATGTTTGTATATTCTCACAGAGACAGGCAGCAAGAAGTAACATGGCAGATACGGTAGGAACTAGCTCCCAGGCAGGCACCAGCCCCCAAGTGGTGGACATTGAAAGCCTTCCGGTCGAGGAGGAATTAAAGGAAAGGCCAGTGGCATTAAGGGCATTACATGCCATACCGATTTAGAATCCTCCACAGGGTCACACAATGCCGGTGACTGGTTCAGTGACGTTGCGGGACGTCTGGGTGAAGGCACATACATGTGGGAGTCCGAGGTAGAATTCAATGGACGTTGGGGCAGATACCACTTCTTTACCAGGGAGTTTGAAAAGCTACAGAATAACGAAGGACTGAAGCCGATATGGAAGAAGGCTGGGCTCTATGATTATTTCAAGTTCCAACTACCAAAGCCCGATTTTCTAAGGTGCTCATACTTGATTAGCACCCTCACTCCAAGCAAAGACAAAAAGGATACAGCTCCTTTGTACTCCCATCACTCACAAGGGGCAACGAGCTGAAGCGTTTCCGCTTGACTATCAACTTGGTAAGAGAAGCTCTCGACATGAAAGGTATGCACATTCCTACAGAGAAAGAGACAATGGTCCCCGATAATATGAAGAACAGGAATCTGACGAAGTTAAAGGACATGGTCGCGATGACACCTACGATAGCCGTTCATTTACGCATGGTCATGCAACATTTCGCATTCCCCACGCAGGAAAGGTTCACAATGCCTCCCAAAAAGATCTGGTTTAGCCTCTACTTAGCAGATGCCTTTGATTTGACAATCAATATGCCCCACTGGATTATCGACCAGATTCATTTGGCTCATCAAAGGTGGTATAAGAAACAAAAATCTGTACTGTATGGTTGAGGAGTTTCAACGCAGACTGTCAGCCGCAGGGCCTCCCTCAAAGAAGATGAGAGGCACCGTCCAGATGCCTTGTGCACAAGCCCGTGGTGCAACCCTAACACCTGAAACAACTCCAAGGCTTCCCAGACGGGTACAACCATTTACTATTAGGTTACCCAGGCACAGCACAAATGGCCCTAACCTTGTGTTTCCACCAGTACCTACTGATCTAGAATTTCCTCACGGATTCACTTTGGAAGATCTAACGGATGAAGAAGTTGCCAGAATCATTGAAGCTGTTAATGCGGAAGTCGAAGCAGAGCAGGGTAGTGGACAACAAACGGCCACAGAACAACCCCAGCCAAGACAACCAGAAGTGGTGGAATTGGAGGATGAAGAAGAAGAAGGCCAAGAGGATGAACAGGAAGGATTTTCTGATGAGGAGGTGCATGACTATGAGCAAGAAGTTATACAGGAGCTAGAGGGTGCCCCAGCATATACAAAGGAGTTGAAAAAGCTCTACGATACCATCAACAAGGTCCAACAACAACATAAGTTATCCCTTGCAGCAGGAAAGGCTATCATGCACCAAATCCTTGAGGAGGAAGGAGTTGACGAACAGTATCGTGCCACACTGGATATGATCTCTGATGCCTTAGGAGTACCTGAGGCAGTGCAGACGGCCCTGGCACAATCACGCAGAATGGAAAGAAGATACGGAAGACGTCCCCCACGAACAGGGAAACAAATGAATAGGATCAGGACCACAAGACACCCCCACAACCACGGGCACTGCACACACCGCTCACGACACCGAGGAAGCCCATGTGTCCATTCCACCCCCATCACCCCCCTTGCCACCCCCGCCTCCCACTCCACCACATTCACCTCCCCTTACCAATGTAACAACCACCGTTACCACCTCCGAGTCCACCGCCATGACTGAAGCACAAACCGCCAATCAACCCACACACCCTCTCAACACCTCCCATGTATACACCTCCACTAACACTGTAATCCTAACGGCAGCTACTGACATCCCCATTCCCCCACTCACACTTTCGGGCAGTTCACATTCACAACTACACACACCACTCTACACATTCACCACAATCACTGCACCCACCATTCCACTATTCACAATCACTCCCACTGCTGCTTCCACCATGGATTTTATGGACATATCACCCTCCACTGCACCTCTCCCTCCCCCCTTACGGCGACAATCTCCCATTCCCCCACCACCCACTTCACCACTTTCCAGCACCGCATTCACACTTCCCTTCCCCTTTCCCTTTCCCTCTGCATTGAACACCCTTACTGCATCCACCCCCATTAATAATGTATTTAATAACATGTATCAGTGCATGTCTCAGTTACAACAACACTATCAGCACCTCGATGCTCAGCATACAAGTTTGTTCAGGAGTCATGAAGCATTACAAGGAAGATTCATTGACTTAGAGCAAGAGAAGAAACAATTACAACAGCATTTTAGTGCATTACAAGAACAAGATGAGCAATTAGTGGCAAATCCACCGCAGCCAGATGCCGAAGAAAGACAACAAATGGATGATCTGCTACACTCCCAAATCACAGAGAACCTCAAGCTCCACCGCAACATGGCTCTATTACGGAAGCATATGTCTGCAGCCCTGGAAGAAAATAGACGGCTTCAGACACAAAACGAAGAGAACTTGGAATTAGCCATGGATGGTTCCCCACAAGAAATTGACCCGGAGAAGTTTAAGGCCATTCCCTCGGACAATATGCAAATCATATTGGAAACCCATGCTGATCTCCTCGAAGCCCATGCAACCTTAGAAAAGGAAAGAGACGAACTACGAAGGCAATTGGCAGCTCAACCAGCACCACCCAAAGAGGTCCCAACCACAGCTGACACAACTGACGAAGTAGCAGCGCTCAAAGCACAACTCGAAGAGTTACAAAAGAAAGTGCTTGTGTATGAACGCCAACCCTCCCCCTTGGTAGAACCAGAACCTGAAGACCTAGTACCAATCGAAGTAGAGGAAACCTTTGAGGACCCGTACGTTCCGATGCCAGCACCTGGAGGCAAGCAAACAGATGAGGGCATGGACACCCTTGAAATAGAGGCTCCGGAATGGATGCAGAAATTGGAAAAAGTGGCCACAACTCATGATGATAGGGTGGCAGTCCAGATAGCATCGATGTCACGCTTAGAAGAGGTGGTCATAAAATCGGACTATTTTAGGAACCTCTCTCATCACAGGTGGATCGGCACCTCCGACGACTTGTATGTTCCTTTTTGTGTCTTAATGGCGGACTATAATGCTGAAATCAAGCACCACACCTCACGGGAACCAACCTCTGCCACACAGTTTGCACCAGACGACATCCCAGAAAGTGCCAAGCAGGGAAATATTCGCCAACCGACTTGGAGAATTCGGCTACTTGAAACCTACCCGGAAATGAATCGCACATGGAATAACATGCCCCTGTATATCAAGTACAATCCCTGCTACTGTCCTGTTTTCCGAAGAAGGTCGTGGCCGGAATACACAAAGATGGTGCTGACAACCAAAGGCTGCGAGAAGTGGCTCAACTATGTCTACTTAGCACCACCTAAAGGTCAACCTACCGTAGGGTATATGATATCGACAATTCGGCATTGGGGTGTCAGGTTCAAAAACGTACCAGATGTCATGACACAGATGTGTCTTAAAATTTTTGAACTCATGATAGTCACCTTCCGGACCTTCAAGAATGTTAAGGAACCTCACCTCTCTGCGCTCGGATTCAATGAAGGCAATCAGGATCTTGTTTATGACATGAGCACAACGCCCTCTATTAATGTTGTTTATTCATGGCATGCCCGCATAAAGTACCTACCGGCCTGCTTCAAACAGACATTTGAAGAGATGTTTGTCACCGGGTTCTGGGAATACCACTCAGAGATCTTCATTCCCAGGCCCTCACATTTATTACAATTGTTTGCAGTGGAACAAGCTCTCCACTCAGATAAGTTACGTATGCCACATCCAGAGGTTCCCGGGCCAGTAGATTGGGATGCTCTACTCACAGACTTGGCCAAAGGATTGAGGATTGCCGAACATCACTTAGCGCAAGATGTCGTTGAGTACTACATCCAAAAACCCACACAACAAGGGTCTGTCAGGGACGACAGACGCGAGAGAGGGGGGAGTGTTAGCAGCAGACAAGGAACTGAAGGACTGACAAGGCATGGCAGTCAGAGAAGAGAGTCAGAGGGGAGAGAAGGCACAAGCAGACAAGGGAGTCAACAACGAACTGGCAAGTAGGCCAATAATTTTCTTCATGAAGAAGCAAGTACGAGCATTCACGCAGATCTAGCACTAAGGCAACCTTTAATTTTTCAAAACCCTTACACCAATTAAAAGTGATTCTCATCACTAACAACCCCTGTAAATACCATGTTCACCTTTTTGTGGCTCCATTTTGTGCAAGCCGAGGAGTCCTCGAGCTTGAGGAGCCTTAGAAGTAGTTGCTTACCAATTTTCGTATTTTTTAGATCTCATTTGAGCCCTCATATAAGCCTTGGAACCTAATTTTTAACTAGGCCGGACACTAGGTCTAGACAGGGCCAAAGCTAGTCAAAAACTATAAAAGGAGCTAGAGAGCTCATTTTTGAGGTCAGATTGTAATTGAAACGAACTTGTAAGAGCTTTTTGAAAGTAATCTAAGATCTCCATTGCTTCTCACTCTTTGTCTTACCGTGTGTGCGCGTGTGTGTGTATGTGTGTGCATATTTGTGTGCTTCTCACTCACGCACTTGTGCCTCCACTTGCTCGAGGTCTTCATACCATCCTCACGTCTTCCCGGATTGACATTAAAGGAGGTGCTACTCATCACTGAGCTACACCAACAAACCGGGACAAACAGTTACATCACGTTGTTGGGCATATCAAGTGACCTACAAGACCATACTCAATGAAACTCCCTTTCATATGGTTTTTGGTTGAAATGCAATTCTTCCTTTGGATCTTTTGATACCCACCCTTAAGGTTGCACAAGAACATCAGTGGACTGGCCATGAATTATTATCAAGGATAATGGTCTTGGAATGGTTAGGAGAAACTAGGCTAAAAGCAGCAATAGGGATATATGCAACCAAGAAGCGACAAAAAGCCTATTTCGATGCACATGCAAAAGATAAAGGTTTAAAAGAAGGTGACTTAGTCCTGGTGTATACACTGAAACAACACACAAGGAAACTAGAAAAGCGAGGTTATGGACCTATGATTATTAACAGACTTTCGACAAGTGGAGCAGTACAATTAGCCACGTTAGAAGGAGAAATAATACCCAATTACATTAGTGGCTATAGAGTCAAGCTTTATCAAGAACCTCTTACTGAGGATATGCTTAGACAAATCACCTTGGCAAAGAAGCATAAGGAGGAAGAAAAGAAAATATGCTAGGAAGCTCAGGCAGAAGCTCTATAACGTATTAAGCACATGAAATTAAGAAGACAAGGACTAGAGCGAGAAAATTATAATTGCCACAAAGAAACACTGAAATATCATATGGCCATGTTTCAAACAAAGTCTATTTCTCATCCTAGCATAGTGGATAGGAGACCATTCATTAAATTCATGCTAAAACAAGGCAACACTCAACATAAGTTTAGGGCTTTAATTGATTCGGTTGTTGTGACTAGTGCGATTAGATGGTCTCATTGTAAGAACTCAGGATTAGAAATGCAACCTATTGAGGCATACCTCATAGGGCTAGGAGGCATGGAAATCCCTTGCATGGGTGAGGTGGACCTTCCTATCCTCATACACGAGATGACCATGACTGTGAAGCTCCTAGTGTGCCATGATGATGACGTGATAGAACCCCTAATCCTTGGCCAAGATTGGCTATACGATCACTCAGTGGACCTAAATCTCAGAGAAGGCTCCTTGCACATCAGGACCTTAGATCAGCAGTGAGTGATAGAGCTTGACTTCCCTAACAATACTCTGCTTGAGGTATGTAACCATAGACCCTATAAAATGAATGCAAAGGAGGATTTGAAGATTTATGGACAAATCCATCAGATAAGTCTGCTCCATCCAAAGTCAACCCATGAGAGCTTGGCATGGATAGTTGCCAGTGAAGAGGATGTCAAGAGATCTTTCCTTGGTCTTCCTTTGCACAAGAACGGGATTACATCAGTGGTTAGGTGGATTACATCAGTAGACAGATGGGCACGATAGCCTCTTCAGGCCCTTCTTCCACACTTACTGTGGACTGGCCTAGATTTGTGGTACAAAATGCCTCATTTCCTAATGGTCAGGTCACACAAGTTTTGGAACTCCCTTGTTTTCCAAACTAGAATGTTGACCGGGCATCTCAACCTCAACCACAAAGGAGTCAACCACGTATGGGGAACCCAAACCGAGGACCACAATAGGTGACCCAAAGATGGAAGCAGTATCAGCAGATCAAAGCACATGGTACAAAACAAGTATGGGTGCCAACAAGACAAAAAGTACCAACCACCTCCAACAATGCAGGCTATGATAGGGAGAAGTCAAGGCAGAATCAGAGTCAACATTCAACCTACCCTCGACCTTCTTCTAGCAACAAGAACTCGATAGATTTGGATCGCCAAGAAGTACTTGAGCAATCGACCCACACCCATAGAGATTTGGGTACCCAAGAATTGTGTTTTAGCTCAAAACCCAAGCCATGTAATATACATCCCTTCGACATCACCCCACCCATCGACATCATCACTACCCAATTCATCTTTTGTACTCCAACAGAAGAACACCACCCATACACCAGCTCTTAGTAAATGGATGCCGAAATGTGTCTAGAAACCTCCACATGATCTTTTGTGCGACTTAACACCTCTAATGGCTACCCCTCACCCTTGCAATCATTCACCCATCACTAACCCTTGTCTAAACCCATCCACACTAACCTATCACCAATTGTAATGAAATCTCATCGAGAGCAATGTATGCATTATCTAAAGCATGTAGGTTGTCTAGTGACCTGAATTAGTTGATAAAAAATCATTTCGTAAACCACCTCACGACACTCGGCTACAGGGGTTAAACATCGGCTATGGAAAGGGATTGCAGTCTCACTTTATTGGGATCATAATTAATTTCCATAGTAATGTGTTATTCTTTTGTAGAAGATCACGTACACACCTATCCAGATCATCATGCAGGTTGAAGGAACTTCTGAGGCGGACCCCAATGTGCTACTGGTCAATTTTGGCAATTTGTTAGTTGAGTCTTATCCTACATCCCAATTGCCAGAATTTCAAGGTTTCACGGGACCGATGCCAATTGACAATTCTCCTCTAGGACGCACTAAAAAAGTTCATAGCAATTCATACTAGTTCCAAGGACTAGCATGACCCTTAGCGGATGCAAACTTTATCTATGATGCCATGCTTTGTTTTGATGGTAACAAATGGGGCAGATATCAATTTTTCTCACGTGAATTTGAAGAGCTTCAAAATTCAGAGGAGTCACGAAACATTTGGGCTAGGGCTAGTTTCATGGAGTATTTTAGTGATCCTTTGCCAAAACCTAATTTCTATCGATGATACTATTTGGTAACCACTCTTGAAGCCCTTAAGAGGAAGGAATTGCCAGTGACTTTCATCTTGTCCTCTCTAGTGAATGATCCACCCTATAAGAAGTTTTATCTATTGAAGGACCTCATTAGAGCCGCCCTAAAGATCCATGGTACTCACATGCCAATAGAATGAGAAAGCCTCATTTTTGAGCCCATGAAAAGAGGTGACGTTTTGAAGTGGACATATATCTTGGCCATGACACCAGAACTATTGAAGCCATTGTGTATTTGTATGCAACATTTTGCTTTCCCCGTGCAAAATCGCTTCACTATACTGTAGAAACGAATTTGGTTTGGTTTATATCTAGCCACACCATAGGACTTCAAACAATAGACCTTGCTACATGGATTCAAGATCAATTATATTAAGCACAACAAAGGTGGGAACGCAAGCATGTCATTCATGGATGCTGTGCCCTTACAAGAATCATCTACATGTGTTTGACATATGACTTTCCAATAGAGCATGCTATGACTAGTGAGGAATTTAAAATATTTAGGGAACCACCAAGAAGGCACGGAAGTCTAGCAAAAGCAAAGCAAGCAAGCATATGAGAGGTTCCATTCCATGTTTATAGGTTCTAGAGTCTCCTTCGCAACAACCATCCCCTCAACAATCTCCCACACAACCTCCCGCACCTGTACCACCCATACATATCCAACTCTCATGCCCTATAATCCCAGAAGTCACCATCATTGTAGTGATTCCCTCAGAGACTTCCATTCCAGCAGCTACTACAGAAGCCGCAGAGATTCCCACCACCATTGGTGTGGATCCATTTACCTTTCCCATACCTAATCATGAGGCAGAGCACACTAGTACTATATTTGATTTTGAAATGCATGATGCATTTTCTAGTGAATTCCAATTTTCTCAAGAATATGAATGTCCAAGCTACCTTGCTACACCACCTGATCAACCACAAAGAGCAAGTAGTGATAGTTCAAAAGGAGAGGACCAAATGGTCACAAATGATGAAGACGGCGATGACAAAGCAAGCCAAGAGAGTCAAGATTCTCAGGATGATGTCCAACATGAAGAGCAATCCAAAGCCCACAGTGACACTAGCACCTATGAGGAGGACACATTTGAAGCTGCCACTTACACCTTAGCCATTCAAAAATTATATTGCAATATGCAAGCCATGTGGGCACGCCGACAGTTATCCGAAGAACAAAGTGAGGAAATACTAGAGCAAAAGAACTCGCTAGTAGAGGATTTGAAGACTTCTTCATTCAAGGTTTTAAGGAACTACTCAAGTTGGTGGGAATTACCGAAGCAATTCATTTTTTGAAGAGGAAGCCACTACCATAGTTTGACCCTCGGTGCATCTATTTAATGTCCAACCAGGTCAGTACATCAGAGTCCCAACAGACACCCAACCTTCCCATCATTCAAAACAAGCACAATTGGTCCCTGAAACCACAACAAAATCACCACGAGCAGAACAAACAATCTTCATTGATTCCTCGCCTCAACCTTCAACCGTGGTATCCACAATCCCCATTGGAATCCCCATCAAATTGTCTACACCTCCCTTATCTCCTATGCATCCAGTTTCCCCAGTACAACCCACCTCAACCCCCTCACCCCTATTCACAGCAAGTGTGGTAGCTGAACCCATCATACATTAGACAACCCCAACTCTATCTGAACCCCTTACACCTATTCTCTCCACTATCACTTCCCCCATGCCCTTTAACCCTTTTTTCACTCCTTCCCTTTCTTCTTTTCCCAGTCCTCCATGGCCTATGTTTCCATTTCCATCCCCAATGACCTTCTCACCCATGTCACCTCCCCGTCCAACTATATCACCTCTATCTTCTCCTCTACCCCAAGCCATCCATGAGACTCAATCTATAATTTATTCGTCCTCCTTTGTAAATCCCATGTTCACACCCACTCATGCACCCATCATCACACCACTATTCAGTATTACTGCACTAGATACCACGTCCAGTGACATGCACATTTCACCACCCACCACACCACCGCTCACTTCCAACATCTCACCACCACATCTTGGCACATCACAATTTGCTATGGTCACCAGAGCATTCACACTCTCATTCCCCTTTCCCCTTCCCCCTACATCTACAACCACACTAGCATCATCTTCACAAACACCACCATTGTTATTATCACCCACTATTGACACTGCTTTTCGTCAAATGTTTGTATGTATGACTCAAGTCAGAGATGAATTTGCCTCTCTCGAAAACAACTACCAGACGTTGCAACATACAACTACACAATTAGAGGTGCAACTAAACTCTTTGACCATTAAGAATGCTTCAAAACCAAAGATTACAGGAACAGAACCGCAAGAACCTAGAAACAACTTTGGATAGATTTGATGAACCCCTTAGTCCCAACAGATTTAAAGGAGTACCCTCTAATTCCATGCAAATACTGTTAGAAGGTCATGCACAACTACTAGCGGATTATGATAAGCTCAATGAAGATTATCAAAAGCTCCAGAACGATCATAAAATCTACTACTATGAGCACCTGCACAACCACCATTTGTCCAAGAGGTTACACTACCGAAAGTCTGGGAAGAACTCACTACCTTACATGCGTGTGTACTCGATCTTCATTCTCAGGTGGTAGCTCACTCAAAACCCTCCAGGCCAGATTCCCCACTGGAGAGTAGGACACATGTGATAGTATTGGGGTAGGCTCAAGTGAACTGAAGAAACTATGCTATGAGGTAATATGTTTGGTTGCCCCACTCTCAAAGCACGAAACATTTGAGTCTACTTTAGACATACACTGCTCATGAGAACATGGGTCTAAATAAGATTAGCAAACTCTATTTTTGGTATAGAGACCTCTGCAACAACCATTCCATCCTCTTTATTCTTGGCCTCTTTTGGAGCCAGTTTGGGACAACTCTTTATGACATGTAATTTCCCTTACAATATTTGAAAAAATTATTTTTGCTTTTTTGTTTTCTTCTCATCTCTGACTTCCTTCTTCATCTGTATAGCATTATCAAGTTTTGCCTTACAAGTAGATGAGCTTTACCCTTGTGATTAGCTAGGAAAGCTTGATCTACAACACACATAATGGACCTATTTTGTTTGGATTGATCTTCCTACAATAAAACAGAGACTAACACCTCAAATTTTAAGGCATTTGGATTTCTTTTCATCATCAATCAAAGAATAGAAGAAAAACTCTAATATGAATCTAGGAGACCATTAAGAACAATCTGCACAAGTGAACTATCTAGAAAGACCTCATCAATAGAAGTTAAATACTCCTTCAAATCTTTGATCTTTGTCAAAAAATTATCCATAGAATCTCATTGATTCATATGCTAACTCTCCAATTTTTTTTGAAGGTAAGCAACATGAGCCTCATTTATCGATTGGTATAACGTGGTAAGTGTATCCCAAGCATCCTTTGTTGTTTTGCAAGAGAAAACGTGAGGGATAACGGCACCTTTGACATACAAAGCTATCAAGGCATGTGTGTGAGCATATCTTTCATCCCAACAAATTTCATCTATAGTAGATGCAATAGGAACCGTAAC
Organism: Ceratopteris richardii; assembly: GCA_020310875.1. Lineage (NCBI taxonomy): Eukaryota > Viridiplantae > Streptophyta > Polypodiopsida > Polypodiales > Pteridaceae > Ceratopteris > Ceratopteris richardii. The sequence continues at coordinate 147,700,160 of CM035438.1, read as the reverse complement.
ATGAATAGGAATTTGAAGATCACCACCTTCAACACCATCTACATTACCGTCAATAATTGCATCATATATCCCCACAATGGGTAATTAGTACCATCAAAAGTATCCTCAATATCCAACATATGGAATACATCACTATTTTTAGCCATGGCCATTGGCATAATACCTTCATGCAAAAGAAGGATTGTATCTCAAAACATTGAATAGAACTACCTTGTCAAGCTCTGCTAAACCTGTGGTAGACTTTAAGGCACTTGTACTAGCAAACCAAAACATGTAAGTTTGATACAAGACAAAATTGTCTGCACAAGCACTGCGATAGTGCGTTCGAAGGCCAAAACGAGCTCATATCAAAATTTTGAAACCATCGAATGAAGAAATTTTGAACTCCTAATTGCCCTCAATATTCTCGCCAATTTTCATGTGATTGTAAGACTGTGACTAAAGGGGTGTTGACGACACCTTAGGTGAATTAGTGATCTACTATGATATCAATTGTTGGAGCTTAAGGTCTACAGAATCACATGAACAACACAAGGAAGAAGAAGAAGCTTGGAGCATAACACAACAATGAATTAATTACCAAGTGAATGTACAAGAATAAGTAACTTCTTTGGGTTATAGGCGTATATCCAATCTGAGGTAAAATAAACCTCCTAAAGAGGGGAAAAAGTGCCATAGTAGTCCTAATTGTGTTCATACACATCATTGCCAACATATATCAACAATCATCCATAGACCAAATGCATTCTTGTTAGTCGTGATGAACTAGTTTCATGGACCAAGAAGTCATTAGTTAGCTCCAAGGATGTGTATGACACTTTGGTACCTCTTTTTTCAAGTGGACAATTAAATGTTTCTCCTATGAGGCAATTTCATAGCCTTTACATGTTTCAAATGATCATGTTGATCATTCTAATTTTGCTTTGGACTTACATAATGCAATTATTGATGAGAGAGCTCACATAGAAGAGCCAAAAACTATGCATAAATGACTAGTGTAGACTTTGAGACATAGCAGGTTAGATGCAGCTTTGTGATATCATTCTTGTTCAAGCTCTAATAATGCTTCTTTTGCATCACATTGTAATACAATCTTTGTCTCTAGTCTTTGTGATGAGAACGAGCCTATTTCATTTGATGATGTATAGAAATCAGAAAATTGGATGGCTACTATGAAATTAGAATATTATTCTATTATGAAGAATGAAAATTTTTCTTTTAAGTGATTTGCCTCCTTGCATAAAGTCCATGGACGCTAAATGGGTATACAAGCTAAAAGATAACCATGATGGTATAGGTATAAGTCTAGGATTGTTGCCAAAGTTTATGCTCAAGAGAAGAGCATTCATTTTAATGACACCTTTGCTCCCACATATCGAATGACAACGGTTTGTAGAATCTATGCATGTGCATCTCATCATGCTTGGAATGTACATCAATTGGACATTAAAACTGCATTTCTAAATGGTGTATCTACATGAAGATTCATATGTATTTCATCCCCATGGTTTGGTGTACAAACAACATGAGAACAAAGTATGCACTTGGAAAAGTGCATTGTAGGGATTGAAGCAAGAACCACGTGCTTGGAATGAAATGATACACCCCTACTTGACAACACATGGATTTGACAATATTCTAGAGAGCACCTTACATATTAAGTGTGCAAATGATTACTTCTTATCATTGTTGTTTAGTTTAATGATTTTCTACTCACTAGTCCTAATGATATGCATATAGCTGAATTTAAGGCTAATTTCATGTCTCTTTTGAGAAGTGAGATTTTGACCTTTTGCATCATTGTGGGCATTTAGTTTATGCAAGTAGATAAGGGAATATCATTCTATCAAACAAAATACTCTATCATTTTGACCTTGAATATTCCAAAACTATTTCCACTTTCATGAAGATAGATTTATGGTTAGAGTCTTCATTAAGTTGGAGATGAATTTGATGTTTTTATCTATCAAGAAGCTATTGAATTCTTAATTTACGTATGCATAAGCTAACCTGATATTCTCTCAAATGAGCATGTTTATGCATAGCCTAGGTGTCAAGAATTGGAAGGCAGTTAACTACATCTTTTGCCACTAGAATGGTACCTGACTACTTGGATTGCTTTATCCCTAGGGGTATCCTTACTACTAGATTTATATTCTTTTTCTAACTCTATTTGGGTCAATTTCTATGACATCCATGTATCCACTAGTGATTTTTGCTTCATTTTTGGTAGTTCAAGCATATCTTGGTACAACAAGAATTAGCTTACTATGGCCACTTCTAGTTGGAGTTCGAGTATAGGGTAGCTTTCATAGCTTTTATTGAGTGTGTATGGCTTACACACCTTTTGGCTGATTTGGGACTTGGTCAGTCTTTTGCAAAAACCATCTTTATTGATAGTTAGATTGCCTTTCCAATTGAAATAAACCTTGTCTTTCATGCTTGCAAAAAGCACCTTGAGGTGTACTATCATTATGTAAGGGAGAGAATCATTACTAGAGAGATTAGTTAGGATTATTTGCCTAGACAAGATAATGTTGCAAATCTTTTAAAAAAGGCTCAACCTAGGGACTTTTAAAAAAGGCTCAACCTATTGGGCATTTATGAACTTGGTAAGTGTTAGCTAAATAAATTGTTGATTTTTTGTTTACTAACATGTTTGCATTTTATAGACTAAATGTTTGATTGTAGGTGTTTTGCAAAAGATAGGTGTTTGTCAGCAATGATCAAATCTGGTGGCTTGGAGGAGAGTAATAGTCTCCTTTAGTTGTCCATTGTATGCAGAGAGATGGCCAAGCCACGGTTTGATCATTTAGCTTTGAAGATCCCTAGTAACTCCAAATCCCAGAGATGTTCATCACTCTAAAGGTTTTGATACATTTCAAAGGTTCTGAGAGGAAGGTGGACATCATGAAGTGTGGATGGTGTTGAATCTCTTAAGCATGGGGTGGGAAATGGTAAGGTTATTGTATTGGGGGAAGGGTGTAGGGTGAAGGATCTGTTGCAAAACTTGCTTAAAGAAAGAAAGCACTTAGAGGTGTTGCACATTGGTGCTTGTTGCAGATGAACGAGGCAAAGAAAAGCAGGCCCTAAAAATTTTCAAATCTAGGCATAATTTTTCTTCTTTGAATTTCCATGCTATTCAATCAAAAGCATTGTAAATGCTCTAGAGGAATCCTCTAGATTCATAAATCCCAAATGTTGTAACATTAGCCTTGAACAATAGTAGGAATTTAGTGTTTTTTAATAAAATTGTCTATCCATAGTGTGAAAGGACCATTTTTAGGGCACATGTATATAAGTCACTTGATGACTCTTTGTAAGGACTTTTTATTATTGTAAGTAATCAAGATGAAATTTCAAATTTGCTTCTTCTCTACTGAGTATCTTCTTCTCCAAGAGCTTGTATGTGTGTTTGATGCTTGGAATGTGTGTTTAGGACTGTTGTCTACCCATCCCCATTAGGTTTTGGCCACTATAATGCATGTGCGAAGCTTGGTGAGCTATGGAGCTGAAGTAGTGTTTCCCACTATTAACTACTCCGCTCATAACTTGAAGCACATATGTCAGATTAGGCTGAAAATACAACCATTAGATGCGTTTTCTTAAGATCTTTGAAAAGAACTTGTTATTGACCATATTCAAAGTTTGGCACTGAAAGAAATGCCCTAATGTGTACTTACTACTATTGCAAGTATCGTGACGTGTATCTCTAGTGAGTTAAATGACTTGAAAGGTAGATACACCTATGGATTGATAATTAAATGTGTATTAATCCACCACTATGTGTACTGGTGGGTGATTGAGGTATAGTCTTAGTTGGCACAAGTCCCTAAGACTCTACAATTTAGGTACACATGTTTTTGGAAATGTTACCGAGGAACTAGTCCAATCAAGGTGCCTACGTGATGTAATGACTTAGGAGTGAATGTATCGTGTGAAGAGAAGCAATTTCAGTAAGTGGCAAGTCTTAAAAATTTTTGCACTTGTTACTTCACACTCTAGTGGTGTGTGTAATGATTTTGTGGGGTTAGGAGTGAGGGAGTGAGAAAGAGTAAGGAATAGAAATAGAAGGGAGATGTAGGATTAATTTAGGAGAATCATCACAAGAAAAACCAAAAAAATTGAATCATTTTCAGCTTAGGCCTTGGTCACCCAAGGACATAAAATACAAAATCACTTCAATCTCCAAGTTACTTGTTTTGGTACAAGTATTGTGGACAGTAGCGATAGATATCATGGGTCTTGTATCATAGAGAGCTTGGAGATTTGCAATCTTCTCATGGCAAGCACTTGAGGGCTTTCTCCTAAAGGTGAACACTTCACTATGCAACTCTCTAAAAAATAGTTGAACATCCATAGAATGTGACATGGAATAGTAGAAGTATTGCATGGGTTGAGAAAAGGGATTTTGAGTGTGATTTAATAACCATAGGCACATGAGCTAGATGAAGAGTTTGTCAAGGACACACACACTAAAAAAGTTGAAATTTAGACCTTACACGATACTCACTAAGTATCATGTATCACCTCCCCATGTATCACGATACTCACCAAGTATTGTGTATTGCTGGGTCGAGGTATAATGTATCGTGTATCATTGGGTCGAGGTATTGTGTATCGTGTATCATGAAGGCAACTATTAAGTATCGTGTATTGTCTATTTAAGTGTCATGTATCATCTAAACTCGAGTATTGTGTATCACGTATCATGTGCTTTGTGTATCCTTTATCACCTGAAGAGTCAAGTATCATGATACCTCATAAGTATCATGTATTGTCAAGAGAAAGTATCTTGTCTCACAATTTCTTGAGTATCATGTATCGTGAGTATCCAAGTATCGTATCAGTTAAGACCAGTATCGTGTATCGTCTAAATTGGACTATCGTGTATCGTGTATCATCACAGATCAAGTATCATATCATGGTCGCTGAGTATCATGTATCATCCAAGAATCAGGTATCATGTATCGTGGCCTTGTGTATCATCATAAAGTCAGGTATCATGTAGCATGCCCTCTGAGTACTGTATATCGTGGAAAAATCAAAGAGCTTGAAAAAAGAAAATAAGGGGAGTTAAAGTACTAAAACTTGAAAAGGGAAGGTCAATAGGGCCATAGATGACCCAAGAACTAAGCATTGAATGAACCTAAGATCTAGATGAGTATTAGACAATCAAAGAAGTGTCATATTATCTGCAGGAAGTGTAGCCCAACCAAGTAACCACTCAATTTACTCAGATAATTCTAGTAACTCAGAAGAGGAAAGACTCATGGCCTTAGAAGACATGCACACTTCTATGCCTAGGGTAGGTTTTATGTCTGTAGTGGAAGGGGATATCCGACATCCCTACAGTATGTATCTATGAACTTGCATGCAATGCCCATCTACCTTGACAGCCTAAATAGGTATGTGGCAAGAATGAGAACTACGATCGACTCAAAAATAGTCCTAAGACCAAGTGTCAAATACGAAGGAGATCTCTATGTTGTGACTAAAAACGTCAACAAGATAAATGAAAGAGGAGAAATGGAGGAGCAAGAGATCAATGGTAGAATTGAAAACAGAGACACAATGAATACCCCTAGGGGAAAATATGTAGTTGCTCAGGTATTAAGAGTAGATCTGATATCCCATGATGTCTATTTGGTTGACATGTACATGGTAAGTGGATCTAACCTACTACTACAAGTTGCTTCACATGTAGAGGGGAAAGGATTCATCTAGAGTTACCTATCTAAACCAAAATCAGAGAAGATATTGACCAATGGATGATTTGGATAAGTCAAGGCTGAGGTACATGGAGTTGCCTATATTCCCTTCTCGAGAGTAGATGACTACTTCACAAAACCCCTTTGGAACCCAGCAAGGTATTGAAAAATTAGCATTGGGTCAAACCAGCCAATGGAGTGTCCCTATCAGAACTCAGATACAATTTTCCATGTCAAGATTCAACCCTAACAACCAAACTAATCTAGGAACCAGAAACGTGAATGGACCATCTTTCACAATGAGACCACCTCATGGAGTTGGACTAGGAGTACAACCAGCACGTCTTGCTATGCCCATAATCATTCATTCTCCAGAGCTAGGCAAAAGGTTGAGACCAATCCGAGTGGCTAATTGTATGAGAAACCACTATGATGGTTCAAGGGAACCTTATGACCAAATTGTAGAATTCAAAAAAGTGTTACATGCAGAACATGTGGAGGATGCATTGGAAACAGAGGAGATCTATGAAGATATTTGAATTTTGGATCAGAATAGAGAGGAAGTAAACAATATATCAACACTTCCCAACTATATGGGAGAGTATGAGAGGAAGTCACAATTATTTCACGCCCGTACCATTAGGGGCAGAGAAAGGAGATCGCAGGATGAAACCTCTCACACCTTATTAGAACTCAAGAAGACAAAAGTCCAATGTTCTTTAATGATAGAGGAATTGCTATGAATTAGACCCCAGCTGTGTAAACACTTTGCTGAACAATTAAAAATAGAAGTGGAAGAACAACCTCAAAGGAGAAAAGGAGAAGAAGCTCCACCCACAATTAAATTTCCAATAGATAAAGTGTGAGATTTTAGTGAGAGAGATGAAGGAAACACCTGTCTTCCCATCAGATTCAATGGATACATGAACAAAGCAATTCTAGATACAAGAGCGGGAGTAGGAGTAGCCACTAAAGAGATATGGGAGAAATGGGGAAACCAGCTCTACGGCCCACTTGGATAAAACTCCAATTAGCAGATGGTCATGTGAAAAGACCTTTAGGAATCTTAGAAAAGATAATGTTGACCACATGTGGAGTGGAATTTGAGAATACCTTAGCAATATGCGAGTTTGGAAAAGCAAACAATTATGAAATGATTCTAGGAAAACCCTTTGTGAGATAATTGAGAGCAGTACAAGATTGAGGAAGAGATGCTTTGTACCTCCAACATCAGGGAGCTAGCAGGAAAATAAATCTGCATACCTTTGCGTATAGGGATGTACCTCCTCTACAATGGAACCCTGACCATAGAGAGGAAGATGATGTGTCCATTCATAGCGCTCGATCGAGTGATCAATCGTGAATGAATGAGGATGCCCAATTATGGATGTGCAAGGAAGATAAATTAGAAGAAAAAAGCACAATTGTGGCCAATATGGCATAAAAAATATAGACCAATAGAAGATGTAGCATACACGCCACAAATATTTCTGAATGAAATGTTCAAACCACATGAATGGATGGAAATATTAGCCACATTAGATGTTTGCATGAATGGGGAAGTGTTGACAATGAATGAATGCATAGATGAAGGATACGATGTAAACCTATACATGGTAGTCCTCCAAGAAGTAGAAGTAGGAGAATTGTTAGAGAAAGAACGGAGAGAGGAGTATGAAAGCATGAAAATGGAGCTTGAATTCAATTCATAAGAGCAATACTTGAAAGAGAAGCACAAGAAGGAGAAGCATATGACAACAAAGAACATACCAAAAAAGTGGTATTAGCCATTGAAGGAGAAGAGAAGAGATGTACTTACATAGGCAAGGATGTGTTCATAGAAGACGAACAAGAACTGATAGAGCTGATTCGAGAATATAGAGATATGTTCGTGTGGACCTACAAACACCTCAAAGGAGTTGATACCTATACTTGTTCCCATAGAATCCCCATGATCCCGGATGCTAAGCCCTCTAAACAAAGGCCTTACACCTATAATGATGTCTATTTTGCAAAAATCAGGGAAGAAATCTGCCAACTATTAATAGTCAGATTTATCTATGCGATTGAACATATTATTGTGGGCAGTTTATATTTCAAAGATGCTAATGGAGCATTGCTAAGGTGTGTAGAAGATGAGGAGCATATGAGCTTACTCGAACAAGCCCATGTGAAAAAGTGGAAAAATAGGTACAAAGCTAGGCTTGTGGATAAGGGTTTCCACAAACCCATGGAATAGACTATGAAGAAACGTTTTCACCAGTAGCTAAGATGCCAACCATTAGAGTATTGGTAAGTGTAGCTGCATCTAGAAATTGGAATATGTATCAACTAGATGTGAAAAGTGCTTTTCTCAATGGGAGGATTTCAGAAGAGGTTTACATGGCTCAACCTCTTGGCTATGAAGCTCCAAGCAAGGTAAATCATGTATGCAAATTAAAGAAAGCTCTTTATGGTTTGAAGTAGGCACCTAGGGCATGGAACCATAGGTTAACAACCTATCTTCAAGACCAAGGATTCATGACGAGCAAGGTAGAACCTTCTCTGTTTATCAAGAGGAGTAATTCAGAAATGATATATTTATGTGTATATGTGGATGACATCATTCTTACAGACAGTGATGCCAATGGCCTCAAACAAATAAAAAACCAGATGATGGAGGAGTTTAAGATCAGTGACCTAGGGTTTTTGAAATATTTTCTTGGACTTGAATTGGTATACACTAACTATGGAATCTACATCACTCAAAGGAAATATGTGCAGGACATGTTGAAGAAGTTGTTGGAGATAGATGTCTGCGGAAGCACACGAACAACACAAGGAAGAAGAAGAAGCTTGGAGCACAACACACAAGAATGAATGTATTACTAGAGAATGTACAAAGATAAGTAGCCCATTAGGGCAATAGGCATATATACAAGCCGGGGGAAAAAAACTTCCTAAAGAGGGAAAAAAGTGCCCCGACGGTCCTAGAGTGTTCACACACATCACTACCTAAATATATCAACAAATCCCCCCTGGGAGTGATGCGGTGAACAAGGAGCTGGCACTCATGCATAAGGAAGTGCCAAGCTATGTGGAAATTACTCCACAAAAGGAAGTAAGCCCAAAGCTTTGCGGAAAGCTTCAAACTTCTCCCTAGGCAGAGCCTTCGTGAAAAGGTCTGCAATGTTCTCCTGCGTGGGTACATATGCCAAGCTGATCTCCCCAGCAGAGAACCTCTCCCTGACATAGTGATAATGCACCTCAATGTGCTTAGTGCGAGCATGGAACACAGGGTTCCTCGCAACTGCCAATGCGCTCTGACTGTCAGTGAAGATGGTGGTGGCAGAAGACTGGCCAACACCCAAATCAGCCATAAGGCGTCTGAGCCACACACCCTCAACAGTCGCTGTGAAAGCTGCCCTATACTCAGCCTCACAATTGGAAGTGGCCACAGTAGGCTACTTCTTGCTCAACCAAGATATACATGAGCTACCAAGCATGAAGCAAAAACCACTGGTGGACACACGAGTGTCATAGCAACCAGCCCAATCTGAGTCAGAAAAAGCATGCAAATCTGGCGGTAGTGATCCCCCCTTGGGATAAAACAACCCAAGTAGCCGAGTACCACTCAAGTAGCGAAAGATGCGCTTAACCGCTTTCCAATGCATGACTCCTGGGCAATGCATAAACTTGCTCATCTGTGAGACAGCAAACTGAATATCTGGCCAAGTAATGCATAAGTAAATCAAGCATCAAACAGCCTGTTGATAGAGAACATCATCAAATGCATCTCTAGCATCATGAAGACTCAATCGTAAACCTGTCTCCATAGGAGTGGCAATAGGCTTACAGTCTTCAAGGCCAAAACGCTGCAATAATGTGTCAATATATTTCGTTTGACACAAAGCCATTCCACCATCAACGTGCATAAACTGAATGCCCAAATAGTGATGCAAATGCCCCAAATCAGACATCTCAAATGAGGCATGCAAATCAGCCTTAAAATCAGCAATATGTGTTTCAATAGGACCAGTGAGCAGCATGTCATCAACATAGACAACAATGATCAGAAGCACATCATTAGCACGTTTAACATATAAGGTGCTTTCAGTTGGACTGTTCTCAAAACCATGTGCAATCAAACAGGCATGTATCTTCTCATACCAAGCACGTGGTGCTTGCTTTAAACCATATAATGCCTTCTTTAACTTGCAAACCTGGTTTTCATGCCCTTTCTGCACAAAGCCACGGGGCCAAAAAACATACACTTCTTCATGCAAGTCACCATTCAGAAATGCTGTTTTAATGTCCAACTGATGTACATTCCAACCATGATGGGCTGCAAGTGCACAAATGCTCCGAACAGTAGTCATACGGCATGTAGGTGCAAAGGTGTCATCAAAATCAATGCCTCTTTCCTGTGCATAACCCTTTGCAACAAGCCTAGCCTTATACTTGTCAATTGTACCATCAGGTTTACGCTTCAGCTTGTATACCCACTTAGTGCCAATGGCCTTCTTGCCATGAGGCAAGTCACATAAAGACCATGTACCATTCTTCATTATAGCATCATATTCAGATTGCATAGCAGCCATCCAATTTTTTGAATTTTGTGCTTCATCAAAAGAAACAGGCTCATTCTCATCACAGAGACTAGATGCAGCCATAGCATAGCAATCTGATGCAAAGGAGGCACTATGAGAGCCTGAATGAGTACGATATGACAAAGGTGCATCTAATTTGCTGTCACGCAAAGTCTGCACCAGCCATTTTGGCATAGTTTTTTCCTGCTCAATATCAGCTCTCTCATCAATAAGTGCATCATGTAAATCTGCATCAGAAATGGAATGATCTGCATCATCATATGAAACCTGCAAAGGCTGAGAAGTTGCCTCATTAGGACCAGCACTAGCCTGTCCACCTGTAAAAAGAGGCATCAAAGTATCATACATGTCTTTGGAGCTAACAGATGTCTCCTTAGTACATGAAAGCAATGGCTGAATAGCATCTTCCACAAAGACAACATCACGGCTAACCAGAATGCGTTTAGTCTGTGGATGATACAGACGATAGCCTTTACTTTCAGAACTGTACCCAACAAAAATACATTTTACTACCTTATCATCCAATTTTTTGCGATGTTGTTCAGGCACTAATGCGTATGCCAAACAACCAAAAACATGCAGATGAGCAACACATGGCTTGCGGTCATGCCAAGCCTCATATGGAGTGATAGACTGCAACGCTTTAGTGGGACACCTGTTCAGTACATATGCTGCACACATGACAGCCTCAAGCCAGAAACTATGTGGTAAAGCCTGACTTTTGACCATGCATCTCGCCATCTCCATGAGTGACCTGTTCTTTCGTTCAGCCACTTCATTCTGTTGAGGTGTATACGACACTGTACACTGGTGTTTTATCCCACGTTCAGCCAGAAATGCATTAAAATCTGAAGACATATATTCCCCTCCTCGATCAGAACGGAGGGTGCCCATTTTACATGCTGACAGATTTTCAGCCAAAACCAAAAACTGTTTGAAGCACATGAACACTTCGGACTTTGCTTTGAGTGGATATACCCATGCATGCCTGGAAAAATCCTCAATGAAAGTCACGAAGTAAAGGTAATTTCCAAAAGAGGGTGTCTGCATAGGACCACAAACATCACTATGTACAAGCTGCAATTTCTGCGTAGCCCGAACTGAACCATCTTTTGGAAAGGAAGAACGCTGCATTTTGCCAAAAAAATATAGCCTTCACAAACATGTTTTCCAGGTGCCTCAAGTTTGGGCAAAGAGGACACCATTTCAGATTTCTACAGGCGTAACAAACTAGCAAAATTCAGATGACCAAAGCGTGCATGCCAAAGCTTTGCATCTGACATAGCTTGAGAATCATGAACTGCACATGCCCAATCATTCACAGATCTTTCATAGTCTATGAGCTTATACAGCCCACGACATAAAATGCCAGAAGCAATAATCACATCGCCATTTGAGAGATCATGGACTGTACACCTGTCATCAACGAATTTCACAACCAAGCCAATCTTGGCTAATGCAGAAACTGATAACAGGTTCTTTTTGATCCTTGGCACAAATAAAGCATCTGACTTAGTGAAAGAACTACCATCAGCAGTAGTCAGAATGATCTTACCAACTCCCATAACAGGATAAGAGGAGTTATTGGCGCATGTGACAGTATTCCCTGTAGGGGCAGGCTCGAGTGAAGAGAAGAAACTGTGCTGCGAGGTAATATGTTTGGTCGCCCCACTGTCAAAGTACCAAACATCTGAGTCTACTGCAGACATGCACTGATCATGAGAAGATGGGTCAAAACTGTAGACAGTAGTAAACGCCCATTCTTCTTCCTGCACAAGATTTGTAGACTCTGTTTTTGGTGTAGAGGCCTCTGCAACAACCATTCCAGCCTCTTTCTTCTTTGCCTCTTTAGCAGCCAGTTTTGGACTGTTCTTTATAATATGATCATTTCCTTTACAGTACTTGCAGAACAATTTCTGCTTTTTTGATTTCTTCTCATCTTTATCCTGGTTCTTCGATTGTGCAGCATTTGCAGATTTCTGCTTACTAGTAGAAGAGCTCCATTTTCCTTTGCCCTTCTGACTAGCTAGGAAAGCTTGATCTGCAACACGCATAATGGACCTGTTCTGCCTGGACTGATCTTCCTGCAACATAACAGAGACTAATTCCTCAAATGACAAGGCATTCGGATTGCCTTTCATCATCAACCGAAGAGTAGAGGCAAAACTCTGATATGAATCAGGAAGACCATTCAGAACGGTCTGCACAAGTGAGCTATCTGATATAACCTCATCAGCAGAAATCAGTTGTTCCTTCAGGTCTTTGATCTTTTTAAGAAAACTGTCCATAGAATCACCTTCATTCATGTGCTCACTCTCCAACTGTTTTCGGAGGTAAGCAACACGAGCCTCATTCCTAGCCTCGTACAAAGTGGTAAGTGTATCCCAAGCATCCTTTGCTGTTCTGGAAGAGCGAATGTGAGGAATAATGGCACGTTTGACAGACAAGGCTATCAATGCATGTGCCTGGGCATCTCTGCCATCCCAACGAATCTGCTCTGCAGTAGGTGCAACAGAAACAGCAGCACGAACAAGAATCTGCGGAATATCATCTTCGACACCATCTTCATCAGCTCCAACACCTGTATTTGCAGTACCTGTCGTTACAGGTGTAACAGGACGTCTTTCAACACCCTGCACAATGTATCCACAATCCTTTTGCAACCAGCACATATCGCATCATATAAGCCCATAATGGGTAGTTGGTACCATCCAACTTATCCTCAACAACCAACATACGGAATACATCACTGCTTTCAGCCATGGCCGGTGACTAAAATACCTTGATGCAGAAAATTGATTGTATCTCAAAAAGTTGAACAGAATTGCCTAGACGAGTTCTGCTAGATCTGTAGCAGACTTCGAGACGCTTAAATTGGCGTCAGAGGCACAGACGACGTGGAAGCATGTAAAGACGGAGCAGGGAGCCAGTCGGATCATTTTTTCAAAACAACTATGTTTTTATTACCTCTTCAAACATCCAACAGTGATTTTCATCACTCTTGTAACATATGTAATATAGACAAAATCCCATTTTCTAATTCATAGCTCCATTTTGTGCAAGCCGAGGAGTCCTCGAGCTTGAGGAGCTTAGGTAGAACGCGCGTACCAATTTTCGTTATTTTTAGACATCGTTTACCCTTCCAAATAGCCTCTAGGACCTATTTTTTAACCGTATGCCCGTCACTAGATGTGAAACCGGTCAAAACTAGTCTAGAAACTATAAAAAGAGCTAGAGAGCTCATTTTTGAGGTTGGTTCAGGTTGGCTAGTGTGAGCTTAGAGCTAGTTTGAGCTTGTAAGAGTGTTCTTGAGTAATAGAGCTAATTTCTCACCTTCCATTGTGTCTTGCTTGTCTCTTCATTGTGTGTGTGTATGCGTGTGTGCATCTTAATGCTTCTCACCTTCACTCTCACATCATCTCACGTTCACGATCTTCATATCACTCCTACCTCTTCCGCAGATTGACATTAAGGAGGTGAAGCTTCTTAACGTGGTTCTCACCATCGTGCTAGAGCAACACCAAATTTGGCGCCGTTGCCGGGGATCGAGTATAGGACGAATGTGTGATGGTAAGAGTATAGCAAGAAGTGGCGTTGGAAGGTAAAAATTTCAGTTTTTGTTGTTGTTTTTACTTAGTTTTTAGTGTTTTTCACCTTCCCCATACTCCATCTTCATCATCGCATCATCATCTTCATCTCCAAAAAAATCAGAAAATTCACCATATCCACCCACCCATTCACCTCATTTCCCCTCATTTGTGCATGCGAGAGAGCGAGAGAGAACTTTTGTGCTTGTGTGTGCTTGTGTTTTCTTGAGTTTTCTTGCAGGTACAAAGCTCCAGTGCATCAGGAAAGCTTGGAAAAGGTAAAATTTTACTCTCTGTCAAAGATCTGCCGAGTGTGGCGGACCATCGCGATGGTCTGCAACCTTCGGAATTCTTGGTAGGCGACCACACCACGAGGTAGGCGACCCTTGCGCATCCACGAATCCACAGGCGCATCTCAAAAATTCACACTTTGGTGGACCATCGCGATTGGCTCGAACCATCGCGATTGTGTCGCACCATCGCGATAGGCTCACGCCATCGCGACGGCTCGGCCGGACCATCGCGACGGTCTCGGACCATCGCGACGGTTCACTTGAGCCATCGCGACGGTCCACTTGGACCATCGCGATTGTTCAGCTGACCCCGGACCATCGCGATTGGCCCATGCCATTGCCACGACTGTGCCACGTGTCAAGATAGACCATCGCGACGGTTCACTTTTTGGACCATCGCGACAGCCCAAAATTGGACCATCGCGATTGGCTCACGCCATCGCACTTGTGACCATCGCGACGGGTCACTTCGAACCATCGCGATTGTCCACCTTTGACCGTTGACCCACGCCATCGCGATTGTCCGCTTGATCACGCCATCGCGACGGTTCGACCTCACGCCATCGCGATCGTTCACTTCGGGCCATCGCGATCGTTCACTTCGGGCCATCGTGATCGTTCACTTCGGGCCATCGCCACGGTTCACCTTTTCGCACCATCGCGATTGTCCACCTTTGACCGTTGACCCACGCCATCGCGATTGTCCGCCTGATCACGCCATCGCGACGGTTCGACCTCACGCCATCGTGATCGTTCACTTCGGGCCATCGCGACGGTTCACCTTTTCGCACCATCGCGATTGTCCAAACTCCACGCCATCGCGACGGTTCGCTTGGACCATCGCGACGGTCCCAGACCATCGCGATTGTGCACCCCCATCGCAAATTTAGGGTTCCATTTTTTGACCAATTTTGGGGGTATTTTTGAGAATTTTTTGGACCATTAGACTCATAGGAGACCCCTTAGCTCATATTTGAAGGAAAACCTGATTGTCAGTTTTTACCCCCCAGGACCTGAACGCTCATAACTTTTTCATCCGAAGTCCGTTTTTTGAGCTTAATAGCTCGTTAGAAAGCTCGTGACGAGTACTACGTGACCTCAACTGTTTTTTTCATAAAGAATACATCTATTTTTGGATAAGCTATTTTGAGGCTCACCTAGTTTGGGACTAGGAAGCCAGGGGGCAAGTATTGAAATTTTGTGCAAAAGAGAAGGGACTTAAAAGGTGTATATACTCAAGTGCTTGATCATCCAACTGTGAATTGGTCTAATATTGGATTTTTCCAGGTCTAGCAAGAGCAATCGAAGTCAACCAAGGCAAGGCAGTGAAGGGCATAAAGCTTGGGAAGTGCGGCTTCTTGGGCATCAGAACAACACGAAAAGCTGACTCGAGGTTGGAAGATTACTCAACCCCCTCAGTCAATTCTTAGCTTAGGCTAAGCGTTAGCATTGTGGATTTAAGTCGATAGGAACGCCTCAAGTGCAAGATACTTAATCCTTTCAAGTTTAAGACTACAAGTAAAGGTGTGTGTGACGAAAACCTAAAGGAAAGAACATAAGTCTGACGGAACGAGAACTCAAAATTATAACGGAAAGTTGAATTCCTGACGCATATATTAAGACAAGAATCCAAAGAAAATTAAAAAGAATTAAGAAAGTAATAACAAAGAAGCAGTGGCGATCTAAGTGTGTAATTAAGGGTGCAAGGAAGAAAATTAATGAACCTTAGATCAGGGAGACACATAGGTAAGTCGGACCGACGAAGCCTTAGATCATCAGAGGCAAGTGTAAGAACTACTGCACGATCGTGGGCTCAACAATTGAATAGTAATTATCCCTACGAGAGCTCAGATACTAGCGAATCAGAAATGGCATTTAGCACAGACAGACCAGAAGGAGGGTCTAATGTAGCATACTTAGAAAAACCTGAAGGACCCTATAGAATGCAATTAGAGTTTCTCCGAACCAACCGCTTAGGTGCTCGCATCTATGAGGATGGTTTGCGAAGGCAAGTGGTGCAACTGCACAATCCTGATAAACCCATTGGATTGGAAAGACCAGTGGTGAAATTTGAGAGAGACGCTTACATAGACAAAGAAGGAACCATGTACGTCCTAAGTACGCAGCCAAACGATACCAATGAGTTTGGCACAATTCAATTAGAGACGGAAGCGAAATTTCAAGGAAAAGAACCGTTAGAAGAACCTAGAACACCTAGAGGGAAATCTGTATTAACAAGAGTACTCATCCCAGAGTGGATCCCTCAAGATAAGAGGAGCACCGAGTTGTTCGTAAATAAAGAGACAGATGAAGCCTTTTGGAGGTACAGAAAGGAACACCCTGGTGAGATAGGCATCATTACAATTTATGAATTCAAGGACCCAGATACACCTGGAAAGGTTGTATACCTGGATGAGACTTCAGAAAGAGTCTTTGTGGTGCCTGACCGCGCTAAAAACACATACACATGGAGAGGTGAATTGGTATTCCCTCCCTCACGAACAAACATAAACGCGAGCCACCATGGGGCAGGAACATCATCGGCCCATGGCAATCAAAAAGACAAGAATGAAGAAAGACCTGAAGTAAGCTTCACTCATCCCATAGGGAGAGGTAGAACAACCACAGACACTAATAGAGCGGATAGACAAAGAGATCATGGAATACCAGGTGGCAGAGATGATTTTCCTCTACCTAGACCACGTGAACACGCAAGAGTATTGAGACCCACTCAATTAGTAAAATCAATGAAGAATTACTTTGATGGGACAGGAGATCCCTATGACCATGTCGCAGAATTCAAGCAAGTACTAAGAGCAAAACAAGTCGAGGACATGTTCACGCAATACAATGCATTTGGACTAACGTTAAAGAATACCGCTTTAACTTGGTTTCAACCATTGCAACAAAGGCAATTTAGAGACATCCATCACCTTTTAGAGTCATTCATCACTGAATTCTCTAAAAGTGGGATTAGACATGACACGTCTTCGTTGATTCATAGCTTTAAACAGACCCCTCAGGAAACAGTTAGACTGGCAGGACGTAGGTTCAGACAATATGTTGAACGATGTCCAATGCAAGAGCTACCCTCACAAGCTAAGCAAGTGTCTTTGTTTTTAGATGGCTTGTTGAGCGCCAAACTACGCTCCTATGTGTACCTAAAGGAACCCAGAACGCTAGAGGAGTGTGTAAGAATATGTATAGACATCGAGGACAACCTAGGAGAAGAATTAGAACTCTCAAAGGTCTATAAAGACTCAGATTGTTCTTCTCTAGCATCCACAAAATTGTCTAATTCGATAGAGGACCTAGCAGAAAAAGTGGCCCAAAAACTAGGAGTTACTAGTAAACAGGTGCCCAAGCTACCAACTAATGTACGTTGTTACACTTGTGGTGGAAATCATTTGGCAAACGTGTGCCCCCATGCACCTCAACCTCAAGCCAACCCTAGTGGCCAATATTGTACAATTGAGAGAAGATACACGAATCATACGGCTCAGGACTGCCCATACAACAAACAAACCATGAGACAGAACTACCCGCAAACATACCAGCAGCCAAGTAGGTATCAAGGCCAATACAATGCTCAACCTTATTACTATAGGCCTCCTCAGAACTACCCATACCAGGCTCAACAGAGACCTCAACCCGTCTTAGCTCAGAAGCCACCCCCACCAGCGAATGTCATCTCAGTCAAATACGCTGCTGCAGAAGAGAACCTAAGTAGGGCCTTAGTGCCTTCTTCACCCTTGATCACAGAAAGTGACCCGAACTCAAACAGTTTTGACTCTACTCATGTCACTAGTCCACCCGCTTATTACACGGAGTCACCAGAACATGTGGAGACATATCATTATGATAGTCCACCAATGGAACCTAGTTGGGAGCCAGACTATGCTAATGTGATGTACGCAAACCCAAATCCACGGCCCCAATTGAGACAACAGAGACTACAGGGCCCTAGAGGACCATGCTTTAGGTGCCAAGGAGATCATTTCATAAAGGATTGTCCACATCCCCCAATAGCAAGGCAATCACAGTACTATAACATACAAGGCTTTTGTGCCGATTGTGGCAAAGAGCACATAATCAAAGATTGTCCTAAGAACCCAGTTAACGCTTCGAATGTGACACCGATCAACGTAATAGGTATTGTAAACAACGCAGATGGATCCAACCCTACATACGTGCCTATCCAAGCTATAACCAGAGCCCAGGCGCTCTTACAAAACCAACAGCTTAATCAAGAGAAAGTAGCCGGAACTAGTGAAGTTGCAGAATCTAGCAGTAAAAAGACAAAATCTTGGAAAGATTCTAGAGAAAGAATCAAGAGAAAGTGGAGTAAAAAGATAAGTGAGTTGGAAGGAAGTTTAAGGGAATCTAGAGCCAAAATACAAGAATTGACTTCACAAGAATTAAACCAAGAAATCCCAGCTTAGAAATCAGGATCGGTTTTAGCGGAACCCATACCAGAAGATCTAGACATGATGTTTCGTGCATATCAGGCTAGAATAAAAGAGGGACCCCAAGTAACGGAAATGAGTAAAAACTACCCTCGAGCTGATCTAGAAATTGAGAGAACCAAACTTTGCATGAAGATGGTAGAGTTAGCACAAGCTTTGTTCGAAGCCTCTAGATATCTTAATTGGAATAACATGGCAAAACCGGAATTACATTTTCAAGGACTAATGGAGAGGCTAGAATACTTGATAGAAAGCAAAGAGAAAAAGGATCAGCATAGAAACCCTATTGACCCAGAGACACAGGAAAGGAATGCACCATCCCTGTCTCAAGTACCCAATACAGAAAGTCAAGACAACTTGTCTTCCATACATAGGTACTCACATGAATTTTTGAGAGAAATACAAGAAGAGAAATGGAGAAAGGAACAAGGAACCCATCCTCCTATTCAAGAAATAGACGACTTGCAGGAACAATTTCCCCAAGACATCCCCTCTATTTACGATGATGTAGAGGAAGAACAACTGAGTGAACCCACAGGATTTGAATCTAATTCTCTACAAGAATTACCTCAGTTCACAGGACCTTGGGAAGCAAAGTCTATTAGTATGAGAGCACCCACGATAATAGTGAGGAATGAAGAATCAGTAATCCCAAGAAACACGGAAGTGATCAAGAATACCAAAGTACAGTGTAATCTCACTCTGGAGGAATTGTTGAAGGTAAAACCAGAATTGTGGAAGCACGTAGCAAATCAATTCCCTGAGCTTGCTACCACACCCTCTCAGATAGGATCACATAAGAAGGTACCAGAGATACCCGTGGAAAAGATTGGAGACGTAAGCAAAGGAGAGGAAGGTAACACATATCTTCCAATAACCCATCAGGGCTACACCACAAAAACCATCTTAGATTCAGGAGCCGGAGTAGCCATCGCTACCACCGCTTTGTGGAAACGTTGGGGTAAGCCAGCACTCAGACCCACCAGGATGAAACTACAAATGGCTGATGGACACATAGAAAAACCATTAGGCTTACTAGAAGGCATATCTCTCACCACTTGTGGTGTAGAATTTGAGCATACTTTCGCCATTTGTGACTTTGCGAAAAATCGTGCTTATGAGATGATATTGGGACGACCATTCATGCGTCAGTTGCAAATTGTACAAGATTGGGGAACTAATTCTTTGTACTTGCAACATTTAGGAGTGACTACCAAAGTCAATCTTAAAGACTATTCACACAGAGATGTACCCCCAATACAATGGAATACCATCCATAAGACACCAGTAGAGACGGAATCCGTGCACTCATTAGAATCAGATCCTTCTTGGTTGCATGAGGATACTCATTTATGGATGTGTAAAGTAGCTAAACAAGAGGAAGAACGATTAGAAGCAAGGACCTTAGGTGCAGAACAACATCCACGAACCCTTCAAGATCCAGCCTACGCACCTGTAGTATTCCCAGACGAAGAGTTTGAACCCCATGGTTGGGCAGAAATACTAGCAACCATGGATGTAGCCATCAATGAAGAACAATGGACACCCCACTGTGACGAGGATGGCTATGACATTTCAGTTTTCACGATAGAGCCAATCATGGGCGATGCAATTTTAGAAGAGTGTGAACCGAACACTGATGCATTTGAGGATGCAAGCGATTTTGATTTAGAATCAATTATCATGGACCCGCCCTTTGCATCAGAGGAAGAATATTTCTACGAAGTAGAGACTCACACTCAGAGACACGAGGAAATTACGAATGAGGTAAGGTTAGCCACGGAAGTGACTAACAAGAGTGAAGGCAAGAAAAGAAAGAAGAAAGCAACCATGTCAGAAAAAGAAGAATCTTTATTTGAAGTACCCAAGAATTTCAAGAAGTATGAAATCGAAGATAGAAGAATCATGGTACGAATGCCCAATAGAAAGGCGAATGACGGACAAGTATATGATAACCGAGAGAAAACCAAGAAAATAATAGTTGCTATCGAAGGAGAAGAAGAAAAATGTACATACATAGGGCATGATTTGACAACTGAAGAAGAAGAAGAGCTAGTTGCCCTATTGCGCGAATATAGAGATGTGTTTGCTTGGAGTTACAAAGATTTGAAAGGAGTAGATCCAGATATATGTTCTCATAGAATCCCTATGACTCTAGATGCAAAACCGACAAAACAGAAACCGTACACGTATAATGATAACTACGCTGCGAAGATTAAAGAGGAGATAGATCGCTTGATAGAAGCAGGATTCATTTACGAAATTGAGCATACCGAATGGGTATCCCCCATTGTGGTTGTGCCCAAGAAGAATGGAAAATTGCGTGTGTGTATTAACCTTAAAAAAGTTAATGCCGCAACGATTAGAGACAGTTATCCTCTTCCTATCACGGAACATCTATTGGAAAGAGTTGCGGGCAAGGAAGTTTACAGCTTTCTTGATGGTTTTTCAGGCTATAATCAAGTAGCCATTGCTCCAGAGGACCAACACAAGACGGCTTTTGCCACAGAATGGGGCATATTTGCATTTCGCGTGATGCCATTTGGCTTAACGAATGCACCCGCTACTTTCCAGCGACTCATGTGTCATGTTTTTAAGGAATTCTTACGCAAGAGCTTGGAAGTTTATGTTGATGACATATGTGCTCATTCAAATGTAAGACAGACACATATCCCAGAGTTAAGGCAAATATTTGACAAATGTCGAGAATATCAGGTTTGTTTGAACCCAGAAAAATGCGTTTTCATGGTCAGACAAGGCAAAATTCTAGGACACATTGTGTCTAAAAATCGAATCTCTACGGACGAGGAAAAGGTGAAGGTAATTGCAGAATTACCTAGACCAACTAATGTGAAAGAGGTACAGGCATTTATGGGCCATTGCGGATATTATAGGAGATTCATACACATGTATGCAATCATAGCCAAGCCTTTGTACTCTCTTTTAACCAATTTCGAATGGACAAATGAATGTGAAAATTCATTTAATGAACTTAAACGATGTTTGTGCTCAGCACCTATATTGACTACCCCAGATTGGAGTAAGCCATTCCATGTACATGTGGATGCATCCAATTACGCCATAGGATGTGTGCTAGCACAACCCACGAATGAAGGTAACATAGATCTCCCCATAGCTTACGCGAGCAGACAATTGAACGCAGCAGAAAGAAATTACACCACTACGGAACGAGAAGGATTAGGGATGATCTACGCGGTAAAGAAGTTTAGGCACTACTTGCTGGCCAACAAATTCAAGTTCTTTACAGATCATCAAGCCCTATTGTACCTAGTCAACAAACCATGTAACAGAGGACGACTAATACGCTGGTGTAGCTCAACGATGAGTAGCACCTCCTTTAATGTCAATCCGGGAAGACGTGAGGATGGTATGAAGACCTCGAGCAAGTGGCGGCACGAGTGCGTGAGTGAGAAGCACACTAACATGCACACACATACACACACACGCGCACACACGGCCAGACAAAGAGCGAGAATCAATGGAGCTTTTAGATTACTTTCAAAATGCTCTTACAAGTTCGTTTCAATTACAATCTAACCTCAAAAATGAGCTCTCTAGCTCCTTTTATAGTTTTTGACTAGCTTTTGGCCCTGTCCAGACCTAGTGTCCGGCCTAGTTAAAAATTAGGTTCCAGGGCTTATTTGGGGGCTCAAACGAGATCTAAAAATTATGAAAATTGGTACGCAACTACTTCTAAGGCTCCTCAAGCTCAAGGACTCCTTGGCTTGCACAAAATGGAGCTACAAAAATGTGAAATGAGATTTACAATGATTATTAGTGATAAAAATCACTGTTGTTGTAGGGATTTCTTCTAGTGATCTGCCATACATATCTTCAAGCTCCCTACTTGCTCTTCTTCCCTGCGTGTCCATCTCTCTGATTTGCATTAATGTCTTGAAAAAATATTGGCCTACTTGCCAGATCTTCTTTGACTGCCCTGTTTGCTCGTGCTGTCCCTTCGCTCTGACTCCCTTCTTTGACTTTCACGTCTTGTAGTTCCTGATGTACCAAGGCTACTGCCAACACCCCCCCCACTCTCGCGTCTGTCGCCCCTGACAGACCCTTGTCTAGCTGCTTTTTGTACGTAGTATTGTACAACATCGGCGGCGAGGTGGTGTTCTTCTAACCTGAGTCCCCTTGCTAGATCTGTCAGCAATGCATCCCAATTGACTGGCCCTGGGACATCTGGATGTGGCACCCGTAACTGCTCTGAGTGAATGGTTCGCTCCACAGCAAATAAATGGAGGAGATGTGAGGGTCTGGGTACAAATATTTCTGAGTGGTATTCCCAGAACCCTGTTATGAATATCTCTTCGAATGTTTGTTTAAAGCAGGCTGGGAGGTATTTTATTCTGGCGTGCCAAGCGTATATCACCTCTATGGAAGGAGTGGTGCTCATGTCATAAACTAAATCTTGGTTTCCTGTAAGGAATCCGACGCCTGAGAAGTGTGGGTCCTTGATATTCTTGAATGTCTTGAATGTAATAAGCATTAACTCAAAAATTTTCATGCACATCTGGGCCATTACATCAGGGGTATTCTTTAATCGGATGCTCCAGTGCCGTATAGTGGAGATCATGTAATTGACGGTGGGAGGCCCTTGAGGGGGTGCTAGATAGACGTAGTTTAACCATTTGGCGCATCCCTTGATATTCTTGACTGCAATGGTAAACTCTGGCCATGTACGTCTGCGGAGTACAGGAACATAACAAGGGTTATATTTAATAAAAAGAGGCATATTCGTCCAGGTGCGAACCATCTCCGGATAGGTTTCGAGGAGTCGGATCCTCCAAGTGGGTTGATGAATGGATCCTTTTTTAGCGCTCTCTGGGATGTCATCTGGCCCAAATTGTGTAGCAAACGTTGGAGGTTTGCCACATCTATGTTGGATTTCTGCATTGTAGTCCGCCAGGAGTATACAATAGGGCAGGTATTGATCATCATTGGTTCCGATCCATCTATGGTGGGACATGCTGCGGAAGTATTCTGATTTAATAATAGTGTCCTCTATCTTTGCCATAGATTGGATCTGAACTGCCACTCGATCTTCATGAGTTGATGCCGTTTTCTCTAGTGTTTGGAGCCACTCAGGTACTTCGATTTCTAACGTTTGCTCACCACCTGGCATTGGCATAGGAACGTAAGGTTCCTCATACGTCTCATCTACCTCGATGGGTACCAAATCCTCGGGTTCAGGTTCGACAATTGGAGAGGGTTGCCTTTCATGTGTGAGCAATCTTGCCTGTAATTCGGCCACCTGCTCTTTCAATGCCATGACTTCTTCTGAAGTCGTGGTCGTTTCTGTGACTTTGGGTGCTGTCTGTTGCTCTTGGAGTTGATTGCGCAGCGCATCACGTTCCCTTGCCAAGTCATCATGAGCTTCTAATAGATCTGCATAGCTGTCCAAGATTGTCTTCATTGTCTCTGAGGGCACAGCTTTAAACTGCTCTGGATCAATTTCGTGTGGAGAGCCTTCCATTGCTGCTTCTAGATTTGCTTCATTTTGCTGCTGCAGCCTCTTGTTTTCTTCTAGGGCGGCCGCCATGTGTTTTCTGAGAAGTGCCAGGTTACGCCGGACTTTGAGATTATCGGCTTGGTATACCTCGAGCAAAGCTTCTAGTTGTTTGGCACCTGATTCTGTCGATGGTTGGGGGGCCGCCAATAAGGTTTGGTGAGCCTGCTCAAGCGTCGTGTAGCGTTGATTCAGTTCTGCATTTTCTGTTTGTAGAGTGAGAAATTGTCTTTGTAAGTTTTGATGGTGCGTTTCCAGACTCTGATACCGGTTGTCCAGAGCTTTGTACTCATGCTGGAGCTGGTATACACATTGGTTTAATGCTAAGAATATGTTATTTACATTAAATAATGCTGGGAAGGGTGAAGATGCAGGGGGAATGGGGGCGGGAATGGGAGAGGTGAATGATGTGGATGTAGGCGGAGATGTGGGTGGAGGGGGTATGGGTGATGAAGGTGGCATGGGGGGAGGGAGCGGTGCTGTGGCAGGTGATGTTTCCATCGTGTCGACTGTTTGAGTGACGGTGTAGATGGGAATCGTTGGTGGAGTGGATGTGACATCGGTGAACAGGGTGGTGAAGGTGGGCATGGTGACACCCCCGTATTGGATTCCCGGAGAGAGTGGGATGCCCATGACAATGGTGGTGGTAGTGGATGTGGTGGTGCTAGTGTCCTGTGGTGGAGTGAATTGTGTAGTGTGAGGTGGGGATGGTGGTGACAACGGTGCTTCGTGATATTCTTCTGCTTGCGCTGACTCGCCTGGTGCTGATGTATTGATGTGAATTTGCTTTCCGGACCTCCTGGGACGAGCAGGAACTCTTTTTTCAAACCTGTGGATGTAGGCCATTGCCTCATGGATGGCCTCGTCCAGTCCTACAGCGTCGGCATGAAGGTTCATGGACTCAATGAACAACTCGTCCACACCTTCCTCCGCTAGCAAGTCGTTCATGAGTCTTTTGCCCTGTTCTAGAGACATCTTATGCTGTTCCTGAACCAGTCGCATGGTTCGATATAGTCTCTTGATTTGTGCCGAATATGCTGGGGCACTTGCTAACTCGGAGAGTTCGTCATATTCTTGCTGTTGTTCTTCGTCGGCTTCTTCTTCGTCTCCTCCTGCCTCTTGTTCATCTACATCGACTTCTACAACTTGGGGTTGGGTGGGGGCCGATGTTGTTTTGGGTCGTGGTTCCTGAGCTCGCGCTGCTTCCGCTTCGAGGTTAGAGTCATAGATTAATCTGGCAATTTCTTCATCCGTGAGGTCCTCAAGAGTAAATCCCTGTGGGAATTCCAAATCGGATGGAATGGGTGGAAACACCAGATTAGGCCCCTCCGTGCTTGGTCGTGGTAGCCGGATCGTGAATGGCCTAACTCGTCGTGTCTGGGGAGGAGTGATTTCTGGTGTAGCGGTAGCTCCCCTTGGTTGGGCACAGGGTAGTTGGACTCCCCCCCTCATCTTCTTGGATGGGGGACCTGCTGTTGATAGTCTTCTTTGGAATTCTTGGACTCGGGACCATACGAGTGCCCGCTGAACAGGCACGTCATAAGCCAAGCATCTATAGATTATTCTGGTCAAAGCACAACACCCGTGGAGCACATTCTTCTGTTTTTTGTTCCACCTTTGATGCGCTAGGTGGATCTGGTCTATGATCCAGTGTGGCACATTGATGGGCAGGCTTTCGGTTTCTGCTAGATATAAACTGAACCATATTTTTTTCGGGGGCATTGTGAATCGTTCTTGGGCGGGAAACGCAAAGTGTTGCATGATGGTTCGCAGGTGAAGCGCAATGGTAGGTGTCATTGCTACCATATCCTTCAACTTATTCAGATCCTTGTGCTTCATGCGACCTGGGACCATGGTTTCCTTTTCTGTTGGGATGTGCATGCCATACATTCCCAATGCTTCTCTTACCAGATTGAGGTCCAGCTTGAACCTTTTAAGCTCATTACCCGGCAGCAGTGATGGCAACACAAAGGTGCTGTCGCCTCCTTTGGTCCTGCTTGGCGTGATTGTACTGATCAGATATGAACATCGTAAAAAATCCGGCTTTGGTATGTGGGCCCTGAAGTAACTTTCCACACCCGCTTTGACCCAAACTGATCTCATGACTTCGGCATTTTGGTAGCTTTCGAATTCGCGTGTGAAAAAGTGGTATCGACCCCATTTGCCATTGAACTCCAATTCTGCTTCCCAGAAGTAGGTTCCATCGCCCAGTGGTCCAGCAACATCACTGAACCAATGCGCATGCTTACCTACTTGAGAAGTGTGTCCTTGAGGAGGATCCTGGATGGGGAGCACATGCACTTCTTGAAGCTCTTGCGGTCTTGCAGTGAGACGTGGCTCAAGGAGAAGTGTTTCTATGTCCACGATCTGAGGACCAGATCCGGCTTGAGAGCTGGTACCTGCTTCTGCCATGGCCCTGTTTGCTGATTGGTTCTGTGAGAATATAGAACCAAGTGTTAACATTGTAATGGACAAAATAAATCCGTTGTTGTCCCCGTTACAACATTAACATAAGGTAGATGGTGAGTTAGTGGTTAGTAAGTGCATGAAGGCAGTGTGTGTAGTTAGTGATTGTGTTGTCCTAGGAAACTATTGCAGTTAGTAAGTGGGTTATGAATTTACAAATTGGGTTCGGGGGGTTTATTACAGGCCCTAGGCTGCCAAATGCAGTGAATGGGCTTTGCCTTCGGTTTCGGAGAGTCTCTACAGAGCTTTTTCGGTGTCGTGGTTTGAAAACGAGGCCTTTTTGGGACCCATATACAATTGATTACATGCACGTTCTTGGGTTTTGGTGTGTACATGAGTGTCGAGAACGAGTGAAATCTGGCAGCATGCGTCGCTGCGTTATGCGGTTTAAGTTGTGGCCTCAGCGTAGCTACTTGTGCCATCAAGCAAGCCTTAGGCACCCAAATTTGTCTTGATTGTGGGCTTGCCTTCATCGACTTCTTGGGCACCCAAATAGATTTTACTTTAACAGAAGAATTTCTGAAAGACTTCTTATTAGCGTTGCGTTGTTGGTCACTAATAAGAGGCTTTGCCCCTGTAGTTGACGGTGGTGCAACTGGTCGTTCGCCTTTCCGCACCCATACCTGGTCTATTTTCTGGGCTGTTCTGCTGCGCAGGTACTTTTGATCTCTGACATAGGTAGGACCCTGCTTCTTCTGCCTTTGATCCACCTTGGGTTGCTGCCTCCTTCTAGCCTTTGGAAAAGAAGGGAGTTCCGTTGCATTCCTGACTCCTTTTTTGCAAATATCATTCCTCTGCAACACATAGTTTTGGACAAGAACAGCATGGTCATCTTCATGTGTACCCCTGGAAGGACCAGGAGTCTGTGCCTTTCCTAGTTCCTTGAGTGCTCCATTGTCTAATTCTACTGTAACTCGACTATGATTGACCCAAACCTGGAGAAGTCCACTTCTTAGGTTTAGATTGACTGCTTGGTCATAGATCCAATCCTGACCCAAGACGAGAGGTTCAGTGAGATCCTCATCTTGACACACTAGTACTTTAACGGTCATTGCCTCCTCGTGAATGTAGAGGGGAAGTTCCACCTCACCCATGCAAGGGGTTTCCACGCCTCCCAATCCTATGAGGTATGCTTCCACAGGATGGACAGTTAACTGTAACTCTTGACAGTAAGACAACTTAACAGCGCTAGTGGCAGCACCTGAGTCAATCAAGGCTCTTACGGTCCTTGTACTCTTTCCTTGTCCTATGTCTATGGTTATGAAAGGACGTCTATCAATTATTCTATTCGAGCTTGTTCCTGCAACTTCACACATGGCTATGGGAAATCCTTGGTCCGCAGAGTCATTCGCTCCAGGCTGATCTCTACCTTGCCTTCGTAATTTCATCCTTCTGATGCGTTCTAAAGCCTCTGCTTGAGCTTCTTCTCTAATTCTCTTTTCTTCCTCTTTGAGTTTCTTAGCAGTGTTGAGTCGGCTAAGCATTTCCTCCGTGAGGGGTTCCTGATACAACTTGACTCTGCAACCGCTAATATAATTTGGGAGAACATCACCCTCTAATGTGGCCAATTGCACTGCTCCACTTGTGGAGATCCTATTGATGATCATAGGTCCGTAGCCTCTCTTTTCTAACTTCCTCGCGTGTTGTTTTAGTGTATAGACTAAGACTAGATCTCCTGCTTTCAAACCCTTATCCTTTACGTGGGCATCAAAGTATGCCTTCTGTCTCTTCTTGGCAGCATATATGCCTGCAGCAGCTCGCAGTCTTGTTTCTCCTAATCGTTCAAGGTCAAAAACTCTAGAGGATAGCTCATGACCTGTCCATTCGTGCTCTTGTGCTACTCTCAATGTAGGGATCAGGAAGTCCAAGGGTAGCACAGCGTTTTGGCCGAATACCATCTGAAAGGGGGTGGCTTGGAGTACCGTTTTGTAGGCAACTCGGTATGCCCAAACAGCATGGTGTAGCTGTTTGTCCCAGTCAGAGCGTTTAGTGTTCACTAATTTTGTCAGCACATTGCACAAAATCTTATTAGTGCTCTCAGCTTGACCATTAGCTTGAGGGTGATAGGGGGCAGCCTTCTTGTGTATTACCAAGAATTCTTGGAGTAGATTTTCAATCACTTCGTTCAAGAAATGAGTGCCTCTATCGCTTACAAGCTCTATAGGTAGCCCATATCTCGTGAATACATTCTCAAACAAGAATTTGGCAGTTGTTTGAGCATCGTTCTTGGTTGTAGCTTTTACCTCTACCCACTTGGTGAGATAATCTGTTGCCACAATGATGTATTCCGCATGAGAACCCTTAGCTGGGGGATTAATAGGACCTACGAAGTCTATTCCCCACTTAGAGAATGCACGTCCACCCATCATAGGTTTCAGTGGCATCCCATCTTTGCGTATAGGATACTGAGTCCTTTGACAGATATCACACCGTTTCACATAGGTATGTGCATCCATGTGAAGGGTAGGCCACCAAAAGCCCGCAAATAGGATTGCCTTGATCACCCGATCCGGTCCAAAGTGTCCTCCTGCTACACCTTGGTGAGCAGTTTCTAAGATCTTAAGATACTCACTTTCATGGACACACAGTCTCAGGTAACCATCTTTTCCGCGCTTATATAGATTATCACCTATGAGTGAATAATCCAGGGCTTCTTGTTCTAAACTCCTTTTCCTAGCTAGAGTCATGTCTGGGGGGAATGTGTTTGTCCGCAAGAATGATACTAGAGGTTCACTCCAATCTGGCACAATGGATACTTGATAGAGAGTGGCATGTTCCACAGGTGGTTTAGTGCAACAGATTGGGCATTCCTTGCACAACTTTTGGACATCCGCGTCCATAGTTGGCCAATGCACTCCGAATCTTTTTAGAGTCTGCAATGTTCGTTGCTTTGAATGGTGTTGCTCTAACGCACCTACATGTGCTAATTGCAACCATTTAGCGTACTCATCCTCTTCTACGCAACAAGCCAAGATCCCTTGATCTGTGTGCTTGTACATGCTTCCGGCCATGATGTGATACTTTTGGGCTTTTACAACCTCTCTATTCCGTGTGTTTACCACTGGATGGTTGGGCCCGTATGTCAATACTGGTACCAATGGCTTAGCCCACTGCGGTACCACTTCCAAATTAAACAAGTAAGCATCAGGAAGGTCATCTGACACTCCTTGTGGGGCTTCTCCAGATGTGAGCCTAGAGAGATGATCAGCTCTCAAATGAGTCCTACCTTTCCTTACCACAACCTCAAAATCGTATTCCATTAGCAAGAGAAACCATCTCACTAATCTTCCTGTATTGCATGGCTTGTTTACGAGATATAACAATGCCTGATGATCAGTAAAAAATTTAAACTTATTTGCAAGCAAATAGTGCCTAAACTTCTTGACTGCATATACCATGCCTAAGCCTTCTCTCTCCGTAGTGGTGTAATTCCGTTCAGCCGCATTCAATTGTCTACTGGCATAGGCAATTGGAAGATCCATATTACCTTCACCAGTAGGTTGTGCAAGCACACATCCAATAGCGTAATTGGATGCATCAACATGAACATGGAATGGCTTATTCCAATCTGGTGTGGTCAAGATTGGTGCTGAACATAATCTTCGTTTAAGCTCTTGGAAGGAATTCTCACATTCATCCGTCCACTCAAAGTTTGTCAGAAGTCCGTACATGGGCTTTGCAATGACAGCATACATGTGGATGAAACGTCGGTAATACCCACAATGCCCCATGAAAGCTTGTACTTCCTTGACATTCTTTGGCCTAGGTAGCTCTGCTATGGCTCTCACTTTTTCTTCATCGGTAGATATGCCATTCTTTGACACTATGTGTCCTAGAATCTTGCCTTGCCTGACCATAAAAACACACTTTTCTGGGTTTAGGCAGACTTGATATTCTCTACATTTGTCAAAGATTTGTCTGAGTTCAGGAATATGGGTTTGCCTAATGTTGGAATGAGCACAAAGATCATCAACATAGACTTCTAAACTCTTCCTTAGGAACTCCTTAAACACATGGCACATCAGTCTCTGGAAGGTAGCTGGTGCGTTGGTAAGCCCAAATGGCATTACTCTAAAAGCAAAAATGCCCCACTCTATGGCAAAGGCTGTCTTATGCTGATCCTCTGGAGCTATGGCTACTTGATTGTAGCCCGAAAATCCATCAAGGAAGCTGTACACTTCCTTGCCTGCCACTCTTTCTAAGAGATGCTCTGTGATGGGAAGCGGATAGTTATCTCGAATCGTGGCGGCATTAACCCTTTTCAAGTTAATGCACACACGCAGCTTGCCATTCTTCTTGGGCACCACTACGATGGGGGATACCCATTCGGTGTGCTCAACTTCGTAGATAAATCCAGCTTCAACCAGTCTATCTATCTCTTCCTTGATCTTAGCAGCGTAATTATCATTATATGTATAAGGCTTTTGCTTAGAGGGTTTAGCATCTGAAGTCATGGGAATGGTGTGTGAGCATATGTCAGGGTCAACACCTTTCAAATCCTTGTAACTCCAAGCGAATACATCTCTGTATTCTCTTAGCAAGGCAATCAATTCGTGCTCTTCTTCTTCTGTCAGGTCATGGCCTATATACGTGCATCTCTCCTCTCCTTCTTCTATGGCCACTACTATTTTCTTGGTGGTTTCTTTGTTATCATAGGCCTCTCCTGATTGTGCTTCTCGTTTAGGCATTCTTATCATGACTCTCCTGTCATCTATCTCATACTTCTTAAAATTTTCCGGGACCTCAAACAAAGATTCTTCCTCCTCTGGTGAGACTTCTTTCTTCTTTCGTTTCTTTCCTTCTTCCTTCGGGGTCATATGGGTTGCTAATCTTACATCATTTGTAACCTCTCCATGCCTCTGGGGTTGAAATTCTACTTCATGGAAATACTCTTCGTCTGATGCAAATGGTGGGTCCATAATGATTGACTCTAGATCGGAGTCACTTGCATCCTCAAATGCATCAGGGCTAGGTTCGCATTCTTCTAGAACTGCCTCTCCCATGATTGGCTCTATGGAGAAGACTGAGATATCATAGCCATCCTCATCACAGTGAGGTGTCCATTGTTCTTCATTGATGGCTACGTCCATTGTTGCTAAAATTTCTGCCCAACCGTGAGGTTCAAATTCTTCGTCTGGAAAAACTACAGGTGCATAGGCTGGGTCTTGGATTGATCTATGGGTTTCTTTCGCACCTACCTCTCTGGCTTTCTCTCTCTTCTCTTCTTCTACTGCTACCTTGCACATCCATAAGTGGGTGTCTTCATGCATCCATGAGGATCCAGACCCTATGGAATGCACCGATTCTGTATCATCTTTGGCTCTATGGATGGGATTCCATTGGATAGGTGGGACATCTCTATGAGAATAATCCTTGAGATTGACTTTGGTTGTAACACCTAAGTGCTGCAGGTACAAAGAATTGGTCCCCCAATCCTGTACCACTTGCAACTGTCGCATGAATGGTCTCCCCAAAATCATCTCATAGGCATGATTCTTGCTGAAGTCACATATGGCAAAGGTATGTTCAAACTCGACACCACAAGTGGTGAGAGTTATTCCTTCTAGCAATCCTAGGGGTCTCTCTATGTGACCATCGGCCATTTGCAATTTCATTCTCGTTGGCCTGAGTGCTGGCTTGCCCCAACGCTTCCATAAGGAGGTGGTGGCAATTGCAACTCCTGCACCTGAGTCCAAAATTGCCTTGGTAGTGTACTCCTGGTAGGTAATGGGAAGATAGGTGTTCCCTTCTTCGCCTTCACACATATCTCCTATCTTATCCAAGGGAATTTCTGGCACTGTCCTATGGGATCCTACCCGGGAATGAGGTTTTGCAACTTCAGTTACTCGACTGGCTGCATATTTCCCCGCGTTTAGTCTATCCTCAGGCAGTTCTTTCGAAGTGAGATTGCGCTGCACCTTGGTGTTCGTTACTACCTCCGTGTTCCTTGGTATGACTGAGTCGTCGTTCCTTACCATGACTGTGGGTGTTCTCATACACGTGGACTTTGCTTCCCATGGGCCTGTGAAGTGGGGTAGCTCCTGTATGGAATTAGACTCAAAGTCCAATCTCTCATGAGATTGAGCACACTCATGTTCCCCGTAAATTGATGGGATGTCTTGTGGAAATTGGTCGTGTGCATCGTCCACCAGTTCAAAAGGAGGGGCGACCTCACTTTCGTTATCCCATTTGTCTTCTTGAATCTCTCGTAGGAAGTCTGGTGCAAACCGATTCATAGAAGAAGAAGTGTCTGGCTCCGTAGAATTAGGTACATATGCTACCTGGGAAGGAGGGCTTATCCTATCGTTGGCTCTTTCCTCGTTGTCATAGATAGCTGAAGCACAAGCTTCTTGGGGAGGATTACTTATGCTATTACTTTTCCGCACAGGCTCATACGCTCTCTGGGAAGGAATGTGGGTTACCTGTGGAGGTACATAAGCTTTCGAGGGAGGCACCTGTGACCTTTGGGGAGGAAGATAGGCTCCTTGAGGAGGCACATGAGCTTCCTGAAGAGGCTGGCTTATCCGTTCTCTTGCCCTTTCTTTTTTTTGAGGGATAGGCTCCTTTTCTGGCTGTGCAGTTAGCCTCTCTAATCTTTCTAAGGAGGGGAAGTTGTCTGGTTCAGTGGAATTGGCTGCATAAACTTCCGATGGGGAATGGCTCAGGTTTTTGCTTGCTTTTTCTTTCTCCTGATTTTTTTCTTCCTTGTTAGATCTGGCAATTATCCTCTCTAACTTTTCTAGGAATCCATCCAAGTGTAATTGCGTCTTGGCTGAGCCCGAGTAATTGAAAAGGCGACTGGCTTCAAACATAGTCTGAGCCAATGCGACCATTTTCGCGCACAGTTTGGTTCTTTCTATCTCTAGGTCAGCTCTAGGATAGCACTTGTCATGATCCGTGACGTTTGGCCCTTCTTGGATTCTGGCCTGGTATGCTTTAAGCATCATGTTTAGGTCTTCAGGAGTGGGATCTGCTAGAACTGATCCTACTCTAGGGGGTGGTGGAATCGTATGACGTGGTGGGGAAGGTGGTGGGTCAGATGGAGATGGTAGGGGTGGCGGCGGGGTATTGTGAGAGGGGATTTGAGAGGTGATTTCAGTTATCCTAGCTTTGGTTTCTCTTATGCTTTCCTCAAGTTCACTCATCTTTTTAGCCCATTGTCTTTTCATTCTTTCCCGACTATCTTTCCATGCTCGAGTCCTTTTCTTTGTTATGCTCTCGGTTTCACTAGCCACTGAGTTCTTATCCTGGTTTGTCTCTTGGTCTTGCTGCAATGCCTGAGCTCTAGTGACTACCTGCACTGGTGCAGTGGAAGTGACGCTTCCAGAGGAATCTACAACCAAACCAATCACATTGATCGGAGTGATTTTTGGCATGTTATTGGGGTTCTTTGGGCAATCTCGTAAAAGATGCTCTTTTCCACAATCTTGGCAAAAACCTTGGATAGTCACTGACTGGGGTTGTGTAGGTGGGGGTAAGGGACAATCACGGATGAGATGATCTCCTTGGCATCTGTAGCACGGTCCTCTTGGGAATGGAGGTCTTACTTGCCTAGGTTGAGGCCTGGGGTTGGGGTTTGCATACATGACGTTCGTGTAATCTGACTCCCAACTAGGTTCACTTGGTTCCTCACTATAGTAAGACTCACCATGTTCTGGAGACTGCATGTAGTAAGCCTGGGGACTATCGACATGTGTAGAATCAAAGCTATGGTCACTTGGGTCATTTTCCGAGATCAATGGGGTTACTGGTACTATGGCCCTGTTCAGGTTTTCTTCTGCAACAGCATACTTTACTGGAATCACGTTAGCAGGGTTTGGGGGCTGTTGAGCTAGTACCGGTTGGGGTCTCTGTTGGGCCTGATATTGTGGTTGGTAGGTTTGTTGGGGTCTAGCATATTGTGGTGGTGGAGGATACTGGTTCTGGTATCTGCCTTGTTGGTAGGGTTGAGGGTAGGGTTGCCTAACTGCCTGCTTGTTGTATGGGCAATCTTGCGCAGTGTGGTTTGTGTACTTCCGTTCTATGGTGCAGTACTGGCTACTAGGGTTAACTTGGGGTTGGGCCATAATGGGACACACATTTGCCATGTGGTCGCCACCGCAAGTATAGCATCTTTTCACAGGGGCAAACCTTGGGATTTGTTTGCTAGTTACACCTAATTTCTGAGCTACTTTTTCCGCGAGTTCCTCAATTGATGTAGGTTGCGTGGAAGAGTGGCTAGATGCACTATCTGAATCTTTGTAGATTTTGGAAAGCTCTAGCTCTTCCCCTAGGTTATCTTCAATGTCAATGCACATGCGTACACATTCTTCTATAGTCCTAGGGTCCTTCAGATACACATAGGATCTCAATTTCGTACTCAGCAATCCATCAAGGAATAAGGCTACTTGTTTAGCAGATGTGGGTAGCTCCGAAATAGGGCACCTCTCAAGATATTGTCTAAATCTTCTTCCTGCAAGTCTCACAGTCTCTTGGGGGGTCTGTTTGAAGCTGTGGATCAATGAGGAGGTATTGTGTCTTATGCCGCTCTTAGAGAACTCTACAATGAATGCCTCTAGGAGTTGGTCTATGCTCCTGAACTGACGCTCATCTAATGGCTGAAACCATGTAAGTGCCGTGTTCCTAAGGGTTAGACCGAAGGCATTGTACTGCGTGAACAGATCTTCCACTTGTTCAGCTCTCAAGACTTGCTTGAACTCTGCCACATGATCATAGGGATCTCCTGTGCCGTCAAAGTAATTCTTCATGGACTTAACTAGCTGGGTGGGTCTCAAAGTTCTTGCGTGCTCTCTAGGTCTCGGCAGAGGGAATCCATCTACATTTCTTTGGTTCCTGTGGGCTCTATGTATCTCAGGAGGTTCTACCCTATTCGTCTCTGTTCTCGTTCTTTCTCTACCTACAGGGTTGGCAAAGCTTACTTCCGGTCTATCTCTACTTCTGTCTCTTTGCGTACCACGAGCTTGGGAAGTTCCCGCCCCAGGGTGACCATAGGATGCATTTGATCTTGGTTGGGAGAAAATAAATTCACCCTTCCAAGTGTAGGCATGCCTATCATTTTCTGTCACCACGAAGATCCGTTCTGAAGCATGATCTAAATAGGTCACTCTGCCTGGGCTATCCGGATCCTTAAGCTCATAGATCATGATATTTCCTATGTCTGTTGGCTGATTAGACTTATACCTCCAAAAGGCTTCATCAGTTTCTCGATTGAGGAGCAACTCTATGCTCTTGTTGTCTTGGGGGACCCATTCAGGCGTGATAATCCTAGTGAGAACTGATTTGCCTCGAGGGGTTCTAGGCTCCGCACCCATGTTCCCTTGCTCCAGGTCACCTAAGTCCGCTTCTGAGATTACATTCCCAAAGTCATCGGTCCTATCAGGGTGACTAGTGACTACATATATAGTTCCTTCCTTGTCCAGATATGCACCGTTTTCAAACTTGACCGCTGGGTGCTCTAGTCCTATGGATTGGTCAGGGTTTTTAATCTGGACCACGGATCTTCCTAGGCCGTCCTCATAGATGCTAGCACCTAATCGGTTGGTCCTAAGGTATTCCAGCTGTGTTTTGTAGGGGCCTTCTACCCTGTACAAATAAGGCATTCCTGAACTTCCCGTAGGTCTGTCCATGCCTTGAGACATTTCTGACTCACTGGTCTCAGAGCTAGGGTAGTATGAGTGGTGGCTCAACTGCTGGGCCCAAGACCTTGCAGTATGATTGACACTAGCCTCTGAAGACCTAAGGCTTTGTCTTTCCCTTGCTAAATGTCGTCCTGATCGAAGGTTCATATGCCTAACTGATTATCCCAATTTTTTTCCAGAGTACAACCTCGTGCCAGTCAATTGGTACCAGTCACTTGATTCTTTTTAGTTAATTATTGTGTTTATGGTCTTGTCTGATATCACGTCGTCAGGAACACTTAAATGTTCTTCGTACTTTAGGTTGATCGTTCCACGTTAGATTCTTTTCCTTTAGGTTATCGACAGTACAGAGATTATGCTTTTAACTTGAACTTGAGTTTTTAGGTAGTCTTCAACTTGATAACTGCCTATCGTCGCCCTGACTTACTCCTATCTCTACTCGTTCTTAGCTTGAGCTAGGAAATGACGGAGGGAGTTGAGAATAATCCAACCTTACTTGTTGATCCCTTGCTTTATGGTGCTCAAGAACCCGGTTCTCAAGCTTGCAAAGAAACCTTGCTTTGTACGCTCTCAGTTGCTCTCAATGGACCTATAAAAGTCCCACGGTTAGCTCAATGCTTAGATTCAAGGACACAACCCACAACTTTCAATCATGTAACATATACACATATTTGCATTGTGACTTTTTAGGAAAATAATTCTAAAGACCCCTGACTTTGAGCCCCCTGGGTATGGTCAACTTCAAAATACCCTCTCTGAAAATCCATGCATTATCTTTATAAAAAACAGTTGAGGGCGTGTAGTATATGCCACGAGCCTTCCAACAAGCCCAAGAGCTCAAAAATTGGATTTCGTATGAAAAAGTTAGGACTGTTCAGGGTTTAGGGAGTTAAATCAGGGTTCAATACAAGCTAACAGTCGAACAGGAATACTCGAGTAGCTTGTGGCACGGCCTAACAATGCAATACTACACCCTAGAGTTTGTCCCACACTTAATCACAATTTAGACCAATCACTTTGCCTTAACAATTTGACCTAATTTGCCCTTCTAACGCGTTCGCAAAGTCTGTCGGTCGCGATTGACAGGTCAGTCGCGATCGACGTGTCGATCGCGATTGACAGGTCCGTCGTGGCTGTCAGTCGCGATTGACTGGTCAGTCGCGATTGACAGGGGTTGCGAAAAGTCAATCAGTCGTGGTCAAAGGGTCGTTGACTCTGTCGGTCACGATTGATGAGTCGATCGCGATTGACAGGCCGGTCGCGACGGTCTGTCGATCGTGGTCAAACAGTCGTTGACCGTGTCGATCGCGATTGACAGAGCCGTCGTGGTCTGTCGATCGTGGTCAAACAGTCATTGACTGTGTCGGTCGCGATTGATGAGTCGATCGCGATTGATGGCTCGATCGCGATTGACACGTGTCACGCGTATGGTCAGTCGGTCGTGGTCAATCGGTCGTTGACTCTGTCGGTCGCGATTGACGAGTCGATCGCGATTGATGGCTCGATCGCGATTGACACGTGTCACGCGTATGGTCAGTCGGTCGTGGTCAATCGGTCGTTGACTCTGTCGGTCGCGATTGACAGAGCCGTCGTGGGCTGTCGGTCGTGATTGACGTGTCGATCGCGATTGACAGGTCTGTCCGTCGTGGTTTGTCGATCGCGATTGACAGAGCGATCGTGATTGACAGAAATCTGTGGAATTTCAAAAAACTAAACACATTTTTGGAAAGCTCTAGGCTTGTAGGTCATGGACATGCACTTTGTTTAGCAATTAGAGCAATTTTTCTGTCGGTCGCGATTGACAGAGCTCGGCGACACACAGACAGTTACTCAGATTTCCGTACCTGCGCAGAGTGCTGGGGATGATGATGTGGCCTGTACCTGCAGAATGCTCACAAAACATGCAAAAAACAGCACATGCAAATTCGCTCTCTCGCTCTCTCTCACAAGTGAAATGAGGGAAATGAGGTGGAGATGGGGATATAGTCAAAAAAACTGAAATTTCCGCGATGATGGAGATGGAGGTGGAAGATGGTGATGATGATGATGGTGATGAAGATGGTGAAGAAAGTAAAAGAAAATCGATGAGAGTGAAGAAAATACCTACAACTCCAACGCGTCTACTCTACGTCTTACCATCACACGCTCGTCCTCAAAGCTCGATCCCCGGCAACGGCGCCAAAATTTGGTGTAGCTCAACGATGAGTAGCACCTCCTTTAATGTCAATCCGGGAAGACGTGAGGATGGTATGAAGACCTCGAGCAAGTGGCG
Source organism: Ceratopteris richardii (assembly GCA_020310875.1). Classification (NCBI taxonomy): domain Eukaryota; kingdom Viridiplantae; phylum Streptophyta; class Polypodiopsida; order Polypodiales; family Pteridaceae; genus Ceratopteris; species Ceratopteris richardii. The sequence goes on along the minus strand of CM035438.1, from coordinate 147,661,605 downwards.
GCACGAGTGCGTGAGTGAGAAGCACACTAACATGCACACACATACACACACACGCGCACACACGGCCAGACAAAGAGCGAGAATCAATGGAGCTTTTAGATTACTTTCAAAATGCTCTTACAAGTTCGTTTCAATTACAATCTAACCTCAAAAATGAGCTCTCTAGCTCCTTTTATAGTTTTTGACTAGCTTTTGGCCCTGTCCAGACCTAGTGTCCAGCCTAGTTAAAAATTAGGTTCCAGGGCTTATTTGGGGGCTCAAACGAGATCTAAAAATTATGAAAATTGGTACGCAACTACTTCTAAGGCTCCTCAAGCTCAAGGACTCCTTGGCTTGCACAAAATGGAGCTACAAAAATGTGAAATGAGATTTACAATGATTATTAGTGATAAAAATCACTGTTGTTGTAGGGATTTCTTCTAGTGATCTGCCATACATATCTTCAAGCTCCCTACTTGCTCTTCTTCCCTGCGTGTCCATCTCTCTGATTTGCATTAATGTCTTGAAAAAATATTGGCCTACTTGCCAGATCTTCTTTGACTGCCCTGTTTGCTCGTGCTGTCCCTTCGCTCTGACTCCCTTCTTTGACTTTCACGTCTTGTAGTTCCTGATGTACCAAGGCTACTGCCAACAGCTGGTTTCTATTACTCATGGAGTATGATTTTGAAGTCGTAGTCAGGAAAGGAAAAACACATCTTAGAGCGGACCACCTTTCAAGATTAACCTCAGGAGAGGCTCCTCAAGGAGTAGCGGATGAACTACCAGATGCATACCTGTTTAACCTTGAGATAGCACCAGAATGGGCTAAGCCTATAGTCCCTATTCTGACATACGGACCCAAGAATCCTAGGATAAAGATCAAAGAAGGAGAGATTACCAAGTCTCAGAGGTACCAAATCATGGCAGGAAGCATATATAAACAGGATAATCAAAAGATTCTTGCTTGTTGTGTAGATGAATCAGAGCATGCGAATTGGTTGCAATTAGCACATGTAGGTGCATTAAAGCAACATCATTCAAAACATCGAACACTACAGACTCTGCAAAGACTAGGAGTATATTGGCCTTCTATGGATGCAGATGTCTACAGGTTGTGTAAAGAATGCCAGGTGTGTTGTGAAAGACCACCAGTAGAGCATGCTACATTATATCACGTGTCTCTCACACCAGACTGGAGTGAACCTTTAGTGACATATTTGAGGACGAACACATTCCCTCAAGGAATGACCTTAGCTCGACAATGCAGTCTAGAGCAGGAAGCTCAAGACTATTCACTTATTGGCGATAATTTATACAAAAGAGGACGAGATGGATATCTAAGACAATGCGTTCATGAGAGCGATTATCTGAGCATACTAGAGACTGCACATCAAGGTGTTGCAGGAGGTCATTTTGGACCCGATAGGATAGTCAAAGCCATTCTCTTTGCAGGATTATGGTGGCCCACTCTTCACATGGATGCACATACCTATGTAAAGAGATGTGACGTGTGCCAAAGAACTCAGTTTCCTACTCGCAGAGATGAAATGCCATTGAAGCCCATGATGGGCGGACGTGCATTTTCAAAGTGGGGTATAGACTTTGTAGGACCCATCAACCCCCCTGCAAAAGGTACACATGCGGAATACATTATTGTTGCCATAGATTATCTAACCAAATGGGTAGAGGCAAAAGCCACAAAAAAGAATGATGCACACACAACTGCAAAATTCTTATTTGAAAATGTCTTTACAAGATATGGATTGCCTATAGAGTTAGTGAGCGATCGAGGCACTCACTTTCTAAACCAAGTCATTGAATATTTGTTGCAGGATTTTATGGTGATTCATAAGAAATCTGCACCATATCATCCTCAGGCCAATGGTCAGGCTGAAAGCACTAACAAGATACTTTGTACCGTACTGACGAAACTCGTGAACAATAAACGTTCAGATTGGGACAAACAGTTACACCACGCTGTTTGGGCATATCGAGTGGCCTACAAGACCGTACTCAATGCAACTCCCTTTCAGATGGTTTTTGGTCTGAATGCAGTGCTTCCTTTGGACTTCTTGATACCTACCCTTAAGGTTGCACAAGAACATCAGTGGACCGGCCATGAATTATTAGCAAGAATAATGGACTTGGAACGATTAGGAGAAACCAGGCTGAAAGCAGCAGCAGGAATATACGCAGCGAAGAAGTGACAGAAAGCATATTTTGATGCACATGTGAAAGATAAAGGTTTAAAAGAAGGAGATTTAGTTCTAGTATATACGCTGAAACAGCACACACGGAAGTTAGAAAAGCAAGGTTATGGACCTATGATCATTAACAGACTTTCGACAAGTGGAGCAGTACAGTTAGCCACCTTAGAAGGAGATAGCCTAATTACATTAGTGGTTGTAGAGTCAAGCTATATCACGAACCTCTTACTGAGGATATGCTTAGGCGACTCACGTTGGCAAAGAAGCGTAAGGAGGAAGAAAACAGAATACGAGTTGAAGCTCAGGCAGAAGCCATAGAACGCATTAAGCGCATGAAGCTAAGAAGACAAGGACTAGGGAGAGAACATTATAACCATCTGGAAACATCACCCAGATATCGCATGGCCATGTGTCAAGTAAAGTCAACCACTCATCCTAGCATAGTGGACAAGAGACCATTCATTACAGTTAGGCTAGAGCACGGCAACCCTTGCAAAGAACTCAGGGCTTTAATTGACTCAGGTGCTGCGACTAGTGCGATTAGATGGTCCCACTATAAGGATTCAGGAATAGAAATGCGGCCAATTGAGGCATACCTCATAGGCCTAGGAGGCATGGAAACCCCTTGCATGGGTGAGGTGGACCTTCCTATCCTCATTAAGGATATGACCATGACAACAAAACTACTAGTGTGCCATGATGACGACCTGATAGAACCCCTAATCCTTGGCCAAGATTGGCTATACGATCACTCAGTGGACCTAAATCTTAGACAAGGCTCCTTACAGATTGGAACCTTAGAACAAAAGCGAGTGATACCGCTTGACTTCCCTAATGGCTTTCCGACTGAGGTTTGTAACCCTAGACCCTATGAAATACATGCGACGGAAGACCGGAAGATCTTTCATCAGACCAGTCACGTTACGTCTACACCAACCCACTCGGGCTTGGCTATGGACAGTTGTCAATCAGAAGGACGACAGGAGATCTTCCCTGGGACTTCCTGCAAACTAGAAGGGGCAGCTACCCAACCGCTAGGGCAGATGAACACAATCAGCGGTCAGGTGGGTTGCATCAGCGACCAAATGAGCACAACACCCTGCGGTGCTCATCCTTCCAAACTTGTTGCGGACTGGCCTAGATTAAAGTTAAAGAACGAATCACTTCATAATGGGCAGGTCACGCAAGTGTTGGATCTCCCTTCTTTTCCAAAGCAGAGCGTCCATCCGACCTCTCAACCTCAACAACAACAGAGTCACCCACGACGAAGGAACCCAGACCGACGGCAGTATCAGAAGACACAACAAGGAAAGCAGTCTAGGCCACCCAAAGGAAGCGGCACCAGACAAATATGGGTGCCAAAAGTACAAAAAGCACCGAAGAACTCCAACCAAGCAGAGATCGACAAGAAAAAGGCAGAGCAGAAACAGAATCAGTATCCACCATCCCCTCGACCTTCTTCTACAGGTCCGAGCATTCGACAAATTTGGATCACCAAGAAATACCTTACCCATAGACCCACACCCACGCAGATTTGGGTACCGAAACCATGTAGCATAGCTCAACCCTTAAGCCATGTATTATATACCCCTCACAAATCTTTCCATCCCTCAATACCACCACACCCGATACTACCTTTTGCCCCTCAGCAGAAACCCACCACCCACTCAAGGACTCTTAGGAAATGGATACCGAAGCGTGTTCAACCGTCTTCCCCTAACCCATTGTCTAACTACCCCCCGACTAACATACAACCTTGTAATAAATCACTAACCTTTAAACCTTGTATAAATTCACCCACCATCATCACAGATCACTCATAATCTCATCTCATCAAGAAATGTATGCATGATCTGAAACGTGTAGGTGTCTAGAGACCTGCACTAGTGCTGCAAGAAGCATTGCATCCATCACATCACAGCACTTGGCTACACGGGTTACGCATCAGTTATGGAAAGGGATTGCGGTCTCACTTTAATGGGATCATAATTAATTTCCATGCTAATGTGTTGATCTTTTGTAGCAGATCTTTCTCATTAGCGCATCAGTCATCATGCAAACCGACGAAGGACCATCAGAAGCAGACCCCAGCGTAGCTGCAGTGCCCCTCAACGTTTTACGAGCAGAATCCCACCCGACTGCTCCACCACCAGAATTCCAAGGATTTCCAGGGCCCATGCCGATCGATAACCCACCTATGGGCTACACAGAAAAGATACACCGTAACTCTCACTGGTTTCAGGGACTTGCAGGACCCTTAGCAGACGCAGATTTTATATTTGAATCTAATTTGACGTTTGATGACCGCACTTGGGGAAAATACCAATTCTTCTCCAGAGAGTTCGAAGGCCTACAGAACACTCAGGACTTAACTCATGTTTGGGCCAGAGCCAGCTTCACGGAGTATTTCAGTGATCCTCTGCCCAAACCTGACTTTTATAGGTGTTATTATTTAATCACTACTTTGCTGGCCTCAGAGAATAAGGATATCCCAGGAACTTTTATTTTGCCTTCTTTAGTGGATGATCCACCTTACAAAAGGTTTTATCTTTCGAAGGATTTAATCAGAGCTGCCATCAAAATTCATGGAACCCACACGCCCACAGATCGAGAAAGATTAGTTCCAGACCCTATGAAACGTGGAGATGTCACTAAGTGGGAGGAGATCTCAGCAATTACACCTGAGCTGTCAAAGCCGCTACGGATATGCATGCAACATTTTGCATTCCCTGCTCAGGACAGATTCACCATGCCCCATAAAAGAATATGGTTTGGATTGTACTTAGCGTGTACTGGACCTCAGACTGTCGATCTGGCGAGCTGGATCATTGATCAAATGTATTTGGCGCAACACAGATGGGAACGAAAGAAAGTGCTTAATGGATGTTGTGCGCTGACAAGAATTGTTTACATGTGCTTGGCTTATGACTTGCCAATTGAACGTGCATTAACAGGAGAAGAGCTGAAAGCATTCAAAGGAACGACGAAGAAAGCCAGGAAGCCCAGCAGAGCACGGGCAGGTAAGCGCATGAGAGGCACTATTCCTTGCCTTCAAGTGCCAGAGTCACCATCACCACAACCCTCCCCAGAGCAATCACCGACAGAAGCCGCTCCCACAGTACAACCTATTCGAATAAGGTTATCTAGACCAGTGGTAACGGAGGGCACTACCAGTACCGTTGCACCTCAGGCAGCTACAACCACAGAACCCACCACCACGACAACAGAAGCTCCCACCACTATTGGTGCGGAAGCCTTTTCTTTCCCAATACCACACATGGAAGCAGAACCAATAAACACAACGTTCGATTTTGAAATGCCTGATGCATTCTCCAATGAATTCCAGTTTTTAGAGGCACAAATGTTCTCTCAAGAATTTGAAAGGCCGAGTTACCCTACCACACCGCGGGATCAGCCACAAGGACAAGTGGTGTCGAGCTCTGATGCCGAAAGAACAGCCACCGATGACGATGAAGGTGACGATGAAGCCAGCCAGGGCACGCATGATTCCCAAGAACAAGGATAGACAGATGGCCAAGGCCACCAAACCGATGCACATGGTGACACTAGCACGCATGAAGAGGAGACTTTCGAAGCAACAGCTTACACGCTGGCAATCAAGAAATTATATCGTACAATGGAGAAAGTCTGGGCACGGAAGAAATTGACTGAAGAAGAGAGCCAAACCATAATTGAACAAGAACTCATCTCCGGAGGATTTGAAGAAGTTTACATCAGAGGGTTCAGAGAACTGGTCAAATCCATTGGCCCGATCGAAGCACTGAGATATTTACAAAGGAAGCCACTCCCCCAATATGACCCTCGCAGAGTTCGACTGTTATCGAAGCCCGGTGAATATATTCGAGTTCCGGTAGGTGCTCAATCATCCCACCAGGCGCAAGATGCACGCCTACGTCCGGAAAGATCCTTCACCGACGAAGCTATCCTAGTCGACTCCCCACCACATACTACCGTTGTACATACTACCACTATCCTTGAAATAACATCCACACCATCTACTCCTCTCTCACCTCATGTTTCACCAACCCATCCCGTATCCCCCGCTCACCCACCTGCTCCTCCCACCTCCACACCAGTCCACGGCAACATAGCCACAGCCTTTGCCCTGCCCATTCAGGCCACCATGCCCACACCCACCCCACCTCGTCTACATGTTAACCCCTTCATCCCTTCATCCTTCCCATCTTTTCCCCCACCTTTAAGACACCCTTTCACCTTTCTAACCCCACTAACCTTCTCATCAGTTTCACCTCCCCAACCCACTATAACCCCTATTTCCCCTTTTCACCAAGCTGCTCCAGCCATCCCCCCTGTAAATTACTCTACATTTGTAAATCCCGTCTTCACACCTACACAACCACCCACATACACACCGCTTTTCACAGTCACCGCACTTGACACGTCCAATGACATGGACATCTCACCACCCACCGCACCCGCACCCACTCCACTCACAGCACCATCATATTTAGGTACGTCACAACTTTCCACGATCACCACTGCATCCACCTTCCCTACCCCATTCCCCATTCCCGCTGCATCTACTTCCACTGCATCCTCACTTAGCACTCCATTACTATTATCACCAACCATAGACACTGCACTTCAACAAATGTTCACATGCATGACACAAGTACGAGATGAGTTTGCATCTCTTGGCAACAACTATCAACAGCTGCAGAGGACGACAAATGAATTACAGTCGCAGCTTAATTCATTATCAATCGAGAATGCCTCTTTAAACACGCGATACCAAGAACTAAGAGAGGCATATCATAAGCTAGAGCTAGAAAGTGAAGAGAAAACAAAAGAAGCCACTGCTGATCTGGACAACCTGCTTCGAGCCCAAACAATTAGGAACGCGACGCTGACCAGGAATATGGGCTTACTCAGAAGGCACCTAGCCACAGCAAAAGAGGAGAACCAGAGACTCCAAGAGCAGAATAGAGAGAATTTGGAAGCGGCATTGGACCATCCAGAACAACCCTTAAGTCCTAGCAGATTCAAGGCAATCCCATCCGAATCGATGCAGATGTTGCTAGAGGATCACGTGAGATTGCTAGAGGACTATGATCGAATGAACGAAGAGCATCAGAAGTTAAAAGAAGATCACAAGTTACTACAGCTCAGAGAACCGGCACCACAACAAGTACAAGTAGCCGCAGAAGTACCAGAACCTGTGGAACCCTCTTCTGACCTCATAGAGGAACTCAACGCATTACGGGCCCAGGTAATCACTCTCCAGTCCAGAATTGACGTATATGAGGCACCACCAAGGCCTGACTCCCCACCGGAGATCCTAGCTGACGACGAGAACATAACCATTCCGGTGGAGGAAACGTTTGAAGAAGCATACGAGACAATATCCATCCCAGGCGGACAAGTCACGGCCGAAGGCCAGATGACCTATGAACTTCCTACCCCCGCGTGGATGAAAACAATTGAGGAACTTGGAACGACACATTCAGCCAGAGTAGAGGCACAGTTACATGCCATGGCCATGATTGAAGAGAGAATCTTACAATCCCCCTTCTTTGCTCATTTGGCCCCCCGACGCTATATATCTGGGCATGAGCTGCAGTATAAACCGTACTTCATGTTAATGGCTGAATATCAGCTAGCTATAGAGAAAGAAACCGGCATGAAACCCACGCATGCTACACAATTCGAGCCGGCGGACTTGCCACCAAATGCGCAAAGAGGAGAGATCCATCAACCTGATTGGCGCAAAGATCTACTCCAGAAGTACCCAAAAATGATGAGCACATGGGTGAAAGCACCTTTACATTTAAAGTATAATCCTTACTGGGGACCAGTACCACGACGCCGCTCCTGGACTGCATTCGCTATCAAAGTACAAAACAATAGGCAGTGTCAGGATTGGCTGAATTACCCCTACTTCAAGCCGCCCACCGAGTTGCCCACTATTGGCTATATGATGGCTACAATCCGTCACTGGCTCCCTCGCCTGAAGCATATGGATGATATCGCAGCGCACATGACTGTCAAAATTTTTGACATGATGCAAATGATATTTAAAGTCTTCCGACGTGTCAAGGCACCGCATGTAAACACCCCGGGATTTGAGCATGGTAACTTTGATCTAGTATATGACATGAGCACAACGCCATTGCTCCGGGTGTGTTATGCCTGGCACTGTAGAATAAAATACTTACCGGCATGCTACAAGCAAACATTTGAAGAGATGTTCACCACCGGATTTTGGGAATACCATTCCGAGGTATTCATCAGCAGGCCCACACATTTATTGCAACTTTTTGCCTGTGAGCGAATGGTTTATTCCACGCACTATCAACTCCCGCCACCCGACGAACCGCAACCGATCGACTGGGAGAAACTCGAGGCTGATCTGGCCCGAGGCATTCGAGTATCTGAGCACACCCTCGCTCACGACCTCCTACAAAACTACATCCGGCAGACCGCACAACAAGGTTCTGCCGAGGACGACAGAAGCGAGAGGGAGGGGGGTGTTGGAAGCAGTCAGAGGCACAGTCAGAGGCAGACACGACGTGGAAGCATGTAAAGACGGAGCAGGGAGCCAGTCGGATCATTTTTTCAAAACAACTATGTTTTTATTACCTCTTCAAACATCCAACAGTGATTTTCATCACTCTTGTAACATATGTAATATAGACAAAATCCCATTTTCTAATTCATAGCTCCATTTTGTGCAAGCCGAGGAGTCCTCGAGCTTGAGGAGCTTAGGTAGAACGTGCATACCAATTTTCGTTATTTTTAGACATCGTTTACCCTTCCAAATAGCCTCTAGGACCTATTTTTTAACTATGCCGGTCACTAGATGTGAAACCGGTCAAAACTAGTCTAGAAACTATAAAAAGAGCTAGAGAGCTCATTTTTGAGGTTGGTTCAGGTTGGCTAGTGTGAGCTTAGAGCTAGTTTGAGCTTGTAAGAGTGTTCTTGAGTAATAGAGCTAATTTCTCACCTTCCATTGTGTCTTGCTTGTCTCTTCATTGTGTGTGTGTATGCGTGTGTGCATCTTAATGCTTCTCACCTTCACTCTCACATCATCTCACGTTCACGATCTTCATATCACTCCTACCTCTTCCGCGGATTGACATTAAGGAGGTGAAGCTTCTTAACGTGGTTCTCACCATCGTGCTAGAGCAACAAATGTATTACTAGAGAATGTACAAAGATAAGTAGCCCATTAGGGCAATAGGCATATATACAAGCCGGGGGAAAAAAACCTCCTAAAGAGGGAAAAAAGTGCCCCGGCGGTCCTAGAGTGTTCACAGACATCACTACCTAAATATATCAACAAAAGTTCCACTTGGAGGATGCAAAAGTATCTAGCACCCCTATGGAGGTAAATCATAAATTAAGTGCTTATGAAGGTTATTTGCTTGAAGACATTGGAGGTTATCAAAGCATTGTTGGAAGTCTAAACTATGCAACATTAACAAGGATTGATATATGTTATTGAGTAAGTGTTCTAAGTCAATTCATGCATAAAGCTAGAGCACCTCTCTTGGAAGCTACTAAAAGAATTTCAAAGTATCTCAAAGGTACTCAAAATCAAGGTCTTTACTTCCCATACACATCATATTTGGACATAAAGTTGTACTCAGATGCAGATTGGGCAGAATGTAAGGATGACAGAAGAAGTACTTCTAGCTATTTATCTTTTGCAGGTGATACACCCATCTGATGGTCTTCTAAGAAGCAACCAACTATTGCTCTATCTTCAACAGAGGCGGAATACAGTGGATTAGCAAATGCTACACAAGAAGCTACTTGGATTAGATTGCTCTTCTCAGATTTGGGACTTCACACTCATCCAACAATGACCTTTGGTGATAATACTAGTTCTTTGCATCTTGTAGGCAACCCCATCTATCATTCAAGAACTAAGCATATAGAAGTGCACTATCAATATGTTAGAGAGAAACTCTTGAGCAAAGAGATTCAGCTAGCATATGTATCTATAAATATGTAGTGTGTTGATTTGTTAACCAAAGCACTTGATGGTACTAAACTTTGCAGGTTTAAAACCATGATTGGATTATAGGATATTCAAGAAGATTGATGAAGTAATGCAAGCCAAGATGTTTGGCTTGAGGGGGAGCTGTTGGTGCAAATGTACAAGCCTACAAATTTGGCTTAGCATGGAAGACATTGTGTGGAAGCACTTGATGAGTCGTGTGAACTATAGCTTGTACCTACTTCATCATTTGCCATTGTAAATCATTAAATCCTTGGAGAATCTTGTAAAAGCTTATAACTCCAGGAGTTAGGAGGAATATGAGCTAAGAATTCAAGATGAGGGAGTGTCTCCTAAATCAGAGGAGTTACTTTGTGATTGGAGCCATGTTTGAATTCAAAATTAAAACTTAGAAGAAATACTTATAAAGAGGTCTTGTAAAACTTGCAGGGTAGTGTTCCTCATTTTAGAGCTCTCTCCTTGATCATTTGTAGAACTTGAGTAGCTCACACCATAGATCACTCAGTTCATCATCCTTGAACATCATTATAATGCCAATGACTCTGTAGAATCATGTGTTATAATACATATAGCTCATTGAACATCTCTATCTACTTCTCTACTATGACTACTTAGAACAATCAATTTCTTATTATCAAATCCTAGTGAATACTCAACCATTTTGCATAATCTTTTTTGGCTTATTGGAACCAGCTTAAAGTCTGTTGTCCAAATTGCAAGGCATTTAGTTCATGCATTTGGGAGAAATCATCTTCAAAGTGCTCATTGGTCATCTACTGGTTAGTCCCTAAAAAGTCAAGGGTAAGATTTGATTTGCTAAAATGATTTATGAGAGCATAGTTGATCATTTTAAATGATTCCACTTGCAATCATTATCTATCTAAGCTAATTGAATTATCTCAAAAGCAATTTTGTCAATTGTTACTCTACTGTGATCTATGAGTAAAAAAGCTAGCACGTGTATGGACTAAAATAGCAAGTTTTTCAACACTACCTATTCTTGAACTAGTCTATTTTGGATTAATTGTTTCAAGCATCAATTCCAAAGTACATAGGTACTTTCTTGGTATCATTTGCAAGCTAAAAGGGCCTACTTTATAAATTTGAAGTGCATCAAGGTTGTACAAAGTAGGTTTTAGCAATACCACCTCACTTCCTTGAGGTATCCATCCATCTCTTCCAACAGTGGTATCAGAGCAAGTTGAGGTATAATGGGAGATGGTTTCCCTTCTTTCAATGAAAACTTAGACAGGAATAATTATCCAGCATTGTCTTTGAGGATGAAGAAAACTCTACAAGGAAGGAGTCTCTATGGATACATATCACGAGATAAGGCAATGCCCACATTTAGAAGCAAAGATCAACCTACAAGCAAGGAGCAAGAAAGACTCAACCCTTGGTGTACCAAAGATGCTTTAGCCAGGTCATATCTACTTACTTCTATCTTTGAATTCTTTCTTCCTCATATTAGGAATTGTGAAACTTCCCAAGAGACTTGGGATACTCTATCTTCATACTTTTCTTCCAATATAAGAGCTAGAAAAAATCAATTGTGGATGGAGTTTACTACTCAAAAGAAGCAACCTAAGCAGAATGTTTCAGAGTATGTGACCAAGGTGAAGGATGTAGTGGATTAGTTGGCAAGCATAGGAGAAGAGATTGAAGAGGAGCAAATAGTGAGACAGATAATCAATGGCATCAAGGCAGATGATAAGTGGGAATCCTTCACAACTACAATGGATCTTTATATGGATACGCAATCCCTGATCTAACCACTCTCATGTGACAACTCTTCACCCATGAGGCCAAGCTCAACAAAAATGGTGAATCATCAAGAGGTAATGATTCTTCTGCCCTCTATATAGATAAAGAATAGTCTAAGGATAAAGGAAAGAGTAAAAAGGTTTGAAGATGAAGGTGCTACTTCTCAACCTCTCAATTCTTCCCAAGAAAATGAGCCTAAGCAATTGAGTGAGAATAGTCCGCTTAGAAGAATTAGCAAGAACGCCAGGCAATCAGTGATCATATCAACTGTAAGGACATAACAACCCCGAAACAGAAGGCGATGATGGATTAGAAAAGATCAACTGGAATAGTATGGATGGCAAAGGAAGGCACATACATGTCAACATTAAACAACATGGGAAGATTAAAAAGGTCCACAACTACAAAAGAAGGAACCTAGGATTTTACAAGTATGGGTTCCAAAGATACTAGTGGAAGCCCAACAATCACAACAACTCATCTGCATTCCAAAAAAGGTCAAGGAATAAGCCAATACAGAAATAAAGAAGTTAGCAACAATAATACTCAGATGGAACCAAGATTTCAAATTAACAACCATGGATGAAGAAAAACTATGGTCAATTAAAGGACCGAGGCTACAACACAAGGACAAAAGCATATGGAGAATTACATCTAAGCACTCGATGACATAGATACAACACAACAAGTCATGAAGATGTTAGACTACAACATTGAAGTGGAGACCAAAGGAGCAACAAGGAGAGTGCCAGAGGAACCAAGCGAATCTGTCTTGCACCCATGCTGAGTTAAAGGCATCCAATGTATGCATGATATGGCCACCCTACAAGGTGATGCATTTGGCACAAAACTTTTTCAACAAACCGAGTGGTGCACATTTCCCATACAGGAATAGGACTTAGCTTATACCATAATAACCCAAATAAAACTAATGTACATCAATAATTGCTTCAGCTCTAAACTAACCTTTATGTTTTCTTTCAGCCATGAAAATAAGAAAATGAAAAAATAGAAGGATTAGTATGATGCTCTACTCACTAGCAAGGGGGAATCCTATTGATGAGAAATGCAGAGTCAATGCACACGACTAGAACGGAGTCTTTTTTTCATACTTGAAACTAATTCTCAATTGCATTGCAAGTGCAGATGGCTTTCAAGGACTCTAAAGCAACAATGCAAGAAGAAATCTTGGAATTTCCACTGAAAAGCATAACTAAGGCAAAAGGGCATTGGTTGCATGAAGACCAATGAGTTGGAGAGCATCTATTTTTAGTCACCATAAAGATCATGGATAGGGATCATGAATTCCCTGTGATGTCATAGGATTTCTAGATACTCCACAAAATCCATCAATCATGGACGTTTTGACGAAAGTAGGAATTGATAAATATTTTTCCTTATCAATTTGTAAGCTAGACTTCCACAAATGCACTCAAGTTATGAATCCCCCGCATCCAACCTTGGATATGCCCTCAATACCAAAAGCAAAAGTACTGGATTTACAAGGGAATAAGATGACAATCAAATTCACACACAAGTTGATTAAAGAAGCATTCATATGGACTAAAGATGGTGTCATCAAGCTTAAAGAAGAAAGCCATGATGCTAAAAAGAGAACATTTTTGGATATAAATTTAATTGATATTGAGGAAGCGGTTCATTTAGTGCACCAACATTTTTGTTTTCCAAATATGCATCGGTACACAACACCATAGAAAATAGTAGTTCAACTCTTGTCTAATCAAACAAGTGGGAAACTAGATAAATCTAATGCCATATGTTCAAGAGCACTTATTTGAAGCCAAGAAAGAGTGGGGCAACAAAAAATTTCTCAATGGAAGTGTGGCATGGACAGTGCTTCTATGTCATGCACTGAACATCTTTGAGAGATGCCTTCAACGGTAGAGATGGAAACATATGCAAAATCCGCTACTGATCCTAAAATTAAGAAGAGTGCAGTTATCATAGAAGCCACTAAGATGAGCTCTCAACCTTTAATGTGAGAAGGAAAATGATTGTGGGAAGCATTGAAAGAAGAAACAACTCCAACTTCGAAGAGAATACATGCACTTCCAAGAACACAATTAGAAAAGTTGATACTGATTATTGAGGCTGAATTACAAGAGGCACTATTACAAACTCATGAATATACTAAAGGACAAGTTAATTTATCAATACAAAGTCATCGTTTCCATCAAACAAGTGCATCATATCACAATCAACCCGAAAAAAGATTAACAAAATTCCATAGATATAGAGAATTGGGACTCATAAATCCAAGTTCATGATCAGAAGCTGAAGAGGAGAATGACATCAATATAGATATGTGCACAGAAATGAACGATGAAGGTGGATGGGATGAACTAAATCAATTGGTAGACCAATAGGAAGTAGCAAGCAAAGAGAAAAATGAAGAAAGATCTAGTCGATTTGAACAAGAACAAGTGAATAGCCAACGAGATGGTGTGTATAATATTCAAATAAATGAAGCAACTAAATTCACATATTGATAATTAAACATGTATTAATCCATCCACTATATGTAGTTGTGCTGATTGAGGTATACTCTGAGTTGGCACAAGTCCCTAAGACTCTACGACTTAGGTACACATGCATTCAAGGCAGGATATGCAAACCATGGAAACAATTTTAACAATAAGCAAAGTAATAGCTTCAACGAAAGCAATGCAAACAATGGTGCAAATAACAATATGAAAATATTGACTTGGAACAACAAAGGCTTTAAGAATAAAGGAAAAGCCAACGGAAGCATGCTTATGACTATAAACCATATGAATATGAATTTGAGTGGAAAAATGAAAGGGGAGTTAGTGGACTAGTCTAGCATAAACAAACACAAGCTACATTTATCTAACATTGACTTTAGATTTGACAAGAATTATGAGAAGCCAGAGTTAGTGGTCAACAACATTGCCATCCTGAGTAAAAGCACGGCTCCTGTAACCTCAATAGTCCATGGAGAGATGGGTTATGGTTCTTATATGAAGTCTGAGTATGGTAGTATTGAATATGCAACCAACTTTTTCAGTTATGAAAATGTCAATAAGACTAGTGCAATGTAGGCATACATGGATAGGCATACACGTTCAGATTTATCAGGTTTAGCAAGGAGATTTTGTGATAGACATTATGACTATCTCCTTTTGTCTAGTTCTACTAGCAATCCATGTTCATCATATTCAAGAAGCTCGAAATGAAGTGGTTTTACCAAGCAATTAATTTTGCAAATTTATATTTCTTAATTAATGGGGTGCACCCTTTCTATTTTTTTGTTTTTTTAGGATGTGTAGGTTCATCTAAGTAGGGGGAGACTATTTTGGCTTGTTGTTTTGTAAGCTTGCAGATTTGGCTACCTTCATCAAAGGTAGAGGTTTGTTGGCCCATTTTTTGCAAGGAAGAAAGTATCTTGTAGGCAACTCGTGGAGAGGAACTATAGAGGACAAAAAGAAAAAGGAAAGAGTCTCTTGTCTTGGGGGAGAAATCAACACTCCTATGCAACTTCAAAAAGTTGTAGGCCATCATAGGTTGTTTTCCACATTGTACTAGAATCACTATTTTGGATCTAACTCAGAATTTTAATGTGGGAAAATAACAAAACTTTCTAGAATAAAAGTAGATTATTTGGGCTATCCAAAACACTTGATTTGTGTTCTCCAACACGGAGAATCAACCTCTACAAGATAGAATAACTATCCTTGTTGTCTACTTATGTGCAGAGACACATCTTCACTATTTACAACCTCAGTCCGAGCTCACTCGGAGGACACACACACAATTTGTACCACACTTAATAGACTCTATGAGAAATAAAAAAATAGGCGAAATCATGTTGCAACTTCCTTACACTCTAAACTAACTTAGGAAGACATTAGAGGCTGTGGAATTTCACTCATAACTTGGATTCATACATATATATATCTAGTCAAAAGTGGTTCTAAAATTTTGCAAGAATCTCTCAATCAATGACTTCATATTTTTGGTAATCTATGATTTAGGAAGGTGGTTGAGAACATGAAGAATTGAGAGGACACTTTGTTTTTTGTTATAACGGAGGGGATATGTAGAGTTTGAAAAAAACCATGCATTAGACAAGCAAAAAGTAGGGATGTAGAACTTGAGGAATCGTTGGGTGAAATCAATTTAGAATATCCCAAGGCTCTACATAATGGGGAGGCTTGTTCTACAAAACTTTTCATAGAAAAGGAAGAGAACAATGTAGAAAGGGAAACTCTTTATTTGCCATTCTTGTGTGAGAGGAGATAGCAACATGACCCAACATCAAGATGGGAAGGTATCTTCTCATGGAGGCGTGAGGTGGAATCTAGATGAGCCAAGGCATAAGTTTGGAGTGGAGAGAACAACTCCTCAATCAGGGGATGTTACACAAATTATGGATGCTAAGTGAAGAAGGAGGGTAGTGATTTTGTGCATCTTAGAAGAGACATAAATAAGAAGAAGGTCTTACTATGCATGTTGTGGCTGTAAATAAATTTTTTTTTGGGGGAACATGCACATGTTGTGGGTTTCAACGCCCTTGTGAATATGCTAGAGAAGGATATGAGTATTGGCTGTAGTGTCAAACACACTTAAGGATGCAATATCAGATATAAAGTGTTGGCACAAAGACATATAATTAGAGAGCATGGAAAATAACATTGATAATTTGCTTGGGGAATTATGTGTTGTTGAAATCGAATCTATCTGAAGATAAGGTAGATTCTCGAAAGGGTGTAGTATGAGGAATATCAAAAGTCTATGCAAAGGGTATATTACAAAAAAGTATATGACATTTTAGAAGCAGCATTTGGTGTGAAATGAACATCTATTGCTCTTCATGTGTAAAGCTGATGGGATGAAGGGGACTTCATGTGAGGAACCCATCAAAAGATATAGTAATGGACTTACATACTCCTCTTGAGGAAGACAGAGATTGAGGAACAAGAGCCATGTATTCACAAGAGCAAGATATGTGCAAACATAACCTTGGTGGAGAGATCATCTTTATCTGTGAAGGCGGAAAACTTTTAACTCTTTGCAATGTCTACAAATCATGAGAAATGAGGAATGTAATGTGAATCTTGGCATTTATGCTATGTTTGTGTTTACTCATCATCAAAGAAAGGTTAGCAATTCGTAACATTTATTCAACTTAGCAAAGGATTACACAATGCAATCTATTGTTTTGTTTTTGTGGCAAATACATATTTAAGGTTTGAGCATGTGTTCATGTATTTTGCATTTGGTAGGATGCTCCATAACTCTCTCTTATTTTTTCATGCTTCCATATATGGATGCTTCATGAACTACAAATCTTTGAATAAAAAGCATATGAGGTCACATGATAGGCATCTGTTGCTTCTGCACTTGCAACTAGTTATGCTAGACTTCACAAATGATAAATAATTTTTGTAACTTTGACTCCTTTTCAAATCAATGTGTTACATACTTTTTATTTGTCTTGGTTGTCCTATCAAGTTACAAGGAATAATGAAAGTATCAACATGTTGTCATATCAAGTTACAAGGAATAAAGAAAGTATAATCAGAACCTAAAGTTTGAATTGGGATATGTGTAGACTAATTGAGGTTCCTAGTTTTAAGGAACTAGTAGTATATGTGTAGACTTAAAGCATGTACACATGAAGTGGGGCACCTATTCGTGATGTAGATGGTTTTACTTACTACACTGCTACCCAACAACAATCGGGCACATTTTGTTAAGCATTGATCTTGAAACTTCAGCTATGTGTATATTCTTCCTCTCTACAACCTCATTTTATTGGGGTGTATACCTGCATGTATATTGCCATTTGATGCCATTATGACTTTTAAAAAAAAAATCCTTAGAGAAGTATTCTCTCCCTCCATCGGATCATTGGTCCCCATATGTCAGTGTGAATGAGGTCAAACATAAATCTACTCCTTTGTGTACTCTTCTTGAATGGAAGCCTTGCTTGCTTCCCAAACTAACATGCTTCACACAAATGTTGCATATTTTGAGAGTGGAAATTTGTAAGACCACTTACCACACCTTCATATCCGCCAGCTTTTGAAGGTTTATGTTGCCAATCCTCTTGCGTCAAAATCCACCTAAGCTATCTGCTTGCTGGCAAATGTCAAATAGACCGTATGTGATGAGGGTGGTCTTACCTCCATGTTCAATATTCTTTCTTCCTCCTTGCCTTTACCCATTAGCTTTTAACCTTGCTTTGGATCTTCCACAAAGCATCCTTTGCTGCTGAATTTGACTACATAACCTTTATCAACCATCTGTCCAACTGATACTAGATCCTTTGTGAGTGTTGACACATGTAACACATCTTTTACACTTTGATTTCAGATTTTCATCCAAAGGAACATCACCTATGTGTGTGATCCTATGCTCTGTGTCACACCTTGTTTCTTTATGCCCTTGTGTGCTTGTTCATGCAAATTACAAAACATTTTCCTATTGTAGCTCATGTGATATGAACATCCACTATTGATGTGCCATGTGGTGTCTATGCCTTCTCTCCTACCATGTATTTGCATCATGGCTAAGAGATTATCATTATTTGATGTATTTGAAGTATTAGCAAAGTTACTTTTATTCTTCTTGTAGCCTACTTGCATGTTCTTTTAGTAATAGTCCCTTACAAAGTGGCCCGATATGCCACAATTGTAGCATTACTTTGTGTAGTCCCTTCCTTGAAATCGAGCTCCTCTAGCTCTTCCTCTCCCCCTTGCTCCATATCTTTGAATTGAACCTTCTTGATCATTGCTTGATCTTCCTCTAACTTTATCTTGTCCATTGTGTCGACCTCTCTTTACTTTCTCTTTACATGCTAAAAGGACTTGGGATTCATTTCCCTTTGAATTTGAGGTTCATGTCCTCTATCACCATGAGTGTGACTAATTTCTCAAAATCGGATAATGAGTCCCTCAAATATATTGAATGGCCTCCATTTTTCATCATCCCTCAGCCCATTTAGTGTATGAGCTACCAAATCATCATCGATGGAGCTACCTATTGATCCTAAGGCATCTACAATCCCATTTACTTTGAGGATATATTCATTGATGCTACTGTTTGAATCCTTCTTAAGCCGTTCAACTCATTCTTGAGTTGAATCTTTTGTGTCTTTGTGGAAGTGGAGTACAATCTTTCCAAAGCCTCTTGGATGAATCCAAGTCTTGGATATGACCAATCATGATGTTACTAATGTGTTGAAATAAGATGAATATAACTCTCCTATGTCTCTCAATCAACTCATTCACTTGCCTTTCTTGTGCTTGAGTGAATGGAATTACATACTAAGGCCTAGGCTTAGCTCCATTAACTAATCCCCATAGTCCCTTGCGCATGAGGAAATTGCTAACCCAAAATCTCCAAAGTTGGTTGGTAGTTTCCTTTCTCAAACATCTCTATTTGGGAAGCATACACAACCATGATTAAGATTATATGCTTCCTAAACATCTCTTGATTGTGATGGAATAGGAAAAGTTCAAAATGATTACTTTCTCATAGCATTGTCCCTTGATGTGTATTGAGATGTTTGCTTCTAGCTTGAAAATCCACTTGTAAATTTTGATGTAGCTTGTAGGTCTTATAGAGGTCCTTTCTGGAGAGATTTTCCAATTGCAAATGGTTTCTTTAATCTCCTTGAAGAGTTACAAATGCTTTGAATTACTTTGATACCACTACAGGGGGGAGAAATCAACACCGCTATGCAGCTTTAGAAAGTTGTAGGCCATTACAAGTTGTTTTCTATAGTGAACCAAAGTCAATTTTAGCTCTAGCTCAAACTATAAATGTGGATAAATATTGAAGCTTTTAAAAAACAACGTAGGCACTCTCAGCTATTCAAGACACTTTAAACCACTTGATTTGGATACTCCAGCATGGAGAACCAACCTCTTCAAGATAGACTAGCTATCCTTGTTGTTGTCTCTGTATGTCTAGAGACACACGTTCATTATTTGTAACCTCACTCTGATCTCACTCAAATAAAAATCATGAAATTTATATCAAAATTAATAGGCTATATGAAAAATCACAAAACAAGTGAAATAACGTCAAATGGATATCAGAAGAACGAGTTACAACCAAAACAAAATCGTGCTAGAAACTAGCTCACTATTGAGAGAGGCAATGAGTGATGACTAACTACATAGAAGTATAAGCTAATAAAATGTCTAACTAATCAAGAGGCCTGCATCTAGCAACTTCCTCACACTCTAAACTTACTTAGGAAGAGAGTAGACATTGTGGATTTGTACTCATGACTTGGATTCATACATATATAGGCATTCAAAAGTGCTTCTACAATTTTTTTTTAATAAAAGGAAGTTTAGTCATAGCCTACTCTCCCAAGCTTGAGTTAATAAGATAACAATTATACAATGAATGGGATTAGTGCCCTTGATAAACCTTGTATCCCACAAAGCAGGGGTATAGCTCGAACTCTATGACATACCAAACCCGGTAGGATATCTAGGATTTTTCGAGAGACAGATGTTCTAAAGAGAGTTGTTGAGAAGTTTAATGATTTTTTTGAAGCCTTCGTGAGCGAACCACTTGCTTTTAATATTGTTGTTTTCCATGATACACATCCTATGGTGTTTGAAAGGAAGATTATTTTTACAACTACATATTCTTCTACCTAATAGATATAGGGATTTTTCAATCGACTACTCTTTCTTATGGCCATCAAAGTTGATCACACATCTTTCTTTCCATATCTTTGAGAGCACTTCCCCTCGGATGGCATTCCACAAACTAGAAGAGCAACTGATTGTTTATTGAAGTAATGCTTGTTTCCAAGTAATCTTCACATCTTTCTTTCCATATCTTCCAAAGCGCTTCCCCTATGATGGCATTTGTCACTCTCGCACAATGGAAAGTACCAACATGAGGAGCTTCACCTTGTAATTGTCAATCCGGGGAGATTTTAGGCTGATATCAAGATCAAGAGCGAATGATGTGCATGAAGAAGATGATTAGGAATGCAAGAGCATACACACACATGCATACACACACACAAACACTAGGAAAGTCACAATGGAGATCAATGGAAGGCAACAAAAGAACTCATAATCATATTCATCATCATCTAATTACAATAGCTCTTCTAGCTTTAGCTCATAGGTTCAATCATAAACTGACAACAACCTCAAAATGAGCTCTCTAGGTCTATTTATAGTTTTTGCATAGTTTTGATTGGTTTCACATCTAATGACTCGCATACTTAAAAAATAGGTTCTACCTCTAATTTAAACTATCTAACGGCTTCCAAAAATTACAAAAATTGGTGTGAGCTTTCTCTCTAGACTCCTCAAGCTCGAGGACTCCTCATCTTGCATGTAATGGAGTCGCATTCGTGATAATTGGTGTATGTACATATATTACATTGCTTAGTGTTAAAAATCAATGTTGCCAAGATGCAATCTTTTGAGTAGTTTTAAGTGCATCCTCTTCTTCTATGATGAGATCCAATACTCAAACCTCTGCCTTGAACACTTCCCTCCTCCTCATTTCTATCATCTCTGACAGAACCTGATTTAGCGTGAGTAATGTAGTTAGTGAGCAGGTTCGTTGCTAAGGTGTGTTCTGTAATGTGGGCACATATAATGTTCTGAATACATGATTCATTCACAAGCAAACAGGTGTAGCAAATGCGTTGGATGACTGATAAACACTTGTGAGTGATTTTCCCAGAAGTCGGTGGTGAACATTTCTTCAAACGTCTGCTTGTAGCAAGTGGGCATATACTTCAATTTGTAGTGCCAAGCATAGCATACCTTGAGAGAAGGTGTCGTGCTCATTGACACGATGAAAGGTCTTGAATACAATCTGCAGCATATCAAAAATCTTTACAGTCCTTTGAGTGAAATATCGATCATCGTGTGTATACATGGTAACCAATGGTGAATGGTGGCAATCATATAGCCAAGAGTCAGAGTATTATTTGTTGGAGGCACGAGATAGAAATAATTGAGCCAATCCCTGCATTGATGATTATTCTGAACCTTAATAGTCAATGCCTTCCAAGTACGTCTGTGCGAAATCGGTCCATAACACAGGTTGCCTCGCTCTGCTTCTGGTGAAACATCTTCGGGCTCAAATTGCATGGCGTGTGTGGGGCGCTTTTGAGTCTCTCTCTCAACTTGAAAATTATATTCCTCTAGCAAAAGGAAATATGGCTTCTACTGTAATTCACTGGACATTATATGTCTGCGGGGGGCAATAATAGCAAAATAGGGCGACTTTGAAATAACTTCTTTGAGATTTGCCGTCAGGTGGAGTTGCGTATCTACGCGAGCAGAGTGTGTCTTACCCAATTCTTCGATGGTCTTTAACCAAGCTAGCAGAGGCAATTCGTAGGTGTCCTATCCTTCAAGGGATGAGTGGCCGCCAACAACAGGTAAGGGTACACATTCTTCACCGAATGTTTCCTCCACAGGGATAGGTATCGTTTCCTCCGGTTCCGATAGATCAGGTGGTGACTCTGGTCTAGGGGGTTCCTTCATATTAGATACTTGAGTCTGTAACTCTTGTACTTTCATACGTAGCGTGGTCGATTCTTCCAAGAGAGCTCATGGTGCTACTTCTTGTACAATAGTGGGTCCCAAAGAATCTTTAAGCAACAAAGTTTTATTGGTGTCCTAAGGGTTCATCATTCTTCCTATAAACGATCATAGTCCTCAAGCACACATGCATGGTCTTCCAATAGGATCTACATGGGTTCGGGGGAGGGGGGGATGGCTTGAAAGCAAGATGGACTAAGAGGTGTATCCGGATTGTCCAATGTAGCTTCAAAATTATCGTGATTCTGCTGTTACAGACATTGATTTTCCTCCTTTGCAGCATTGAGGTGTCGACGAAGAAGCACCATATTGCGTGACAGTTGGGCATTTTGCATCGAGTAAACATCTAATTGTGATTCAACCTCCTTGACCCATTCCTAAACTTGAACTTCAAAATTTTTTTGCTGTGTTTGATATTTGGTTTCCAAGTTTTGATATTTTTTATTAAGCTCCTCATTCTGTAGGGTGAGTGCATCTAAGCGTACCTGTAACTCCTGTGTAGTCTGTTCTAGGGTGGAATGTTGTTGCTCAAGCGATGAATATTCTACATTAATTTGTTGTAGACACTGTATCATTTCTTGGATAGCAGCATCAACAGTGGATGAAGAAGATGATGCAAGGGTGGGGAATGCGACATGTGGGGTGGTTTGTAATGCAATGGGAGTGGGAGTAGGGGTAGGGATAGTGGATATAGTGGCAAGTGACAGGAGTGATGTGTGAATGGGTGACGTGTGAGATGTGCTACGTGGTGTGCTGGATGCATGTAATTATGCATCTGCTGAAGCGGTGGGTGCGATGTCCATGTCACTAGTGGAACTTTCAATGATTGCTATATGAAAGAGCGATGTCGGTGCGATGGTGCATGGTGGTGGGTGCAATTGTGTGGTGAGAGTTGAGTGAGGTGGTGTGCTTGGAGGCCATAAGAGGGGGGCTTGGGGGCAAAATTCCTGTGAGGGTCTTACAAATAGAAAAGGTGTAGACCGGAGTTGCAAAAAGGAGGTGAAAGAAGTATAGAAAGAGGTTGGCTATGTGGAGAGAGTAAAGGAGTATAAGGGGTTAGTGGTATGTGAGAAGCAATCATCAAAACTAGGCTAGAGATAGGGGGCCAAACAGAAACGGGGGATGAAATATGAACCTCACGGCTATCTACAACATCAGGGGAGGTCGGGGTTGGGACTAGTGAGAAGAGAGGGTTTCGCTAAGGGTATATACAGGGGAAGTGTCTTCCTCAGTCAAGTCAATCATGGAGGAACCCACAAGGGGGGCTGATGTGATGGGACTAGTAGGGATGGGAATGCATGTACCTAGGCATTTGAGAATGCCAACCCATCGAGGGTCGAACTTGGGTAAGGGCTTTCGTAACAAATATCGTAACGCTTCCGACATGCCGACAGATTTAACCAACTCATGCATAGCAGAGATAAAAGTTTCTTTGAAGCCGCCATCGACTAGTTCCTATTCTAAGATGGCTTCGCTTTGTTCTTCTGTTAATCTGGTTCATGCCCAAACTTATTCATGTTATTGTAGAGCCGTCAAATGGTGATGGTATAATCTGTTGCTTCAGCCTTTTCTTCTTCATACATGCTAGCTTCTCCTGAAACTTCAACATGTGCTTCCGATTGGTGTACTTCTTCCTCGCTAGCTTTGTTGAAGAATCACTCACAAATTTGACATACAGACAGACATAAAGACAAAGAGAAGCAGAAACAAAGTATTCAGGAAAATCAAAGCCTTAGTGAAGGGACAAATTCACGCTTGTAATATACAGTGTAGAAACTTCTAGAATTACGAGTTTTGAATCTCGGATTAAAATGTCTATAAGAGACTTCATAGAACCGGAAAGTATATGGGTGAGAGTGTTGATATATTTAGGTAGTGATGTGTGTGAACACACTAGGACCGCCGGGGCACTTTTTTCCCTCTTTAGGAGGTTTTCTTCCCCCGGCTTGTATATACGCCTATTGCCGTAATGGGCTACTTATCTTTGTACATTCTCTAGTAATACATTCACTATTGTGTGTTTGTGCTCCAAGCTTCTTCTTCCTCCTTGTGCTGTTCGCGTGCTTCCACAGACATCTATCTCCAACAATTGGTATCAGAGCAGGTCGTTGCTTCATCTAGGGCGCCGTCGACACTCCTCCATTTGCAGTCTCAGAATCGCATGAATTTTGGTGAGCATACTCAGCGTGTTTTCGAGATCAAAATAGCTTCGCGCTGTGGTGCCGAAATTGCGATCTGAGCTCGTTTCGGCCTCCGAATGCACTATCGTAGCGCTTGTGCAGGCTATTTTGTCTTTTTGTGTCAAAGGTATATACCAGTTTCTATTTGCCAGTTTAAGTGTCTCAAAGTCCGTCCATGGATGAAAGCAGTGATGTATTCCGTATGTTGGCTGTTGAGAATAAGTTGGATGGTACCAACTACCCATTATGGGCTTAAATGATGCGACATGTTTTGGTTGCAAAAGGATTGTGGAACATTGTGCAGGGTGTTGAAAGACGTCCTGTTACACCTGTAACGACAGGTACTGCAAATACAGGTGCTAGAGCTGATGAAGATGGTGTCGAAGATGATATTCCGTAGATTCTTGTTCGTGCTGTTGTATCTGTTGCACCTACTGCAGAGAAAATTCATTGGGATGGCAGAGATGCCCAGGCACATGCATTGATAGCTTTGTCTGTCAAACGTGCCATTATTCCTCATATTCGCTCTTGCAGAACAGCTAGGGATGCTTGGGATACACTTACCACATTGTACCAAGCTAGGAATGAGGCTCGTGTTGCTTACCTCCGAAAACAGTTGGAGAGTGAGCAGGTGATTCTATGGACAGTTTCCTAACGAAGATCAAAGATTTGAAGGAACAGTTGTTTTCTGTTGATGAGGTTATACCAGATAGCTCACTTGTGCAGACCGTTCTGAATGGTCTTCCTGATTCATATCAGAGTTTTGCCTCTACTCTTCGGTTGATGATGAAAGGCAATCCAAATGCCTTGTCATTTGAGGAGTTAGTCTCTGTTCTGTTGCAGGAAGATCAGTCCAGGCAAAACAGGTCCATTATGCGTGTTGCAGATCAAGCTTTCCTGGCTAGTCAGAAGGGCAAAGGAAAATGGGGCTCTTCTACTAGTAAGCAGAAATTTGCAAATGCTGCACAATCGAAGAACCAGGATAAAGATGAGAAGAAATCAGAAAAGCAGAAATTGTTTTGCAAGTACTGTAAAGGAAATGATCATATCATAAAGAACTGTCCAAAACTGGCTGCTAAAGAGGCAAAGAAGAAAGAGGCTGGAATGGTTGTTGCAGAGGCCTCTACACCAAAAACAGAGTCTGCAAATCTTGTGCAGGAAGAAGAATGGGCGTTTACTACTATCTGCAGTTTTGACCCATCTTCTCATGATCAGTGCATGTCTACAGTAGACTCAGATGTTTGGTACTTTGGCAGTGGGGCGACCAAACATATTACCTCGCAGCGCAGTTTCTTCTCTTCACTCGAGCCTGCCCCTACAGGGAATACTGTTACATTCGCCAACAACTCCTCTTATCCTGTTATGGGAGTTGGTAAGATCATTTTGACTACTGCTGATGGTAGTTCTTTCACTTTGTGAGATGCTTTATTTGTGCCAGGGATCAAAAAGAACCTGTTATCATGTTCTGCATTAGCCAAGATTGGCTTGGTTGTGAAATTTGTTGATGACAGGTGTACAATTCATGATCTCTCAAATGGCGATGTGATTATTGCTTCTGGCATTTTATGTCGTGGGCTGTATAAGCTCATAGACTATGAAAGATCTGTGAATGATTCGGCATGTGCAATTCATGATTCTCAGGCTATGTCAGATGCAAAGCTTTGGCATGCACGCTTTGGTCATCTGAATTTTGCTAGTTTGCTACGCCTGCAAAAATCAGAAATGGTGTCCTCTTTGCCCAAACTTGAGGCACCTGGAAAACATGTTTGTGAGGGCTGTATTTTGGGCAAAATGCAACGTTCATCCTTTCCAAAAGATGGTTCAGTTCGGGCTACGCAGAAATTGCAGCTTGTACATAGTGAGGTTTGTGGTCCTATGCAGACACCCTCTTTTGGGAATTACCTTTACTTCGTGACTTTCATTGATAATTTTTCCAGGCATGCATGGGTATATCCACTCAAAGCAAAGTCCGAAGTGTTCATGTGCTTTAAACAGTTTTTGGTTATGGCTGAAAATCTGTCAGCATGTAAAATGGGCACCCTCCATTCTGATCGAGGGGGGGAATATATGTCAACTGATTTTAATGCATTTTTGGCTGAACGTGGGATAAAACACCAGTGTACAGTGTTGTATACACCTCAACAGAATGGAGTTGTTGAACGAAAGAACACGTCACTCATGGAGATGGCGAAGTGCATGGTCAAGAGTCAGGCTTTACCACATAATTTCTGGCTTGAGGCTGTCATGTGTGCAACATATGTACTGAACAGGTGTCCCACTAAAGCGCTGCAGTCTATCACTCCATATGAGGCTTGGCATGACCGTAAGCCATCTGTTGCTCATCTGCGTGTTTTGGTTGTTTGGCATATGCATTAGTGCCTGAACAACATCGTAGAAAATTGGATGATAAGGCAGTAAAATGTATTTTTGTTGGGTAAAGTTCTGAAAGTAAAGGCTATCGTCAGTATCATCCACAGACTAAACGCATTCTGGTTAGCTGTGATGTTGTCTTTGTGGAAGATGCTATTCAACCATTGCTTTCATGTACTAAGGAGACATCTGTTAGCTCTAAAGACATGTATGATACTTTGATGCCTCTTTTTACAGGTGGACAGTCTAGTGCTGGTCCTAATGAGGCAACTTCTCAGCCTTTGCAGGTTTCATATGATGATGCAGATCATTCCATTTCTGATGCAGATTTACATGATGCACTTGTTGACGAGAGAGATGATATTGAGCAGGCAAAAACTATGCCAAAATGGCTGGTGCAGACTTTGCGTGATAGCAAATTAGATGCACCTTTGTCATATCGATACTCGTTCAGGCTCTCATAGTGCCTCCTTTGCATCAGATTGCTATGCTATGGCCGCGTCTAATCTCTGTGATGAGAATGAGTCTGTTTCTTTTGATGAAGCACAGAATTCAAAAAATTGGATGGCTGCCATGCAATCTGAATATGATGCTATAATGAAGAATGGTACATGGTTTTTATGTGACTTGCCTCCTGGCAAGAAGGCCATTGGCACTAAGTGGGTATACAAGCTGAAGCGTAAACCTGATGGTACAATTGACAGGTATAAGGCTAGGCTTGTTGCAAAGGGTTATGCGCAGGAAAGAGGCATTGATTTTGATGAGACCTTTGCACCTACATGTCGTATGACTACTGTTCGGAGCATTTGTGCACTTGCAGCCCATCGTGGTTGGAATGTACATCAGTTGGACATTAAAACAACATTTCTGAATGGTGACTTGCATGAAGAAGTGTATGTTTTTTAGCCCCGTGGCTTTGTGCAAAAAGGGCATGAAAACCAGGTGTGCAGGTTAAAGAAGGCATTATATGGTTTAAAGCAAGCACCACGTGCTTGGTATGAGAAGATACATGCCTATCTAATTGCACATTGAGAACAGTCCAACTGAAAGCACCTTATATGTTAAGTGTGCCTACTGATGATTATAGAGGTCTTCTAACATCACTCTAGCTTAGTTTCTGTGGTGTAAGAGAATGCCGCAATAAGCGCTGCACCAACAGTGGTATCAGAGCATAAGGTTTACAAGTGGTATAAGAGCAATAAGATCCATAAGTGATATCAGAACAGAAAGGTTCTGAAGAGCAGAAAAGGTTTCTCCGAAGAAGAAACAGAAAGAGAATTTGAAGAATTCTCAGAAAGGAAGGTGAAAGCTGAGGTGATCAACAACAAACGGCGTCAAGAAACGTTCCGAAGTAATTCTCAAGGGTAAAGGTTTGTAAAAGGTAAAACCTTTTAACATTACACTCACCGAAAGTAACAGAAACAAGAAGATCATGGAAAATCATATCTCAATTGATAAATTGGACAGAGATAATTATCCCGCATGGGTAATGTGAATGGAAGCTTTACTTATGAGTAAGACTTAATCAAATATGTGACAGGAGAAGAAAAGAAGTCGATTTTTGAAGACGACAGTCAACCGAAGAAAGAAGAGTTAGAAGCCTTGAAGCTGTGCCAGAAGAAAGATGCAACGGCAAGAGCTTATGTTTACAATACCATTACAGATCATCTATTATTGCACATTAGAGGTCTGGAGAAAGCAGAAGACATATGGAGAGCGTTGGAAGATCACTTCCAAAATACTACGAAAGCTCGAAAGGCTAGCTTATGGTCTGAGTTCACAACATTCAAGAAAAAGCAAAGTCAAAGCATTAGTGATTATGTCACTAGGATGAAGGACTTGACATACAGTCTTGGATTGATTGGTGAAGATATCGAAGACCACAGGTTAATAGCACAAGTGCTTGCAAGTCTGAGAGGAGATGAAAGGTGGAAATCTTTCGTACTCTCAACTAAAGTGTCTTTAAATCATTTTGTACCAGATTTAAATCAGTTGCTTGGACTAATGCTAACGTTTGAGCAAGATTTGAAGACAAATGGAGATAACGGACATAGTTCGGCTATGTACGCAAAGAATAAGAAGAAAGGTGATGAAGGTAAAGAAAAAGATGAAGAAGAAATGACTGCTCAAGCAAATTTTGCAAAAGGACGAGGTAACGTCAGGAAAAAAGGTAAAGGAAGAGGTAACAAGAAAGCTTGCTGGATCTGTGGATTAAGTAATCATTTGGCTCATGATTGATGGCATAATTCACAAGGATCGAACCAAGATCAGAACAATAATAGCAGAGGCAGAAGCGAAAGATATCAAAGAGGAAGACAAAGCCAAAGAGGCGGATATGGTAGAGGTGGAGCAAGAAGTTGGGGACAGAATCAGTCTCACAACACTACCTACTACAATTATGCGAATGATATGTAGAATGACAGTCATACAACGTTGATGATGAACTCAATAAGTAGATCAGAAAATGAAGACCTCAAGGTATTCTATATTGACTCTGGTTTTTCGAATCATTTGTCAGGAAATATAGAATTGTTATCAAAACTTGAAGGAGGTATTTCAAATCATACAGTGCAGATAGGTGATAACACAAAACATAATGTAAGGTCAATTGGAAAAGTAAAATGTAAGAATGGAGCGGACCTACTAACAAATGTATTTTGTATGTTCCAACAATCCCAAAGAATCTGATCAGTGTGGGTCAGATAGTAGAAAAAGGTTTTCAAGTCAGGTTTACAAATGAAGGAGTATTTGTTGAAGATCCAGAGAAAGGATACAAACAAATTGTCCATGGTAAAAAGGAAGGCAGACTTTTTACTCTTAAAGTACAAGGGAATGTTGGTCAAGCCTTAATCACACATGGTGATGAAGTGTTTATAGAATTGGACCTCTGGCATAAGAGGTTAGGACATTTTAATGAAACAGGAATCAAAACTATGGTGGAAAAACAATACGTGAAATGATTACCAAATATGAAGAATCAACATATGATTCACAAGTGTGAAGCATGACAGATGGGAAAAGCCCACATGTTACCATTTTAGAAAGATGGTTACAAACACGATGGTGTGCTAGAACTCATACATACAGATGTATGGGGACCAACAAAAGAAGGATCTATCAGTGGCTCAAGGTATTATGTTCTTTTTATTGATGATGCAACGAGATGGATAACTCTTTATGTTTTGAAAGAGAAATCAAAAGTATTTGAAGCTTTCAAGCATTTTCATGCATATGCTAAAAGACTTACAGGACAAAAACTCAAAAGACTAAGGTCTCATGGAGGAGGAGAATATTTTTCTCGAGAGTTCAATGATTATCTGTGGAATGCACATATCAAAAGAGAAATAACTTGCAGGTATACACCGCAACAAAATGGAGTAGTAGAAAGAAGAAACCGAACTCTAGTTGAGTTTGCAAGAGCAATGCTAAAGAAGAAGAATTGTCCAAATTATCTTTGGGCTAAGGCTGTAAATACAGCTACATATCTAGTAAATAGATTACCATGTACAACTTTAAATGGGATGACCCCTTATGAAGCTTG
Source organism: Ceratopteris richardii (assembly GCA_020310875.1). Lineage (NCBI taxonomy): Eukaryota > Viridiplantae > Streptophyta > Polypodiopsida > Polypodiales > Pteridaceae > Ceratopteris > Ceratopteris richardii. The sequence goes on along the minus strand of CM035438.1, from coordinate 147,630,973 downwards.
GTGGGGCAAGAAACTAACACTTGATCATTTTAAAGTGTTTGGATCAGTTGCTTATGCTTATGTATCATCACAACTAAGACATAAGATTGAACCAAAAGCTGAGAAATATGTGTTCATCAGATATGATGAAAAGCAGATGGGTTACAGGTTATGGAGTCCTCTAACCAAACAGTTTACTGTTTCTAGAGATGTGACATTTGATGAAGGAAAGAGCTGGTATACAGATAAAGAGCATAGTGTTGAAACACTTGAAGAAGAGATAAGAAGAAATGAAAAAGGTAAATCACATATGCAGGTAAATGGAGATGAAGATCATATGCAGGCAAGTACACCCAGGATCGGATCAGGTATGAGAAATGAAGATGGACTGAGATTTGATGAAGATGTGTATTCAGATACACATGAAGAGTCTGAACCAAGAAGGTCAAACAGATTAAGGAAACAACCAACAAGGTATTCCTATGACACTTCTTATTTGACTCAGAAAAACTATGCTTACTTAGTAAAGGAAGATGAAGAACCTCAGAATTAGGGTGAAGCAAAAGGTAAGAAACAATGGCAAGAAGCAATGAAGGAAGAGTATAATGCACTATAGGAGAACAAGACTTGGGAACTTGTTCCAAAACCAAATGGTAAGAAAGTGATTGGAAATAAATGGGTTTACAAAGTTAAGAAACTTGCAGATGGAAGGATAGCCAGATACAAAGCTAGACTGGTGGTCAAAGGCTATGCTCAGACACATGGCATAGATTATGATGAGACGTTTAGTCCGGTGGCAAAGATGTCAACCATAAGGACATTGATTGCTATAGCAACATCAAAAGGATGGAAGCTAAGTCAACTGGATATAAAGAATGCATTTTTGAATGGATATATATAAGATGAGTTTTATATGGAACAACCTGAAGGGTTTGTAAGTTCCAGTTACCAAAACCATGTTTGCAGATTAAGAAGAGCTCTCTATGGATTGAAGCAAGCTCCAAGAGCTTGGAATTACAGATTTGTGAAGTATCTCAATGACCTTGGATACCAAAGTTCAAAGGCAGATGCAAGTCTACTCATCAAGAGAACAGATGAAGGTATGATCTACATTTGTATTTATGTAGATGACATAATAATCACAGGAACCTTAGATGAAGGAATCAAAGAGGTAAAGAGACTACTTGAAAAGGAGTTCAAGATCAGTGATCTAGGAAAGTTTTCATACTTTCTTGGAATGGAAGTTACATATACAGATCATGGTATATATGTTTCGCAAGAGAGGTATCTCCTAAACTTACTGAAGAAGTTTAACATGGAGAATTGCAGAGAAGCTTCAAGATCGCTTGAAGTAAATCATAAACTCAGTAGATATGGTGGTGCAGAGTTTAAAGATATGAGGAAGTATTAGTCGTTAGTGGGAAGCTTAATTTATGCTACACTAACAAGACCTGATATCAGTTATGTAGTGGGAGTTCTCTCACAGTTCATGCATTGTCTGAAGGATCAACATTGGATTGCAGGACAAAGAGTTCTTAGATATATCAAAAGAACTATAAAAGAAGGATTATATTATCCTTATACGTCAGATATAAAGCTGAGAGCATACAGTGACTAAAACCGGGCAGGAAGTCAAGATGACAGAAGATCAACACATGGGTATATGATATACCTAGGAGATAAGCTTATAAGTTGGTGTTCAAAGAAGCAACACAGAGTGGCTTTATTGTCAACTGAAGCAGAATATAAAGGACTTGTGGAAGCAGCTAAAGAAGTGATATGGATGCCGACCTTGTTCAAAAGCATGGGTATTGATCAAGGTATACCTATCATACATGGAGATAATATGAGCTCATTATATCTTGCAGCAAATCTAGTATTTCATGCAAGAACAAAACACATAGAGATTCAATATCATTTCCTGAGGGAAAAGTTAATGGAGAAGGAGATTGAAATAGTATTCACTCCTACGAAAGATCAGATAGCAGATATTCTGACAAAGAGCTTGGATGGAGTAAAGACAAGCAGATTCAAAGAAATGGCAGGAATAAAGGAAAGAAGGATATATGAAAGACCGGAAGGTGCAAATTAGTGATTGAGGGGGAGCTGTTGAAGAATCACTCACAAATTTGACATACAGACAGACATAAAGACAAAGAGAAGCAGAAACAAAGTATTCAGGAAAATCAAAGCCTTAGTGAAGGGACAAATTCACGCTTGTAATATACAGTGTAGAAACTTCCAGAATTACGAGTTTTGAATCTCGGATTAAAATGTATATAAGAGAGTTCATAGAACTGGAAAGTATATGTGTGAGAGGAGCGCATATAGAAGAGAATATGAGAGATATAGAAGACACCAGAGATTGCGTATGTAGAGATGAATAATAGAACCTGAACTGTCGGGTATTCATCTAAGAGAGATGGTAAGGAATAACTACTCAGAGTAGGAGAGTTTTCCATAGCTATGAGCAAAGTGAGGCAAAGCTATTTTTGTACACATCGTCTCTAATAGAAACACATGTTCATGTGGAAGAAACTTGTGCGCATTCCCTATGTGAAGAAATCTGAGAATTTTCATGTTACTATGAAAAGTTAGTTAACAGTTACAGTTTTCTCAGTAAACGTTTTCCGGTACTTCTATGAGTTAGATCTCGAAGTACAGTATAAAGTTTTTTATGAGAGATAGCTTACCTTGAAGCTACGAGTCTCTACTATTAAAACTGATCAAAAGATTTCTGTAAAACGGGACTTCTACACAGTACAAAGTCTGATCGTAAAAAGGCATCCACAACTGGTGAAGTTTTTCCTTAAACTTCAGAGAGAGTTCATTTAGTGAAGGAAGTTCAGATATTACTTCTTTATTTCATCAACAATCATTTGAAGTAACTATAAACAGAATTGCAGTTGATTCCGATAACATTCCGGTGAAATTACGGTGAGATTCCGGTGACAGTTCGGTGAAGTTCCGGTGGAATTTTGGTGAGTTAAAAACTCGATTTTGGCATAGTTAAGTGACGAAAAGATTATTTAACTGTAAGCAAATGCAGTAGTGTAAAGTCTGAAGTAAATCAGTTCAAAATTGAAGCTTGAAGAAAACACGAAGCTTTTTGTAAAGTGAATTTTTAGTTTTCACTAATTACAGTTATAAAAATTTCAGTTTCAGAAAGTTTTCTAAGCTACTGATGATTATAGAGGTGTTCTAACATCACTCTAGCTTAGTTTCTATGGTGTAAGTGAATTCCGCAATAAGCGTTGCACCAACAAGCTTCACTATCAGTGTCGCCTTCATCGGTTACTGTGCGGTTGTCGTCTTCATTTTCAGAGTTGGCATTCTCTCCCTCTGATGGTCTAGTGGGGTAAGCCGAGCATTCAAATTTTTGAGAGATGACATGGGTATCGGAAAGCTGAAAATCAATAGACAATACGTTTGGGATCTCAACATCAAACATAGTATTGATGTCCTCAGTGCCCAAGCTTGTAACTGGGAATGAAGGAATCAGAGACGAATGTAGAAGTTGCTACAAGAGCTTCTATAGTCATGGTGGCCATAGTGGTAATGGTAGTAGGCACGGTGGTCTCTGTTTGTGAAACTTCATGGAGTGTGGCAGAACAGCTCAGGTGAACGCAGAGAGGGGGAATCGTTTGTTGGGGTTGAACTAGAGATCCTTGAGGCGAGGTTTCAGGTGTGGGCTGAGGTGATGGTGACACTGACACTTGTAGGCACGGAATGGTGCCACGCATGCACTTGGCTTGACGGGGTTTGGGGGCTCTCGTGGTCTTCTTGGAGCCTTTATATTGTTTAAATTGCTCACCTCGTAGGGCTCTCTCTATAGTAATGTCATAGGCCAGACACATGTATATGATGCGTGTGAGAGCACAACATCCATGAACGACCTTCTTCTTCTCCCATCGATGTCCGGCCAATAAAAGTTGATCCTGAATATAGGTGGAAATATCAATTGACTGAGGCCCTGTGGTGGCCAAAAACAAACCAAACCAAAGATGCTTGTGTGGGATCATGAATCATTCCTGTGTAGGGAAGGCAAAGTGTTGTAGACAGATTTTGAGTGGAGTGGTTAACTGAGGGGTGATGGCATAGATGACGGGCCATTTATCAACATCGCTTCACTTCATTGTTTCTCGGATGAGATGCTCCTTCTCTATAGGCATATGGGTGCCGTGAATCTTAAGCATAGTCTTGATTAAGTCTAGAGACAATGTAAACTTCTTGAAAGTTGGGTCATTCACCAAGGATTGTAATATGAAGACATGGTCCAATTCCTTGCACTCCTGCTCTCTAATAGAAGCCACCAAATAATAACACTGATAAATATCCGGTTTCAGGAGTTCCACACTGAAATAATTTGCAAATCTTGCCCTCTGCCATATAGGTTGGAGATCTTCTCTATTCCAGATATTCTCGAACTCTTGTGAAAAGAATTGGTAGCATCTCCACATGTTTGCAGCATATGTCAGATTAGCTTCATATATGAATTTTGCATCTCCCAGGGGCCCTACAAGCCCTTGGAACCAGTGTGCCTTGTTGCTTAACCTTTCTGTCTATCCTTGAGGAGGGTCCTCAATGGGCATCGGTCCAATAGAACCCTGGAACTCCACCGAGATAGCCTTAGGCAAAGCCTCAAATGGAAGTGCCGAGAAATCCACAATTGGTCGCCTGAGCGTCGCGCTGGCAGAATTTTCCACTTGCATGATGGAAAGCTAGTGTTGCGGACCTAATCTGAAGTAAAGAGGAAAACACATTAGTCATGGAAAATAATTAAGATCCCAAGAAGATGAGACCTCCATTCCTTTCCACCACCAACATGCTTCTTGTGTAGTGTGTGATTTTAACGATGTGAGAAGTGAATTGGGATAGGTGTGTGCTTTGAGTGGGAGTGTGTAAGATGCATGGTGTTACAATTGATTTCGAATGAGTACTACCTATAGAGTTAGTGTATGTTACAAGTATAATGGTGATATGAAGTTGTCTAACTGGGTCTGCATGGAGTGTTCTTAAAAATGTTAGTTTCATTAAGTCGATGGTAAGGATGAGCTGGGTCAAGAGTCATCGTGATTACAAAAGGCTTAGGGATCCATTTTCATGTCACATGGGGGGTTAGAAGAGATGAAGTGTAATTTACAAAAGAAGGTGTGTAGGGTTTCCTAGTGGTCTCAGAAAAGGTCTTCTTAGAGCTGACTAAGGTTGAAGTATAAACTAAGCACTTTCTAGGTACCCAGAGCTGGCGAGACTTGGACTGAGATGTCACCACGGATTTGGGCACCCAAATTTTCTGAATGTGTTGCCTTGATCGAAATTGATAGGGCTACCAAAGATCTGGATTGTTTGACTTACTAGGCACAATCGCCTTGTGTATCCACCTCGGTTGAGGATATGCCTGAGTGGACTATCTAACGAACCACTATGATGTGCTGCACCAATGAGTATGTGAATGATGTGACAAGGTGGCTTGTCGAGGGTGAGATATCGTATCCACACACTGTTTTGGAAAAGAAGGGAGATCCACTACACTTTCACCTAGAAATGGTGACTATTGACATTCATATGAAGATTGAGTCTTATGCTGCCATACTTGTCGGATTCCTGTTTGTCTACCCAATTTCAACTCTTGGATGGGTGATAATTCCTGTATGGGTTTGGTAGGGTGTGTTGACGCACACAAAGTTGGGGGAAATTTTGTTACATCCAACACCTCTCTATGTCGACTTTGGAAGGGCATTTCATGATACTGTCCTACAAGTTCCAACTACATCACAGTTCTGTGAAGATTTAAACTCATCGAGTAATGGTATAACCATTCTTGGCCTAGGATCATAGGTTCTATTAGATCGTCGTCATGACAAACCAACAATTTTATCATCAAGGCCACGTTTTCTATGGAGATGGGTAGCTCGATGTTGGCAGCAGCCAGAGACATAGAAGACGCGGAAGCATGTAAAGACAGAGCAGGGAGCCAGTCGAATCAATTTTTCAAAGATTATGTTTTATAAATATTCTTCAAAAACCTCCAACAGTGATTTTCATCACTATTGTAACATATGTAACATAGAAAAACCCTTTTTGTAATCCATAGCTCCATTTTGTGCAAGCCGAGGAGTCCTCGAGCTTGAGGAGCTTAGGTAGAATGAGCGTATCAATTTTGGTTATTTTTAGACACCGTTTACCCCTTCAAATAGCACTTAGGACCTATTTTTTAACTATGCCGGTCACTAGATGTGAAACCGGTCAAACTAGTCTAGAAACTATAAAAAGAGCTAGAGAGCTCATTTTTGAGGTTACTTAGTGTTAGCTTGTTTAGTAGAGAAGAGCTTAGAGCTACTTTGAGTTGTAAGTGTGTTCTTGAGCAATAGAGTTGATTTCTCACCTTCCATTGTGTCTTGCTTGTCTCTTCGTAGTGTGTGTGTATGTGTGTGTGCATCTCTATGCTTCTCACCTTCACTCTCACTTCATCTCACATTCATGATCTTCATATCACTCCTATCTCTTCCGCGGATTGACATTAAGGAGGTGGAGCTTCTTAACGTGGTTCTCACCATTGTGCTAGAGCAACACCGAATTTGGCGCCGTTGCCGGGGATCGAGTTTAGGACGAATGTGTGATGGTAAAGAATATAGCAAGAAGTGGTGTTGGAAGGTAAAAATTTCTGTTTTTGTTGTTGTTTTTACTTAGTTTTTAGTGTTTTTCACCTCCCCCACACTCCATCTTCATCACCACATCATCATCTTCATTTCCAAAAAAATAAGAAAATTCACCATATCCACCCATTCTCCTCATTTCCCCTCATTTGTGCATGTGCGAGAGAGAGAGAGAGCTTTTGTGCTTGTGTGTACTTGTGTGTTTTTGAGTTTTCTTGCAGGTACAGAGCTCCAAAGCATCAGGAAAGCTGCAGAAAGGTAAGAAATGTACTCTCTGTTAGAAATTGCCGACTGTGTCAGACCATCGCGATGGTCTACAAAGTTCCGAATTTGAGATAGGCGACCACACCAGCGTGTAGAGCACACTTGCACACATAGGAATCCACAAATGCATCTTGAAAATTTGCATTTTGGTGGACCATCGCGATTGGCTCAGACCATCGTGATTGTGTCACACCGTCGCGATTGGCTCATGCCATCGCGACAGCTCGGCCGGACCATCGTGACGGTCTCACACCATCGCGACGGCTCACTTGAGCCATCGCGACGGTTCACTTGGACCATCGCGACGATCCCATCGACCCCACGCCATCGCGATTGGCCCATGCCATCGCATCGATAGTGCCACATGTCAATTTAGACCATCGCGATTGCTCACTAGCCACGCCATCGCGACAAGACCCTTACACCATCGCGACAGCTCAAAATTTGGACCATCGCGATTGGCTCACGCCATCGCATCGGTGACCATCGCGACGGTTCACGTTGACCGTTGACTGATGCCATCGCGATTGTTCACTCAATCGGACCATCGCGACGCCCCACCCCGACCATCGTGATTGCTCACATTTAGACCATTGTGACCGTGCACTTCAGACCATCGCGACGGTTCATGCACACGCCATCGCGACGGTTCGCCTGGACCATCGCGACGGTCCCAGACCATCGCGATCATCTCAGACCATCGCGATTGCTCACCCAAACGCAAATTTTAGGGTTTGATTTTTGAGCAATTTTGGGGCTATTTTTTGAAAATTTTTGGATCACTGCACTCATAGGAGATCCCTTAGCTCATATTTGAAGAAAAACTTGTTTGTGAATTTTCACCCCTCAGGGCCTGAACGGTCATATCTTTTTCATCCGAAGTCCATTTTTTGAGCTTTATAGCTCGTTAGAAAGCTCTCTACGGGACCTAGTGTGGGACTAGAAAGCCAGGGGGCAATCATTGAAATTTTGGGCAAAAGGGAAAGGATCTTAAAAAAGTGTATATACTCAAGTGCTTGATCATCCATTGTGAATTGGTCTAAACATTGAATTTTGGCAGGTCTAGCAAGGTCAAGCAAGGGCAATCAAGGCAAGGCAGTGAAGGGCATAAAGCTTAGGAGGTGCGGCTTCTTGGGCAATCAAAGAAACCAGAAAAGCTGACTCGAGGTTGGAAGATTACTCAACCCCCTCAATCAATTCTTAGCTTAGGCTAAACGGTAGCTTTGTGGATT
>CM035438.1:147002842-147017842 GCA_020310875.1 Ceratopteris richardii | reverse complement strand
GCATGTGGGGATACCCATGAAAGTGGTGGGGGGTGTATGGAGTGCGATATCTATGATAGTCTATATGCAAAAGGGTAGTACAACAACCATGAGAATGCATCTAAAACGACTAAAACGACTAACTAGCTCCATCCTGTGCTAGTGGGTGGGATGTAATATGTGATACATAGGTGGAGGTGGAGTCAGGGCCACCCTGATGGCTGCAACGGGATCGGCCATCATCAGGGATCGTCTCTCCTCCATGGCGCGATGGTCACAAGCCTGGATCTCCGCAATCTGGTGTCGGTGAAGTCTCGGGGCCCGATATCCTATAGCACGGGGTCGTCTCCTAGCTCGAGATATCTGAGCCTGCTGAAGAGTCACCCCGCTCGGTGTGTGGGCTGAGGGGGGGAGGGCTGCAGCACGTCGTGGAATAAAGAAGTCAGTGAGCTGACTCTGTCTCCCTCCTGTATGGAGTGCTACAGTAGGCTGGAGTAGGGAATCTCTGTGACTCTGTATCTCTAGTAAGAATCGCCCGAGCTGTCGCTGGTCTCTAGAGTCCATGATCTCTCGGAGGGTGGGCTGCCCTGCAAACAGAGTCTCGTATCTGCCTCTGATGCCATCATATGCGCTACATCTGCATACAAAGTGCTCCTCATCCTCCATCTCTACTCTGCATACTCTGCATATCCGCTCCTCTCTGGGAATGTCTGCGGCTCTGCCCGTCTCAATCTCGAGTCGGTGTGATGAGACTCTCAGCTTGCCAATCGCTACCCTCAAGCTATGAGGCATGTGAGTATCCATGTAGCGTGGTCGCTGGATGAAACCGTCAGCTAGTATGTCTATGAACTGGTCTCGATAGTGCGATAGTCTCGATCCCATGTGTGGTGTGTGCCATGTCTGACTAATGTAGAGCTGCCAGAGATCCTGTCTGAGCACAACATTCCTCTCACGACGAGAGAGGTGGATGTGAGGTGAGTCTGGGTCATACTGAAAAGGCGGCAATCTGTCCATATCAAGTCCATGACTATCAAACCAGACTCTAACGTGAGTGTACCAAGCTCTCTCATATCCTAACTCTGATATCTGTATAGATGCCTCAAGAGCTCTGTGTGTGAGTCTATCTGTAGGGAGGTCCCTAATCCTCTGAATAAAGCAGATAGTCTGGAATAGTGCCTCTACTGCCATGGGTGGTGCAGCTAGCTCTGCCCTGATGATGTCATGTGGCACCGACTGTTTCCCACGAAATAATCGCGAGATCATACGTACCTGTGGCCTCTCGATCGCACTCCACTGGGTGACTGTGAGACCTGGGGCCCAAACTGTCGCAGCATACATCATAGCTGGTCTGACCAGTGTGTCAAATAGCCAGCCCTTCGTGCGGGGCTCCTGGAAGTGTGCTTGGTGACATCTCCGCTCTAACATGGCTAAAGCTGCATATCCGCGTGTGAGTCTATCGGTGGCTGCCTGTCTCATGCTGAAGGGGCCAGGCAAGCTCGTGAATGTGACTCCGAGATAGACATAGGAAGTGACCACCTCAATCTGTCCACCACCAGCTCTGAATCCTGCTCCATTCCTCACCATGGGGGAGGTGTGGAAGATCATGACCTTGGTCTTGCCAAGGTTTACTGTCAAGCCCCTCTGTGTACAAAAGTCATCCAGGGCCTCAAGGTGGCGCTGTAATCCCTCGGGTGACTCTGAAATCAAGACAATGTCATCGGCATATAATAAAATGTGGACATGTGTACCTGCGAGGTCTGCACCCTCTCCTCCAGCTCGGAGAATGTAGTCCTCAATCTCGTCAATGTAGAGACCAAATAGAGTGGGAGAGAGTGGGCAGCCTTGCTTAACACCGATGGTGCTAGCAATGGCCTCAGACATACCTCCTGGACACCGTACCCTCCCAGTCACCTGCTCATAGAGTGCATAGATGGCCCAAATCATCCCTGATGGTACTCCCAAGCTCTGGAGGCGTTGGAAGAGCCTCTCTCGCGGCACTGTATCAAAAGCTTTGCGGAAGTCCACAAAGCAGCAATATAGCCTCTTCTTCCGCACCCTTGCCCCATCAATGAGGCAGCGCAGAATGAAGATGTGATCAATAGTAGAGAAAGCTCGTCGAAAACCTGCTTGGCCTCGTGCTCGTAGCCCCTCAGTCTCTGCATATGAACTGAGCTCTGCCTCAAGTATGGCACCGTATAGTTTGGCCATGGTGTGGCCAATCATGATGGTCCTGTAGTTCCCTGGATCCAGGGTGTCGCCAGATTTGTGGATAGGCACAATGGTGTGCCTAGTCCACTCCTCTGGGAAGCCCTCTCCTATAGCCTGGTTGAAGACATGTGCAATCAACGGGGCTATAGTGGAGGCTGCATATATGAGATGCTCGCTCTGCAATCCTGCGTGGTCTGTCGAACGTCCATGTCGAAGTCGTCGTATGGCCCTCTCAACCATCTTTGCTGTGAAGAGAGAAGAACTAGTAGGGCGAGGCTCAAGTGGCTGGGGAATGGGAAGCTGCCTGGGTACCTCATATAACCTCTGAGCATAATCATGCCATGTGTGTGGGTCTCCAATAGGTGTGGTCGGGCGTGGCTCTCGTAGGCTGCGCCATGCTGCAGCACTGTCCATACTCATAAAGAGATGGTATAGCTCAAGCTCCTTTGCCTCCTCAAAGGCTCGCCTCTTTCGACGTGTGAGAGTCTTCATCTGTCCCTTGGCCTCTCTCTCTGTGATCTCTCCCAATGCTCGCTGAGCTCGTAGTCGGCGGTAAAGATCTCTGCAATCCTCATCATACCAACGATGTTGTGGCATAGTCCCGGGAGGAGGTGTGTGACGAGAATGGATGGTGTGTGGGAAGGAGCTGATGGCTGATGTCTGAAGAACTGATGCTATCTGAGAGGTGAGTAGGGATAGTGGAGTGTCAGGATGAAGTAAGAGAAGACCCTGCTCGACTCGAGCCGCATATATGTGAGCTAGCTCGTGTGTGAAGTGGATGGTGGTGTGTGGGATGCGTGCTGCGGGTATGCGTGTAGGGGTGTCTCCCTTCATGGAGAGTGCGAGGTATGTGTGATCGGCCCCAATGGGTATGGGTGGGATGGTGAATGAGGTAAGTAGGTGGATGGCCTCTCTGGACCCCATGACGTAATCTACTGTACTTCCCCCGCCATCTGTGACTGAGTGTGGTATGCAAGTCAATCCTCCTGAGGTAGGCCACTGAGTCATCCCGTTATAGATAACGAGATTATGTCGAGAGCCTAGTCTGAGTAGGTGAGTGCCATAGTGAGTGTGTGTAGGGTCAGCTGAAGCTCGAGCTGTAGACTCATCCTCTATGGTATGTAGTATCTCCGGGTCTTCTGGGTCAAATATCTCACACTGATCATTGCCTGTCCTGGCATTGAAGTCTCCCATAAGGAAGACTTCCCCTAATGCAGAGTACTCTGTAATCTCTTCTGACAAGCAAGTGTATGGTGAGTCCTCCTCTCGATCTATGATAGCGAAACGCGAGCTAGAAGGAGCAAAGTAGCATAATGCTATGAAGATGATCCGCTCCTGCGAGAGCTGGAGTCGAATCCAAAGATATCTGGCCTGTGAATCACGTGCGACTATCTGTATCCTGCTCTGAAGTCCATCTCTAAAGAGTATGGCTACTCCTCCTGATCCTCGGGTGGTGTGCTGACGTGTACACTCTCTGTATGTGGACTCCCACTGAAAACCGTGGACACGAGGTAGGCCCCGGTCCGGGCTCTCATGTGTCTCTGTGAGCATAATGATGTCTTTGCCTTTGCGCACCTCTTCCAATCTCTCTGGGTGTGTCCATAGATCTCCATTGCAGTTCCAAACTGCAAGGTGTATCTCCTCGAGTGTCTCACAGGCCGCGAATCCCTATGGGATGGCCTTGCCATCAATGATGACACGACCATCTCTGTATGAAGCCTTCTTTCCTTCTTTGCGAGCTTGATGTACTCTCGGCATGCATGCACGACGGTGTGCTACCTGCATGGGTGTGAGATCATCGTCAAGGTAGATGGGGGGGCCATCAAGTGCTCTCAAAATCACCCTCTTGCGTAGGAAAGTAGATCTTATATCTTCGGAAGGGAAGTGTAGAATGAGAGCTCTCTTCTTCGTGGGGTCTCGTCCCGTTCTCCAAGACTTGATGAATGGGGGGGACTCCTCTTTGTAGCCGAGTATCTTGCATAGTGTCTTCCCATCGGACTCGGGGGTAGAGCCTTCTTTTTCTTCAATGCCCGTGATGCGTACATTGAGACGGCGGGCATGTCTCATCTTTTCTTCCTCAATAGTGGTGTGCACGATGAGGGCTTCTTCCTTTTGTGCTTTCTCTTTGGCTTCTTTTTTGATGTTCTTCTTCACTATGTCGATCCACCCTTCTTTGGTAGCTTCTAATTTGTTTTCCATGCTCTCGGTCAAGGATTTGGTGAGTTCTTCTTTGAGAGCTTCTGTCTTGTTCATATTAATCTCTCCTTCTTCGGGTGTAAGAGAGACCATTGAAGCTTTGAGGAGCTCCAATTCCTCTTTCATGTTTGCCCTCTCCTTAGCCCATTCTTCTTTCTCTTTCTGCCATGCTTCCCTCTCCTTATGATATGTTTCTACTTCCTTCTCGAGCTTTGAGAGGCGGCTGATGATGGCCGTGATAGTGGAGTCCACCATCTTCTTGTTTTCTTTGATAGCTATGGTCAGTTTGTCCTCCATTTTTGTCAAATCGTCCTTCTTAGCCGTAGCGCTCATTGCATTCGAAGATGAAAAAATGCTCAGAGTACTGAGCTTAAAGACTTGCGATGAAGACGGGAGCGCGCCCGATGCGCGATGGAGCAAGTACCTGCTCTACCTCCATGGTTCAGAGATTTAGGGTTTCGGGAGGCAACTCAGATTCAGTTATTAGTCCGGGGCAGGGACACTCTACCGACACTCTACCTACTCTACCTCCATGGTTCAGAGATTTAGGGTTTCGGGAGGCAACTCAGATTCAGTTATTAGTCCGGGGCAGGGACACTCTACCGACACTCTACCTACTCTACCTCCATGGTTCAGAGATTTAGGGTTTCGGGAGGCAACTCAGATTTAGGGTTTCGGGAGGCAACTCAGATTTAGGGTTTCTGTAACAAATGATTTAGGAAGAGGTACGAAGGGTTGCCTGACGTTGCCCCATGCTGACAAAGATTGCCCCTAATTTCTGATGCGATCTCTAGTTCCTGCCGCGAGCCCTAATTCTGACGCGAACCCTAATTTCTGACGCGAACGCTAATTTCTCGTGCAGAGATTTAGGGTTTCGGGAGGCAACTCAGATTTAGGGTTTCGAGAGGCAACTCAGATTTAGGGTTTCTGTAACAAATGATTTAGGAAGAGGTACGAAGGGTTGCCTGACGTTGCCCCATGCTGACAAAGATTGCCCCTAATTTCTGATGCGATCTCTAGTTCCTGCCGCGAGCCCTAATTCTGACGCGAACCCTAATTTCTGACGCGAACGCTAATTTCTCGTGCAGAGATTTAGGGTTTCGGGAGGCAACTCAGATTTAGGGTTTCGGGAGGCAATTCAGATTTAGGGTTTCTGTAACAAATGATTTAGGAAGAGGTACGAAGGGTTGCCTGACGTTGCCCCATGCTGACAAAGATTGCTCCTAATTTTTGATGCGATCTCTAGCTCCTGCCGCGAGCCCTAATTCTGACGCGAACCCTAATTTCTGACGCGAACGCTAATTTCTCGTGCAGAGATGGGCGTAGCATAGTAGAGATGGCGCAGCATGGCTACTAGGGTTTCGTGCAGCAGGGCGCGCGTGAGGCAGCAGCAGCAGCAGGGCGCGAGGCAGCAGCAGGGCGAGAGAGAGAGAGAGAGAGGGAGGGAGGGAGGGAGGGAGGGAGGGAGGGAGGGTGAGAGAGAGAGAGAGAGAGAGAGAGAGAGAGAGAGAGAGAGAGAGAGAGAGAGAGAGAGAGAGAGAGAGAGAGAGAGAGAGAGAGAGAGAGAGAGAGAGAGAGAGAGAGAGAGAGAGAGAGAGAGAGAGAGAGAGAGAGAGAGAGAGAGAGAGAGAGAGAGAGAGAGAGAGAGAGAGACTCACCATGCCTAAACCAAAGCAAAGTTGTTGGAAGTATGTGACTAGCCAAGGGAAGTTTGGATCGGGTGGGAGTGAGAGATGGACATGTAACCTATGTGGTTACAAAGGGGGTGGTGGGGCAGATCGTATCAAAGCCCACCTTGCCAAATTTAGTGGCTTGGGCATTTCAACATGCAAGAAGCCTATGCCAGCTGATATCAAGGATGAGCTCCTTGAGTGGGTAGCTCAAAGGGAAGCTAGAAAGTATCCACAGAGCTCTCGGCCCACCTCCCCCTCTATTAGCTCTAGTTATCCTCCTCCACACGATGCTCCAGCACATCAGACTCATATGGGATCCTCTAGTGGAGGGAATGATGAGCATGGACATGATACCGTCGATCTTGAGGGTGACACTCAGCCACCGGTGAAGGCACCTAGAGGATCACTTTCTTCGGCATCCGTACGTGCGGGTTTTCAGAGGCAGCGGGAGCTTGAGGCCAAACAAGGTATAATGAAGCTTTTCATACAGTGTGGCCTCTCTTTTAATGTTGCACGCACACCCGCATGGAAGGAAGCCATGGAGTTACTGAGCACATTAGGATATCGATGGAGCGGTCCTTCATATGAGGAGTTGAGGACTAGTGAGCTACGCAAAACAAAAGATATAGTGGAGAAGCAGTTAGAGCCGATGATGGGCACATGGTGCATTGTTGCAAAGGCACTATGTTCCTTCGCGCCATCGATGCATCAGAGCCTGGACTTACAGTGACAGGTATGTATAGGTGAAATTTCAAGTTTTAATTTTAAGATACGCATTTGAATTTTGCATATGCTATATATATGTATTATGTATGTAGTATGTACTATGTACTATGTACATGGCTGATTTGGTGTAATTTTTGTGTCACAGGTCAGTTTATATATGGTCATATCCGCCAGGCTATTATGGATGTCGGTCAAAAGAATGTTGTGCAAGTCATTACCGACAATGGAAGTAATTGTGTGGCCATGGGTAGATTGTTAGAGGAAGAGTTTCCCTCCATTGTGTGGACCCCATGTGCCGCACATAGCATTGATCTTTTGATAGAGGATCTTGGAAAGATCCCTTGGATTCATTCTATTTTTTCCACCTGCCATAAGGTGGTCTCTTTGTTCACAAAGAGACCAAAACTATTAGCTATTTTCAGATCATACAGTGAGTTGGATATCCTAAAGCCTGCGAAGACCAGATTTGCTTACATGTGCATAGTGATGGAGAGACTACTTCGGGTGCGGCAGGCTTTGATGCAGACAGTTGTGTCTACAGAGTGGACTGCCTGGGATGGACACACTACCCCGAGAGCAGATTTTGTACGGATTACATGCTTGTCGGATTCATTTTGGAGGGATGTAGAGGCACTTGTGCATGCCATACATCCATTATATTCTGTCCTTCGCATCGTTGATATGGAGGGGAGTACATTGGGACTCGTCTATGAGTTCATGGATCGAGTTGGCGAGTCCCTTTCACGTTGCCCACATTTGACATTGGACAGGTATTTATTAAGTTATTACTTATTACTTTGAATTTTTGACACTTAAAATTCTTATTATCTTAAAAATTAGTCTCTAAAATTTATAATTTCTTTGTTTATAGGATTGAGCAGCTTAAGGCTGTGTGGAGGGATCGATGGGATTGGTTTCATCGCCCGATCCATGGGATGGCACACTTATTGCATCCCTTATGGAGATCTCAGCAGGCCATCGTGGATGAGGAGCTCTTGAGTGCATGGAACACATATGTATATAGGCTTTATCGAGCTGATGTAGAGTTGCGACTTCAGTTGGAGAGACAGCTCTTGGTATTCCAAAATGGTGGTGGCCATTTTGGAAAGGATACGGCTTGTTTGAGATCTGCTCAATTGCGGCCAGTATCATGGTGGGAGATGTATGGTGCTAGTGCTCCTCAGTTGGTAAGTACTAAGTCAAAAGTCTTTAGTGTACTGTGTGACATGTGATAAATATGTATTATGATTTATGTACTAATTATTTTTTGAATTATGTTGTAATGCAGAGAGAGTTAGCTATTCGTATCCTTTCACAGGACTGCAGCGTAAGTCCTTGTGAAAGGAATTGGAGCACATGGGCCCTCTTCCATACAAAGAAGAGGAACAGATTATCTACAGCGCAGTTGGAGCGGCTAGTTTATTGCCACTGCAACTTGCGTATCTTGGAGAGCGGCGGACATAGAGGAGATGTGAGGGAGGTCAACGTGGACACAGTAGATATAGAGAAAGTCAGAGATATTCCAGATATTCCAGATATTCCTTCAGAGGATCTGGACTTATATACTATGCTGTACCATGAGTTGACCTTACCTCAGCATGATACCAGATCATCTCGGAGCCGCAGAGGACCTAGTGGTAGTGGTGATGCATCCACTAGTAGCCGACCACATACCACTACTACTAGGGAGGATGATGATGATGAGAGTGATGATTTGTCATCTGACACCATGTCAGAGTGACAAAGTTTGATTATTGACATTTGAGGCTTTGACATTTCATGTTTGACATTTGGTATTTCATGATATGTACATTTGGTATTTCATGATATGTATCATTTGCCACTTATGATTTATGCCATGCGTCATGATTCATATGATTTATGATTTATCATTTGTCATAGTGATCTCTATTGTTTTATTTTGATGTATGAACGATGATATGATCATGACACATGTGACATGTATGATGCAAGGTCTTATCATTTATGTTATAAATCATGATGTTTATTGTAATTTGTTAAAAGTTAGAAGTTAGAACTTAGAAACTAGAAACTTGAAAGTTAAGTGTTATGATCATTATGTTGTTAGAATCTAGAATCTAGATGATGATGTTATGATTGTATTTGAATTTTGATATAATGATGATGTATTTGAGATAATTGTATATGATATAATCTTAAGGCTGTGTGGAGGGTTATGATATAATCACGAGTCACGACCAACTTTCAAGTTAGATTGATAATCTCTATTATTTATGATATATCTTATATTGTAATAAGTATTTTATGGTATATATAGTCATATCCCACCTTATTACATATCATATGACCCAAAATATGTGAAAAAAACATATAAAAATTTTGAAAAATAAATCACTTTATCGCAACTCCTAGGTCTAGACGTTGCCCTCGTTGCTAACCTGTTGCCGTTGCCGTTGCGAAAACGTTGCTTTCCACTATGGTCGGAGTTCGAGGTCTCTGGAAGCACATGAACAACACAAGGAGGAAGAAGCTTGGAACAAAACACAATACAAAATGTATTACAAAGTGAATGGACAAAGATAAGTGACCCGTTAGGATTATAGGCGTATATACAAGCCGACGGTAAAAAAAGCTACTAAAGAGGGAAAAAAGTGCCTATTGGTCCTAAGTGAGTTCACACACATCAGTACCGAAATATTTCACCAAATCCCCCTTGGGAGTGATGGGGCGTGTCAGACATTGATCCACATGGATCAATCCACTTGATCCATAGGGATCATTGATCCATAGGGATCAGTCTATTTGATCCACATGGATCAATCCATTTGATCCACAAGTAGCAGAGTTGTTTATCCAGCATGTCTTCACATTGCATGGGTTACCAACATCTATAGTTTCAGATAGGGATGTCAGAGTCATAGGACTGAGAGAATCAACCAGTTTTTAGAGGACATGATGAGGGTATATGTCTGAGAGACAGACATATTGGGATAGTATTTGGCACTAGTTGCATTTCCTTTTGAGGTGAACTATGGCATGGATCCCAATTTTCTCAGTACCATAGGCATGTCACAGATATATCCTAGTGCTTCGGAGTTCTCTACGAACGTCCAAGCAAATTTAGAAATAGCTAAAGCCAAGATGCAGCAAGAAACTGATAGGGCTAAAGAGTACGCTGATAGGAAAAGATCTCCTAGATCCTTAGAGGCAGGAGACAAAGTCTTTCTTCAGGTCCACAGGGAAGTGTAGTAAGCTATCACCAAGGTTTTGTGGACCTTGGAAGATAGTTAAAAAGCTAGGTGAAGTTGCATATCGATTAGATCTTCCTCTAGATTGTAGATTTCATCCAATGTTTCATGTTTCTAGGGAGGATAATCTAATAGAAGGTATTGTTTCTTTGCAAGAAAGTAAAAGCACGGATCATTCCCCGGACAGGATACTAGATTAGAGACAGAAGCGATTCAGGAATCATGTCGTCCAAGAGTATTTAGTAGCGTAGAGAGGATTACCACTTATTGACTTACTTGGGAATCAGAAGCTCTGGTTCGCAAGTACTTCCCCTCATTGATCATTGAGGACAATGATCTTTAGAAGGGGGAGAGTGTCAGACATTGATCCACAGGGATCAGTCTATTTGATCCACATGGATTCAATCTATTTGATCCACAGGGATTCAATCTATTTGATCCACAGGGATCAATCTATTTGACCCACAGGGATCAATCCATGTGTGTGAGGGACAAGGGCTAGCTAGCCAAGGTCCCAAGCTCGGGGATACCCTAAGGTACTTTGGTAGTAATGGGAACTACTTTGGTAGTAATGGGAATAAGTGTTGCATGATGGCCACATGTTCACACTAGACTATTCTAGATCATTGCTATTTTTAGTAGTATATCATTGCTATTTTTAGAGTACAAGAGGGTATATATGGATGGGAGGAGAGTCAGACACATCATTCAAGCGATTTCTTACAGGGTGAACAAGGAGCTGACAATCATGTATAAGGAAGTGCCAAGCTATGTGGAAAGAGATCAATCCACAAAATTAAGTAAGCCAAACTTTTTGCGAAAAGCTTAAAACTTCTCTTTTGGCAAGCCTTCATGAAAATGTATGCAACATTATCTTGTGTGGACCCATAAGCCAAGTTGATCTCTCGAGTAGAGAACCTCTCCCTGACATAATGATAGTGCACCTCGATGTGCTTTGTGTGAGCATGGAACACAGGGTTCCTTGCAACTACCAATGCGCTATAACCATCAGTGAAGATGGTGATGGAAGAAATTGACGAATACCCAAATCAGCCAAAAGGGGTATGAGCCAAACACACAGTAGGCTTCTTCTTGCCAATTCTTGAAAACTGGTGCAATGTCTTCTTGTTCTTCAATATCTTTTTCTTTTGGAATTCTGGAACTCTCTCCAACTTCATAAGTTGGAACTTCAAGAGGTACTGATGAAGGACTAGATATAAATGTAGGAAATGAAACTTTCGCTTCACCTTTATCAAGTACAATTTTTAGGATTTGAGAAGGTTCATCACCCTCCTTATATGGCTAAATGTAAGAATCCAAATTCCTTTTAAAAAATGCAGTCACCTTCTTTTATGAAATCTAGAATCTCTGCCTTCTTATCATAAATCTGACTTTCAGAAATATATGCATTGTGTGAGAGTAGAATATTACATGTTTCTGGAATGTAGAATTTGTATCCTTTGCTTTCAATTGCATAACCAGTAAAAACAGCTTTGATCGCTTTTACATCAAGCTTACGACGATTTTTTTTCTCAATGTGAACATAAGCTTGTGAACCAAATACTTTGAAGTAACTCACATTCGGTTTCTTACCATAATAAGCTTCATAAGGTGTGATGTAAAGCTTTTGTGGAAGACCTGTTCAAAATATGATTTGAAGCGTGTACTCCATCAAACCAAAATTTAGGAGAGAGCTTTTTGGATGACATCATACAACGCATCATCTCAACAAGTATCCTATTCGTTCTCTCTGCAACACCATTCTGTTCTAGAGTGTAAGCAATAGTGAGTTGATGAGAGATACCTTTGTCTTCAAGAAAAGATTTGAAGTCCTTTGAGATGTTCTCCCCTCCTCTTATCACTTTTTAAAATTTGAATTTTTGTCTAACTTTCATTTTCAACCATAGCTAAGAACTTCTTGAAAGTAGGAAAGACCTCTGGCTTTGCTTTATGACCATAAATCCATGAATATCTCAAAAAATCATCAATAAATCTGATGAAATATACTTGTAACCTTGAACTGAATTTGTTATCATAGGATCATTCACATTTGAATGTATGATTTGCAACTTCCTTGTGGCTGTGATGTATCCATGTTTCTTGAAAGGAAGTTATTGAAGATTTCCTTCAAGACATCCTTCCCATGATTTTTATCATCTGGTAAAGCAAAAGTAGGCAAACCCTTCACCATTTCTTGATCTTTGATGTGCTTGAGAGCTCTGTAACTGACATGACCAAACCTAGCATGCCATAACTTCATGTTCTTCTTAGATGTAGAAGACTTGGCAATATTAACATGACAAATTTTAGGACACTATAAACATACCACTTTTTTCACCTTGAAGTAGACAATGCTCCTCATTGGATCAGAGGATCTGACATGAATTTTTCTTAAAAACAACTTTATATCCATATGTCAAGAAGCTTTTCTTCTCATTATAAATCCTTTTTTTGCATTCTTCTATGAAATGACTGCTATGAAATGACCTGTTTACTTGCAGTAGTGGCAAATTTCTTTCTTTGAAGTAGATGTTGTGGAAATAGACTTCTTACCCTTTGATGATGATAACATGGCTTCATCATTCTCTTCCATACTATTTTGTCGATCGTCATCTTGAATTAACATGAATTGCAACTCTCCAAATGAAATTTCTCTCTCTTATCTTATAGAGAGAGATAAAAAAGTAACAAAAGAACGAAATGAAGATGGAAGTGAATTTAAGAGTGTGTTTACCATCTCCTCATCTGAAATATTGACTCCAACATTAAGTACTTGATCATGTAAGTCTTTGAGCTTCAAAATATGTGACTTAACTGACTCACCAAACTTTCATCCTTGTGTTGGCTAACTGTCTCCTTAGATAAGCTTTCCTAGCACGATTTCTACTTTGATAGAGATTCTCTAAGTCGTTAATCCAACCAAGTTTGATGAGAGGTTTTGCATGACTTGATTCAGGGTATAATATGCCTCTTGACTCCCATAGCAATGAATGAAAGTGCTTGTGCATCTCTTGAATCCCATCTGGATTGCTCTTTTGTAGGAAGTAATCTAGTGGTATTACAGACTCCGAATGATGAAAGAGTTTCTTCTTCTTCTTCAATAACCTCCTGTTGAGTAGAAATTGGGGAAGCATGTCTTTTGGAAGATGAAGCAACATCCTTTCCTCTTTGTTTTGGTCTTGCGTACTTGCCATTGACAATATTCCATAAGTCTTTAGATACTAACAAATTCATCATCATTAAACTTCACATTGGATAGTTAGACATTCCTTCAAGCTTATCTTCATTTTCAAGTCTATGATGATTCATCTTGTTAAGGGTGTATGTCAACTATGCTCTGACACCAAATGTTGGAAGTGAGGTAGGCCCAATAATAATATTCACAAGTTTGTAGGATCTTGCAACACATGAACCTTAGCATATGCACCTTAAGACTCAAAATTAGATGAAAGAGAAAGAGAGTACACAATTTCTCAAAGTGTCAAAGTAAGCTGAATACTTACTTACACTATCTAATATGAATGTCAAATTACAATGTGTGTAATGATACAAAACTGAATATATGCTAATACCAAACTGAATCTAAGCTGAATTTAGGGTTCTAGATGCAAGAAATTGTGCATAAAGTGCCGAAGAGGCATAAGTGAATGGAAACAGTTTAGAACTGTTTGTACAGCAAACCCTAATTATGAAATTAGGGTTTCAAAAACCCTAAATCAGAAATTGACCTAAATAGCAAGATAACCTCCTCCTTGTGTTGAAGTAGAAGGCAAAAGCCTTGGAAGAGCATCAACAAAAGAAGAACTAAAATTGGAACTTGCTACTTACAAAACTCAGCATAAGCTGATGGTTGGTTGCCAAAATCTTCAAATCTTCACCAAAAGTTGAGAACACCTTCTCTAAGTGGTGGAGCACTCATGTCTTGAGTAGACTTTGATCAATTGTCTTGGATGATTACTCAATTATGACCCCAAGCCATTCGTGTATAGGATTAGGAAGTTTTTGCGAAAAAATCTCTCAAAAGCAAAATAATTTTTTTTTTTTGTTAATTTAAAAAAGCGACTAGCTTTTGGAGCATAAATCTTCAGCGATCTCCCAAACTGATATTCATAATATGCAAAAAAACATTTTGAGCAGAAATTAGGGTTAGGGTTTTCTTGCATTTCTAGTCCTTTGATGAGAGAATGTTATAACTTATATACCAAATGAAAGCTATCCTCAAGTACTATGTAATAAGCTAATAAAAATTCTTAAGCTTCTGTGATCGAAATTTGGCGAAGCACCAAAAATTGGGTTGTAGTAGACCTAACAACATTAGCATGACTAATTTTAGAGAGAACAAACGTTCCACTTCTGTTTTCACCTTGGCAAAGATAGTACTCCTCATTTGGAGTGAGGATCCTGCATGAATCTTTCTTAAAGATGACTTTGTAATCGTATGTTCTGATAGAGATTCTCTAATACCAACCAAACTTAATGAAAGGTTTTGTGTGACCTGATTTGTGGAATGATATGCCGCTTGACTCCTATAGCAATAAATGAGAGTGCTTGTGCATCTCTAAAATCCCATATGGACTTCTCTTCTGTAGTTGAATTTGCGTGTGTCTCCCTTTGTACGTGGTTGATGATGTAATTTCCTCTTCTTCCTCTTCAATCTATTGAGTAGTGTTTGAGCGTCTAAGAGGTGTCATCCGAGTGAATATGTGCCAAAAAAAGATATGAATTGTTCAAAGCAGTCAATACAGCAAACCCTAATATAAAATTAGTTCTTCTGTGATGTAGAGTAGGTGCAATGGTCACCTCTTGCAATGAAGTAATAGGCAAAGGCTTGGTACTACAGGCACTTGAAGAAATCCTAAAGTAGGTACTACTATCCAAAATCAGCATGCACGCTATGGAGTGTGAAGAAGAACAAGGATCAACTGCCCAAAAAATCGTTCGAGTCTGTAAGTACTCCTCCTAGCTCTTCATCCTAGAGCTTGAGCTTG